>JAFEMH010002115.1:295000-375326 GCA_022495995.1 Adenophora triphylla var. japonica | reverse complement strand
TCTTATTGTTGATTTGATTAGACCGATAGGATCAAATGATGCTCGATGAAGAAGGTTGAAGAATAGTCTCCCTTTGTCCTTGATTTCTTTTTTTTCAGTGACGCGCCCTGGTTTTTGCCTAGACCGCCCTTTTGGGTTTTAAATCTAGCGGGCATCTCTTTTGCGTCTCTTTTTTTTCTTTTTTTTTGAAAATAGTATGATAACTTTCGAAGAGAACTCGAGATGAGAAAATTTTAATGAGGAGAGAGAAATGAGATCTCGAGTTAGTTGAGGAGAGACGGACTGTATTCTTTATGGAAGGTGGTCCAAGTATTGACTCTTTGGAGGGTGTATTCTTTAATGATGAGAGTTAGAAATCAAAAGAGGAAATCTCCTAATGCGAATTTGATTATTTTGAATAGTTAAAGTAGAGAATGGCTGGGGAGGAAAGATTAGAAAGCCCCGAGTTTTGGTGGATGGATTTCAAGAGTGTGTATGAGAGTGGCTAACAGGAAGCCTCTAGACTCACCAAGAAATGTTACTTGGCTTAATGATCTAGAAAATTTATTCTACCTTTTAATGGGCTTAGTGCATCCTCTAGAAAATTCTAAATAAGTTTGAGAAGAAAGCCAATCTAGTATGACTCAGGGTAAACATTTTTTCTTGATACTGAAAGTCTTCTTCGCTTGTGGTAAGAGGATGTTGAGTAATCTTCATTCCTTTCTTCCCGGTATCACTTGACTCCTCTTCTTTGTGGGAGAGTCCTTCATGCATTTGAAGTTTCCACCTTTGTTGTGTGGGAGTGATGAAAGCTTGGGGTTATTTTTTTTGACCTTTCTTCTTAAACTCGTTTAGAAGTTTCAATTTATTACTAGATAAATTAGGGAATTGAGGGTCCATTATTTAACATAAACTAAATGATACTCATGAAAGTACAGGACAACCTTAGGCAAAGTGTTTAGGAAAAGAAAATATCTTTGATTAATCGGAGAAATTGAAACAGACTTCGATAGTTTAGATGATACAAACTAGAGGAGGTGAGAAGTACTAGAAAGACCAAGAATCAGAACTTCTTCGAGGTTCATACTTGAAGAATTTAAAACCTAATCTACTTCTATCAAAGGAGAAAGGGAGAGGATAGTTATAGCCCTAAAGTGGTAAGTGTAGCTTCAATCTTCTTCATGTATTATGAGGGAGAGGATTGAGTGATGATGTTGGGACGTTTCTAACTCTCCATTGTCAAAGAAGGGTCTTGGATGAGTGTCCTTCGAAAGTGGTGACAGGAGTGTTGGTGTCGGTGGCAGGTGAAGTTGTCGGTACTTGCGAGAATCAGTTTGTGATAAGCATGATTAGGACCCACGCCCTAAGAGTGAACACCTTCTACTCGTTAGAATCTTCCCCTTCTTTCACAGCAGGGGTGTCAAGGAGACTCTCTTGAGTGATTCCTTCCGAAGTTTGGTCACTGTAGTATCTCTCCTTCTTGGTCTTAGTACTCTTGGAGACATGTCCCTCATCATCGGAGGAGGATTTTAGGAAGATGGATGAACTCGAATTCTTCCTCTTTCTTGCTTGACTTTTTGGTTTTTCTATTTTTCTTGGGGTAGGATTCCTCTTCACTCGGAGGAGGATCCATCTTTCTTCTTTTGCTTATTTCCTTTGCTTGACTTTCATAACGTAGGAGCTCTTTGCATGAGGCCGGCCATTTTGGGCATTTTGTTCCTCAATTTTCTTACTTTGCTTCTCATCCATTTTAAGCGGGCTTGGATGAGTTCCGGCCCTTAGCTTCCTTGATTTCGGCTTCGAGTGATAGAAAGAGAAGCTGGGTACATATCAGTGCTTAGAGCTCTTTGGCGAAGGACCTTGATGTGTAGCAAACGCGTGTTAAACCATGATCGAGTTCCAACAAGTCGGCTACGAATAGGGTGTATGAAGGTTTTGGCTAGAAACACGAAAAGAATGAGAACACTTGTCTCGCACGGGACAAGTAGTCTCGCGCGAGACAACACCACGGGAAAAGTCACATTTTTCTTATTTTAACCCTAATTTTGGCCTGGCCTGACGAAAAATCCGTTTTGGGGGTTTCTAACATTCGAAAACCAAACCTAAGGACCTAGGGGTTGAAGTTATCTCGTAACATCAAGTTTTGTGCAATAAATTTGGTAAGAATTTTTTCTTTTTATGGGAAAATCCGAAGGGACAACCATAGGGACATTTCCAAAGGGACAATTTCGAAGCGACAATTTATTGATTTCTTTTTCATGATTTATTGCAAAAAACGATCTTGACAAGGGATTACAAAGACTCCAAGATCAAACCGACCGGTCACGGAGTGTCCTAAAAAGTAAATCTACATGATATGTGGTTGATGCAGGGCTGGAAGGCTAGGCTCCCCGTGATATGACAATCTACGTGGATTGAAGACGCGGAGTGGGATGATCCAACTTCGGAGAGACCGGTGACTAGGTGGTTACCGTCATCCGTCCTTAGTATGGGTCCTGGGTTTATCAGGGTATGTTATGCAATGACAGTTATATTATGATGTGGGCGTGACTGAGAGTCAATTCTAGGTAATAGACTAAAATAAAAAGTTTTTTTTTGAAAACAAAAGAAAAATAGATAATGGCCGCACCAAGTGGTTGCCTACGTTTCTCCCAAATTAGGAAGACTCAGACCGTCGTAGTTCCACATAAAGAGAGAAAGAGAAATAATTAAATTAATTAATTACAAAGTCCGAGTCAATCGATGACCAGTAAAAAAAATAAAATAATTCAATCTCACGCAAGTATATAAGTTCATGTAATTAATAATTACTCTACTCTGTAAAATAAAGTTAGTACAAGCAAAATAGAAATAATAATACTTTTGATTTTCTGAATTTTTAAAACTTTTCTGTAAGTTTTTTTTTTTTTAGCAATCAACTTTTAAAGAAAAGTCAACCAAGCAAAAGTTCCATGTTTGACGGCTGAGTTTTCTGATTTGGAACAATGTCTCGCGCGGGACTACCTTGTCTCGCGCTAGACAAGCATTCGGACCGAATAATTTTTTTTGACAAAAACAGTACAGAAAAATTCGAAAAATTCAGAAAAAAAATCCATTTTTTTGCAGGATATTAAAAAGATTGATAATACTCAAAAGTAACGCAAGTCTAACCCTCTTAATTAATTGTCCCCAGCGGAGTCGCCAAAACTATAGCGTTGCCATTTTATTGAACACAGAGTCGCCACTTATTATTTATTTAGGAAAACAATAAGAAAAACATTTTGATAATTTTAAGAGATTCAAAGGTTCGGGTTTAAGTTATGGAATGGAAAGGTCGAGGGGCACCCATTTCACCCAATTCGGAGATCGGTCTTGCCAATTGAGTATTATCAATCAAACAATACTCCCTCCTGTAAGTGCTCCAATTTGAGCTTGTTAGAATTTTCGTTAGAAAATTAACGAAAGTTATAACATTTCTAACAATTCCTAACTATCCTAACATTTCTAACAAAGTGAGGGTAAAATGGGCATTGTTATTTAAGGTTAAACCTTAAAAAGAATCTCAAAAAGCAAAACAAAAGAAGAAAACCAAAAATGGCAATGTTTGGAACATATCTCAATTTGTTTAATTTGAATTTTGAAAAAAGATTATTCCTTGTGTCCAAAGCACTGAAGCTGCATTTAATGAACGGTGCACAGCGAGGATCCATGTCCGCGCGGATGACTTTTGCAATTTCGGGAGGGCTATAAATTGAGCCCTCCGGTCACAAAAATAAAAAGGAAGAACACAATAGCAACGAAGTTACGGCGAAATATAGAGAGAAAACGGTGAGAATTCTCAAGAATTGTCACCTTTTTCTTTCCAATCTTTCCCAACTCATACTCATCCACTCACTCTCATATTAAATCCCTAAACACTCATATACTCAAGCCAAACACTCAAGAACACAAGGAAGATTGGTAAACCCTCTTCTTCCTAACCCTAAATCTCATCCATGCATGCATCTTCAAACTACAAAATGTAGTTCTTTCATCTTTTTTCTCTAGAACTAAGAAGATCACCATGGAAGACCATCTCCATGGATGATCTTCTACAAAGATCAACATTATTTTCAAAGCTTTTCTTTCTTACTTGCAAAAATGCACTTTCAAAACCCTAGAAAACCATTTTCAAGCACTAAATCTTGATTTCAAAGGGTAAAATCCCCCTCCCCAAGCAAATGAAATGCTTAGTCCTAATGTACCCCAAGGATGGTTTGGTATAGTTGATTCACCACTAAAATGTCTAGTGATCACTAACCAAAACCTAGGGAAATGGGGACAAGCATGGATGCAAAACCCCCCTTAAAATCATATTTTCTTTCTTGAGAAGTTGCTGTCCAGTAGCAATTTTCTCAGACCTCAGTCCATGGTCTTAATTTTTGGACACAGATGAACTTGGAATTTGGTGTTGACTACAAAACACTTTTTGTAGCCAACATCCAGAGATTTCTAGACATATTTTTACCTTATTTTTTGGGTGATTAAAACTCCTCTTTTCAATTTTTCTTTCAGAGGCTAGTTCATCAGCTTCTGGGAATCCAGATCTCATATCTGAGGTTTCCAGAAGGTTTTGACCCCTCAAATCTTCTCCAAAATGGAAATTTCTTTCACACAAAGTTTATTCAAGGAGTCTAGAGAAATTTTCATTCTCTGAGTTCATCCAGATTATGAAGTTTTAGGACCCTTGAATCCATTTCAAAATCAGGTGTCTGCTACCATTTCCTTCTGGCAGAAGTGACTTCTCAACTTCAAAAGGTTTTTTGAGTACCAAATCTCAAACCAAAAATTCTCCAAAAAATCATGGGATCAGTTTAAAATCTTAAAAAGACATCCCAATTTTTACTTTTTCCAGTTTCAACTTATTTTGGCCAAAACACACACACACACACACACACAAATGATTTTCAGCTTGGAAGACTCGTTTTACGGCGCGTCGGAGTGCACACTAACGTCCTTCCCGACGCGTAACATGACCTCCGAACCTAAATCTCTGATCTCGGGCTTTTTCAAAGTTTTGGCCCTTCAAAATTAAAATGGCGTGGCGACTCCGTTTTTCCGGTTTTATTTGGTTTTTCAAAGAAACGCAAAAATCGAATTTTCCGCGAAAAAGGCAACACATCGTTACGGTGGCGACTCCGTGGGGACTAAGCTTGTTTAATAAAAAAAATGGTATTCGGTATATTGGTGGAAACCATTAAATTTCCCGATTATCGCCTCCTAACACGAGTCGGGGATAAATTGTGGTCTAACAATCCCACGTACCGGTATCATCGTTTTTCAAAAAAAAAAAAGCTTTTGAGGGTCAAGCTTCCGTCCCGGCTTTGAAAATCATTTTTTGTGTGTGTGTTGATTTTTGCACAGTTTTCATGTTGTTTTGGCCGCCTCGGAGAAAGTCAAAATTTTGATTGTCGGAATAATGTCCCTAACTGTCGGAATTTTCGTGCTTACGTGCTTATGTGCTCATTAAAAATTTTCAAAAAAAAAATTCAAAAAAAAAAAGAAAAAGAAAATTTCCAAAAAAAAATCATGCATCATATTTTTAAGACACATAAAAAAAAATCTCTATTTTACTCAGAAAAAGAATATAGACTGCTTGCACACTACGCGCACGTGACCGTACCTTTTGCACACTACGTCCTTAACCCGGGAAATCCTTGTCGCGGTCCGTTTGGTCTTATTACGCCTCTCGGATGAGCACGGGACTACCCAAACATCCCGTGGAGCCTCGTGTCGACCATGCACTTGTCCGTGACACACTTTGTCAGAGACCCGATTGGTTTTAGTGCAGTGCGTGTCATGCCACTGTCAGGTGTATAGACCTTTCCTTTCAAGCCTTTGTCGGCATACCGACTCAATATCTCTCGGGTCCCTAATCGGTCGCTAATCGGTCGAAGTTACGCCGGTTTTCCGCCGCGAGACTTTGACCAAGATATTGACCGGCGCCTTGACTTCGGCTCGGCGGCACAAATTATACACGACTCCCGGCGTGACACGAGTCATCAAGGATTAACGGTTATTCCATGCCTAATTACGGCTTAGCGACGACAAGTCAAGATCGGTGCGGACATTTATCGGTCGAATCATGCCGACTTTTCGTCGAGCTCTCGGACACGATCTTGACTCTGACGTCAGCTTTGTCCGTAATTTACATCGAATGCTCGTTAAGACTCGATTACCCGCCAGACTTCTAGGATCGTTTTTCTTTCGGTCGGTGGGACCCGCTTGCCTATAGGACCCTCGCCGGGGCTGTCCACCTGGGAGGTCGAAATACGGGTGGAATACGAGGGGCTTATAGATGTAGTGACGGGGCCCGATCCGAGAATCGAGTAGTTTGCGAAAAAGAAGAGCAATCTTTTCCAACAGATTAGGTTAATAAAACATGTTTTAAGTAAACGTGAACAAATAAGCGCATGTTGCATGAGCCAAAAGCCCAAACACCTACCCTCCTTCCATTCCCGGACATCTGAACCTTCATGTCCTTTCCCACTTGACTCCGCACAAAGCTTGGTTTCGGGCACCGGGTCACCGTTTGATCCGGTTAGGAAGAGTCAGCGCATCGTCGGCTTCGCCGTTTGTTCCAACTCCGGGTTTGAGAATGTGCGCATCGGCCGGTAATGATGGGGATAACGTCACTCCGCCTCCGGGACCCCTCGGACGAGCAACAATGGAATCGGTTAGCGAGAACGAGATGAGGCTACGACGGAAGCACGGCTAAACGGCCTTATGGAGGCTATTAAGAGTCACGGTCGGCCGCCGGCCTCAATCCAGGATGGCACCTTCACCGTGGAAGAAGACGAGGATGCCAACCCCACTCTCGGTCGCCACGATTACACCGGGATGCCGCCACCCACCTCCTATGGTGCCACTACAGAACCCATGCTCCTCGATTTTCGGGTCGGCCCGGCTCCCAAACCGCGAGACCACCGGATCCATGCGGCCCGACGGCCTGAATCGGTGGGGGCAAAATCGGTACGGAATGTCTTCTCATGGTTGGGGCTATCTCGGAATGCCACGGCTAATCGGGATCCCGCCTCGGTTCGGAATCGATCAATCAGGGCCTTCGGCAACGGCCGCGGTTTGGAATGCCGCCACGATGCAGTTACGGGCCGCGATCGGGGAATCCCTCCTCGAACGTCTCCATCCGGTGTCATACGAATCACCGGGACCACAGTACCCCCGGGTTACACACCTTCACCACGGCGGCCATGCAATTCAACAATCAGGGACGGCGGCCGCACTCGAAGCCTACTTACGGGCCCAGCTCTGGAAATCCAAGTTATCCGGCCACATCGGGGCTGCCCCACGCACCTACTTTGCCGGTTGAAAATCCACAGCAAGCCGCAAGAGTTCTACCCTTTTGCTCGGGCTCCTACTCATGCTCCCAGGGTAACTCGGCCGGGACGGGTTTTACCTACGTCCGGACCGGCCGTTCCCTCCGCGATCTGCCTCCGGTGGTAGCTCCTCTCTCTAGCTCGGCCGCTAGCTTGAATGCCATGGTTCCGCCACAAGACCCTCATCGGCCTGGTTCATGGAACAACACAAGGAAATGAAAGCGCGATTCTTGGGCGGCGCAGAAAGTACGCCTTCGGCCTCTGGACCCGGACTCCATTGTTCCCTGCCCCACAAATTCGTGATGCCAAATCTGGATCTCTTTGATGGAACCGCATGTCAGAAAACCCATTTGGACACGTATACCTTGGCGATGAAAGCCAAAGGATGTACCAATCGGTGGTGACTATTTCGGCTTATCCTTGAAGTCCGGTGCCTTAAAGTGGTTCTTAGTTTGAAACTGAAGCCGGGGCCACATGGGACCAAATTACCAATGCCTTCACGAGAAAAATATAAGGCTGACTTGGAATGGGAAACAAATAGGGTTGACCTACAAACAACGGTGCGGCGTCTGATGAGAATGTTGGGGACTTTTACAAGCGGTGGAATACGAAACTTCGGTGAAATGGCCATCCCTCCTTCCGAAGAGGAACAAGCTGGACATCTTCCGGTCATGCTTGAAGCCACATCGAGAGCCTCCCTCGGTCACTTCCCATACTCGAGACTTACGGGCCATGGTTAACTCTGCGGCTAAGTTTGAAAAGGCCTACAATCGCCGGCCAGCTTTGCACGCCTACGAGATATCGGGCTCCTCCTGCAAACACCGCCCCTGCTCCTGCTAAAGGCAAAGAAATGATTAACTATGCGGGACGGGAATGTAATAACACGACTCCTTTTGCTCCCGGGAAAACGAGTTGAGCCCAGGAGCAAGCGGGTCATGAATCTCGAAAACTTTGGAATGCCTCTGAATGACATCTTTAGGGGCTGGTGAAAGAAGGCTTGCTTTGCGGCCTTTGGAAAATTTCCAACCCAGAAATCCGAATGCTCCCGTGGATACTACAAAGTATTGTGCCTTTCATCAAGCTCACGGACATCGGCGACAGTTGCTTCACTCTGAAAAAGGCAATCTAGGGGCTAATAGAGCAAGGAAAGTTGGAAGGCCCCGAAGGGCCCTAACACGATCAAGAATCCTCTGCCCAAGGAACCATAATCGAGTGAATATGATTGAATGCGGAGAATCTTCGCATGACCGTGAAGATCTTGATGAAGGTCCCCAAATACCCGTGGCTTGACCTCGTCGAGGATCTGGTCGGATTCCCCCTCGGCCTCGAGGATATCGAACGAATCGACCCATCTTGGTCTCATGTCGGAGACTCCTTGCAAGAATACGAGGCCCGCTATTTTTCGGGTGAAGGGAAGGCCGATACCGAAGAAGCTGGGGTACATTCCGCTCGAACATGAAAGAACTATTTATACAAGATGGTTAGAACAATCGAGAAAGATCGAACAAGAAAGCTTCCGGCGGGCGCTGTCTTGGGGCTTATCGGCAAAGAGGCCGAAGAGCATACGGAGCTAGTGCACTATTGCAAATTGGCTTTGGGAGAGCCCGAATATGATCCAGGAAACAGTGAAGAATCGGAAGAGGAGGATTCCTTCTATATCCTACACAGTGTCAAATACGTGCCACCCCCTCTCACTCTTCCCCGCAATTTACGGGAGGAGAAGGCTGAATCGCGATTACCATCACTTAGGGAATGGGAGCATATGACAACCACTGCGTGCGCACGCACCCCTCTTCCCTAACAGATTTGACCGTCGCTCTCTCTCGGTGATATCCCAGTGGTATGGGAAGACGATTACGATGGCAGCGATGACGATGATGATGACGAGAGCGAAGAGTCGGCGAGGCCCCGGACCCGAAGCAATCTGGAACAATCATGCCGAAATGAGCCCATGGGAGCCGGGCCTGATGGTGGTTATCGTGCAAGCGACAACGAAGAAACTTCGGAAGACGAATACGAGACCAGAGGACATGAAGGCCATGAAGTTTCATGGATTTGAGCATGTGGATGTCTTAGAATTCAACACTGCCTACCATGCTTTGGGGAAAGGGTTTTCGGGTATCCTGTCTAAGCGAATAGTTGAAGATACGCTAGAAAGAGGAGGCGACTCCCATCCTCTCCAATGAGAAAATCACTATTGTCGAGATCAAACCCGCCCGAAAGCAAAGTAATAATTCTTGTCAAGGTGACCCGAGAGGAAATCACTTTCCGGAATGTATTTCGGCTCTCGGAGAAGTCTGAAACCGGCATGATACTGACGCTCCTCCCACGAGAATGCTATAGTCATCTCCGGCTACTGAATATTACGAGAAAGGAACAAGAATGGCTACACTATGCAGGGAAGAAATCGGCAAACCGCCAAGCCCCGACAATAGCGACTCTTGTTGCATGATGACAATGAGCAAGGCCGACCATGAGAGTGAATCGAGAGGACGCCCTAGCTGTGGGCCATCCGAGGGCAACAACACAACCCCGGACTCGAAGCCGGTAACTTGGGAAGCGGTTATAAGGGCCGCCCGGGAAGAGGCCAATACGGCTCAGCTCGGCCCGCACCGTTGCCGGGCTCAGTCGAACCAATGGCCAATAGCCAAAAGGGCTCCCAGATTAACGTTGGCGGCGTTGAAGAAATCCAGTCAAGAGACGGCGATGAGGAAGTTAATCTGTTGACCCGCTGCAGGCGAGATCTTCCAAGGAAATCCCAAGGCGAGACAAGAAGGCCACGAGATCAAGCACCAAAGAAGATCGCCGCCCCTATGCTAAGGCAGTGAAACTCCGGACCACGAAAAAGAGGATCCCGTGCTCACCCGGTTGAAGCAAACACGAGGCCAACATTTCCCTCTGGTCTCTACTCACTTCGTCCTATCCCATAGTGAAGTTTGGAAGAAAGCAGCTCGCACTCTCGTGCCTATTGATGCTACTCCGATGATGTGGTACGGTGATTGGAAACATCCACTACGGGAACATAATCACTTTCACGAGATCTCGACCTCCCTCAATTTGGGGTGATCATAATGAGCCTCTCTTCATCACAGTCCAGTTTGGATGAACGACGCCTCCCTCGGGTCTGGTTGATAATGGGTCCGGAATGAACATTCTTCCGGCAAAGATCATGAGCTTGCTTGATATCAAGACTACGGACTTGAAGCCTTCTTCTCTCACGATCAAAGCTTACGACTCAACATCCGGCAGTCCTCGGAGTTGCTACTTTAGACCTCTGGTTTGGACGAAATTGATACTGTGGAATTCCGGGTTATCGACATCCCGATTACTTTCAATGCCTGTTGGGAAGACCTTGGCTGCACCAAGTCAAAGGGTCGCCTCAAGCCTCCACCGGTGTGTGAAATTCGTCTCGAATGGGGATCGACGACCATTTACGGAGATTTAGTCACTTTAGAGGGCACGGATACGGGCGGAATACCTATTACGGAAATCAAACATGACGAGGAAGGTCACATGCTAACGGGCTTCACGGTCGAGCCTCCCGAGGCCCAAGTGTGCAACATAGATCGACGGTCACTCGGGATAAAATCCCACCGGTCTTGAAAATGATGAGAAAAATGAGCTATCTACGGCCTCGATGCAGGGAAGCGCCAACAAGGAACTTTCAAACTCATCGAAGTGAAAGGACAAAATACTCGCCACGGCACAGGATATGAGGCCTCCCAGGTGGACAGCTGCAAGGGAAAGAGATTTGAAGGCTGCCACGGGAAAGGTCGGTTGACAATCCCAAATCTCTCCTCTTGAGTCCTAATTTGGTGACTACTTTGTAAAGGGTCCCACACAACCGGGAAACATCACAGAGCCCACTCCTATGGCGGGATGGCTAAAGCTACGGGATAGCCTCAACAAGTTCGGGGGAACCAAGGCTAACCCGGTCCGTAGAATGTTCTGGACCTACCCAAGATACACAGGGCTACCACTACCATGAAGAGTGAGTATACCTTCGGAGCGTGCGACACAGTGGAGCAGGTTCGAGAAGCTCACAACCACTATTCCTCTTTGCCCGGGGAGATCCGAAACACGAATTCGGGCGCGGTGCCAAAAGTTAAGACCACGGAATTTCCCTCGAGATGGTTGGGATGGTGCAGTTATGCGGCAATTGTTCGAAGAAGAAGTCAGGTGCCGGACTGATTGATCTCGGCTCGGTCAAGAGATGATAGCGGCAATTGAGAAAGGAGAACAAAAACGGCCACGGTTCAGAGTCATGAGGCCACCAGCAGCGATGCCGCTAAAGAATTGGGAAACTCTCTCGGGCCCATCCGCGACTAAGGAGGAAATGATCACCAAGCTCGGATTGGTCCCCGTCCCTTTGTGTCAATCTAGGACAAGTCCTCCCGAGTCTCTCTGTTAAGATCGAGTCTCTAGGGTCGTCCAGATGGCCTTACGCTGAAGACTACGAGTGCAGTAGCAAGCATTGTATTCCCTTTCGTTTTTGATGAAATGACGAACCTCTACGAGTATCCCTTGATTGCCACTTTAACTAATGATGAATTAATTAATAAAAAATTTTTAATAATAATTCATTAGATAAAGCAGACACATTAAACAAAAAAAAATCAAACAACAAAAAAAAATCTTTAAGCGGGTTGTCAGGAAGAGGAAAATCGAGCCCAAGTGCTAGAAGAGATTTTGACGAGTGTGAATTTGGGAGCTGCGGAAGAGCCTAAAGAGACGCGAGATTGGTCATTTCTTCGAAGGAAGTGGAAAGGATGCTCTGCAAAATCCTACAAAATCCTCAATTCAAAGAAAGTCGCCCTCTTCATCAAAGAAAACATCATGTGCGGATACGGGTTGCCTAGAAATCATCTCGAGATAATGGATCCCACTTCGAAGGGAATGTGACGATTCTTTGGCGAGAATTCCGAATAACCCGTCACAAGTCATCACCCTACGGGCCCCAAACCAGCGGAGCCGTCGAAGCGGCAAACAAGACTCTGGAAAATATCATCAGGAAAATGGTGTCCAAGGTAGAGATTGGCGAGAAGTTACACCTGGCACTCTGGGGCTACTGAGAACATCGGTCGGAACGGCAAGCGGGAAACACCTTTTGCCCTCACATACGGAATGGAAGCCGTACTCCCAATCGAGTGGAAATACCCTCGCTCAGGTATCTTCTTTGGAAAGCCAAATCAACGAGGTCGAATGGCTCCCGAGTCGCCATGACGAATTGGCCCTACTAGATGAACAGCCGGCGAAGGCCATGGAACACATCCAGGGCCTACCAAGGAAGAATGGCTAGAGCCTTCGACAAGAAAGTAAAGCATCGGGAGATCAGAAGGTGATCTCGTTCTAAAAGAAAAGCCCCGGTCCGTATCAACCCTCTCGGCAAATGGGAGCTGTATGGGTCGGGCCATATGTCGTCCGGAAGATCTTCTCGGAGGCGCCATGCAACTTGCGGACCTCGACGGGAATCCCTTTGTACACCCGGTGAATGGTGACAAGGCTGCGCGAGATACTACGCGTAAAAAAAAAAAAAAAAAAAAAAAAAAAACAAACAAAAAAAAAAACAAAAAAAAGAGTGCTAAAAGAGTAATACCCAACTAGGTTAGAAACCCGAAAAGGGCGGCCTAGGTAAAAAACGGGGTTGCACCAAAAAAAAAACAAAAAACAAAAAAAAAAAAAAAAAAGAGTGCTAAAGAGTAATACCCAACTAGGTTAGAAACCCGAAAAGGGCGGCCTAGGTAAAAAACGGGGTTGCACCAAAAAAAAAACAAAAAAAAAAAAAAAAGAGTGCTAAAAGAGTAATACCCAACTAGGTTAGAAACCCGAAAAGGGCGGCCTAGGTAAAAAACAGGGTTGCACCAAAAAAAAACAAACAAAAAAAAAAAACAAAAAAGAGTTCACCAAGTTGAACTACGAAGACTGAGCTCCTCAAAATGAGGGAACGTAGGCGGCGGAAACGGTTCGGTCTAAAGCACAAATAAAAGCCATACTTTGGCATCAATACAATTGATCGAGACCATGAAAGCGTCTCAAAAAAAAAACTCTGAAGCAATTCAAATATTCATTACAAGTTAAAAGCTCTTTGATGAGTCTAAGCCCGATTCATTCCTACAGCGGCAACTGCTAAAAGAAAACTAAGATACATAATCAAACTAATGTGTACGTCATGGCAAGAAAGGGATACTTGGAAACCTCAGAGTCACTCCAACCCACTCGTACTAGTCTCTCCCTTCTTCTTCCCCCTCAGGAGTCTTTCTCTTACGAGCCAGGAAAAATGTCGGTATTCCTCCTACCAAGCTACGGTATAGGAACGGGGTCTATCAAACCGGCCTCTGTCGGGGCCTTAGTAGCCCTAGCGTCATCCCTCATCTCCTGTAGCCTAGGCGGTAGCATAGGAGCCCTCCTCTCCTGTCTCTTGACGTAAGCCTCATAGTCGGTCACGGCGTCCCGCTCAGGTCATGAGAGGTTGGCCCTCGCCTCGGCCCTCCTCCTCTCGAAGCTTGATGCTGGTCCTCCGCACCTACAATGGCCTCACGCCGTCTCAAAATAGCCACTGAGTCTCTCCCGGATGCCCCTCGTACCAATCCGGGTACCAAGTGAGTCGAGAACACCGGTCTCGGACGCTTTGAGAATGACCAGAAGGAAAGGCATCGTACCTCCATACTCGGGAAAGAAATGGAAACACCGAGGGATCATCCATGGAAAGCGGAGCCACCACCACTGATGGCTACATCATCAAAACCCTCAAAGGAACTGCTCCAAGCCAAAGCTGTCTCGGGACCGGAGCCGGAATGTAAAAGCTGGGTAGAAAGCCCGGAAGCATAACCACATGGGACCCGTCTGAAGCACTCTGCGAGTCTCCACCCTTGATGAGGCACCAACCATCGATATCTTCGGTGCTGGCGACCCGCCATCCAACGCTCCCACGAGCCACGATCATCAAAATCTACATCGACACCTCTCTGGCAAAAGTCGAGGCACGATCATATCGAGAGGTTTCCCGAAGAACCCCAAACGCTCCATCGGCCACGGGGTCAAGAGAAGCGGGCTGCCCCGTGCATATACCGTCTTCCGGTAGCTAATCTATCGAGAGCATGAAAAGTCTCTCCCAAAATCAAAGGAACGACATCTACGCCGGGCGACGGTGAACGACAACATCTAGCGAGATCGATGGCGGATCCCGAAGGAATAGACCATGAACAAAGTGCCGAACATGCAAAGTGCAAAGGCATCCCAATAGGCGTCATCCACCAAGCCTAAGCCCCTAAATCTGTCGGGAAGACCGGAAATATCAAAATGGTCGGGACCGCGGATCATGCCTCGTGCTTCCTCAGGGAAAGATGAAGAAGGTTGCACAACTTGTCAACAAAAGAAGCTCCTCGGACAAAGGAATTGCTATCTCCTCCACCTCAGGACCTCCAAGCAAGGCCCGAAATTCTTCCACAGTCGGAACAATCTCGTTGAAGGAAAGGCAAAAGACATGCCTTCTAGTATCCCAAAACGAAGAAGAAGCCCTTAAGAGGTCATAATCCGGAACCAATTCTTTGAGAGACCACAAGCATCGTACCTTGTACCGTTCTTCAAGAAAGACCTTCTCTCATGCATAATTTCCGGGACCAATCCTTGAACTTGTTGAAAAATGACATTTGGGACTCTTGGGACAATTTTGAGGGAGCTTTTCTAAGGCTTTCCATGGTTTTTCTCTCTTCCTCCCGAAAATGGCTGTTTGAATTTGGAGGTTGAAGAAGATATTTGAATTTGAAATAAAGCAAAGCCAGATTTAAAGCAAAATCAAAGGACGGTGTCGAATCTTTGTCCCCATCCGCGCGGATACGTTTGCTCCCCATCGAGAAAAATGCACTTGCAGTCCAGTTTGCTACACCAAAAGGGAATATTCCGTCGGTTGCTCGAAACGTGCAAAAACCTCCCAAACCGGTCCATATACCAAACACCCTTGCAAAAAAAAAAAACCAAGGCTCATGCAACACTTTGCATTCATATTGCATTGCATTCATAAAATAAAATCCTAAATTATTACATTCCAAAAAAAAAAAAAAAGAGAGTGTGCATAAAAAAAAAACAAACAAACATAAATAAAATCCTAAATTATTACATCCAAAAAAAAAAAATGTGCATAATCTGTACAAATCTAAATCTCAAAAAGAAAAATAAAAAAATCAATCGGAATCTCCAGCGCCCGATGTCTCCCCCCGGCCCCTCTTGCGACTCGGGCCCGCCTCGTCGGGAGCCACGAAAGTCTCGGGCTCGGAATCGTCCTCATCTCCGGAAAGAGGCTCGTCGGGACCAAGCGGCACACTCGATAGGAGTAAACCCGGATCCACTGAAGAAATCGTACCCGAAGGTGAAGGCGTCAGACTCACGAACATACGGAGACGACCCACCATGCCGCCGGACGTGTCCACTGCCGTGCGGATCCCCAAGAATGACGTGATCCGAAGCGGTGCCGCGCGGTGATCAATGAGAGGAGAAAGAGGGGTCTCGGAAGAAGTCTCAGAGAATAGGAGAAGCCTCCGTCGGACGGAGTGCCGGCCGTGGTCTCCTCGCCCTAGCTGAGGTGCCCGCAAGCAACCATCCTCCGTATGAACCTCTTGGCTCCGATCACTTGCTTCGTCGGTGTCTCGACGACCACCTCAGCGCACAAAAGCAAAAGCGTCAAAAAAAAAAAAAAAAAGGAAGTGATGCTAGAGATGATGAAACAAAAGAAAGAAAAGAAGGGGAAAAGGTGAAGCCATACCTTCATACCGGACGAGGCCGGAAAGCTCGTGGAAGCCGCTCGGGTGAGGGATCTGCACCCTCAATCGGACCCCATCCTGGATATAGGAAAAATCCGTCAGGGTACCGCGGGATCCCAAGCCCCTCCCTCTCCAAAACCTGAGGCATCCTCGGCCTCCTCAAGACGAACGTCGCATATGGCTCGATCGCCACGAAGTCAGAAGTCTTGGCACTGCTCGGTAATCATCCCAGTCACGGACCGATCGCTCGGATGCATCATATCGGCGGGAGGCTCCACCGGTGTCCTCGGCGAGTTCACGCCATGCGGCGCGTCACCCTCTCTCCCGGATAGTAGGCGTCGCAAGTCGGGCCCCTCAAAATCCTCCGTGCCTGTCCGGATCTCGGCGCCCTTCGGTGCGCTACCTCAGCGATCCCGGGGAAGAATATCATCCCCTCATCTGTCTCGGCCTCCGTCGAAAGGAAGGCAATCCGCGTACACGAGAGTCGTACGCCCCTGGAGCTTATCTTCTCCGGGCATGCTTGGACCAAGGCTGCATGGCCGGATACGCCCGACGTACGCCTCGAGGCGCCTCCACACCGTGACGTGGAAAAACTCCAACGCCCATACTGCGAAAGGTAAAAATCCAATCAATCCGGTGCAAATAAAAGTGCGTGCTCAAAGGAAAGAGGGAAAGCAAAAGAGAGCTTATACCTCGAGCAAACTCGAAGCGATACGGGAGCTCACGGCCTTCCATTTGTATCTATCAAGAGCGAAGTACGGCTCGGCCCGGCCCGGCCTCCCCCGGGAAATATCTCCAACCGTCTCCATGTCCTCCAAGGACCTCGGCAAGGCAAAGGCTGCCGTCCCCTCGGCATGCCCAAGAGTGTGCTCGAAAAGGTAAACCGGAGGAAGGACCTAGCAATGCGCTCGGCGCTAAACCTATCCTCCCGGCCTCGTAACTCGCGATGGTCTCCACGATCTTGCCGAAGACCACGGCATACTCCATCCCCATCCCCTTTTTGGGAATAGGGGAAAATCCAAGAAGAGCTGCGAGATCGGCATCGCTGTAGCCATCTCTCCACTCAATCTTTGCGTCCATTGAAGAGACGGACCGTGATCGCGGCATAGTCGGAAGGCGTAACGGTCGCCTCGCCCCGGAAGAAGTGGAATGTGTGGGTCGCATCCCACCAATCTTTGCGCTAGAGCGAACATCGAAGCCCTTGCACTTAGGGAACTTGACCAGTCCCCTCAAACACTCGACAAACTCCCAGAGCCCGTCTCGACAACGATCTGTCTCGGACTCGGCAAAGCTCCTCGGCCCGCATTCGGAAGCCGGTCCCACAAGTCAATCACAGACTCCCACCGATCCTCGAGTCTCATTTTGTTCAGCTGCTCCGTCACAAAACGGTTTCCGCCCTAAAAAAAAAAAAAAAAGAGAAAATGTCAAAAGATTGCATTTGCATTTACAAAAAAAAATTCGACAGCATAACAGCATACAATGAGCATAGCCCCATTTTTCTCGCATGAAAGAAAACAATTTGCAAGTCCCAATGCATTCAAAAAAAAAAGGATGCATTCCTACGGAAGTAAAAACTCCGTCCCATTTTCAACAAAAAAAATGCATACATGCATACCATCCATCTTACATGCAACGGGAGGAAAAATCCGTCCCACTTTTCAAAAAAAAATCCTAAACATACATCTCATATTGGCCAAAATGCCCATTCTTTTCAAACAAAGTGCATGCATTGCATCATCATTCATCAATATCAAAATTCAATTTCAACAAAAAAAAAAATCATCATCATCATCAACATGCAATATTCAATTTCAAAAAAAAAAAGAGAAATCACAATTCTTCGAATTTTCACATGTAATTTTCGAATTGAAAAAAAAATGTGGCAAAAATGCCAATTCTTTTTCCCAAGCAAAATGCACATTTTGAGTTACTCATATACTCATTACAACATGCAAAGCATTAAAATCAAAATTCAAAGCCAAGAACATCAATCATTCGAATTTTCAAAAAAAAAAATTCAAAAATCATCCAAAAATTTCAAACAAGAAATCGACAAAAGGATCAAGAGGATTCGAAATATACCGTTCGGAGATGCGGATCCAAGCCCAATGTTGCCAAGCATCGGGGTAATGCTCCTCACGGCCGATTGCGAAAGATTGTAATGCCTCCTCATCCGGACGAGCTCCAATCGCCTCTCCGCTACCGGACCACGTCCTTGGCCTTGAAAAGCGCCTTCCGTGTTCCATTGCTCGAAAAATCAAGAAAATCGGAGGAATTTTGAAGCTTCTAGGGCCAAAAATGGCTGCTCTCCTCGTTTTCTCTCTCTGCTCTCGACAATCTCAAAAAATTGGGCGAGGAAGAAGAAGGGCGTTGGCCCAATTAATACCCACGACTTTCCATCCCTATCCGCGCGGATGAGATTGCAAGGGTCAAAATGACCCTTTTGCCCCTTAAAATTTCGGGACTGCAATTGATCCCGAACTTGACAAAGTTAACCAAAGTTAACCAAAGTCGGCCCCTTGTCAAGAAAATTGACCCGGCGGTCAAACGTAAGACCGAGTGCCCCGAGAAAGATAACGAGATCCCGTATCTTTCATCAAAATCATTCCGGCGGTCAAACGTAAGGCCGAGTGCCGAGAAAGATAACGAGATCCGTATCTTTCATCAAAATCTTCCGGCGATCAAAGCGTAAGACCGAGTGCCGAGAAAGATAACGAGATCCGTATCTTTCATCAAAATTACCCCGGCGGTCAAGCGTAAGGCCGAGTGACCCGAGAAAGATAACGAGATCCGTATCTTTCATCAAAATTACCCCGTGATAAAAACGTAAGACCGAGTGCCGAGAAAGATAACGAGATCCGTATCTTTCATCAAAATTACCCCGGCGGTCAAAGCGTAAGACCGAGTGCCTGAGAAAGATAACGAGATCCGTATCTTTCATCAAAATTACCCCGGCGGTAAAGCGTAAGACCGAGTGACGAGAAAGATAACGAGATCCGTATCTTTCATCAAAATTACCCCGGCGATCAAAGCGTAAGACCGAGTGCCCGAGAAAGATAACGAGATCCGTATCTTTCATCAAAATTACCCCGGCGATCAAACGTAAGACCGAGTGCCGAGAAAGATAACGAGATCCGTATCTTTCATCAAAATTACCCCGGCGGTAAAGCGTAAGACCGAGTGACGAGAAAGATAACGAGATCCGTATCTTTCATCAAAATTACCCGGCGATAAAAGCGTAAGACCGAGTGACGAGAAAGATAACGAGATCCGTATCTTTCATCAAAATTACCCCCGACAGTCAAACGTAAGACCGAGTGACCCGAGAAAGATAACGAGATCCGTATCTTTCATCAAAATCTTCCGGCGGTAAAAACGTAAGGCCGAGTGCCAGAGAAAGATAACGAAATCCGTATCTTTCATCAAAATTTACCCCGGCAGTCAAACGTAAGACCGAGTGCCCCGAGAAAGATAACGAGATCCCGTATCTTTCATCAAAATCATCCAACGGCAGTCAAACGTAAGACCGATTTCCCAGGCAAATACGTCTGATTTTCCCCAACAAAGGCTAACGAAATCCCAGCAAAGTTAACGGAATCCCAAAAGCCAACGAAATCTCGAGTAGTACTCGAACTACGAAAGGGCTTGATTCCCACTAGGGATACGTAGGTAGCCTATCATTAGGAATCGACCCTCGACCAAAACGGTCACCCTCTCCTTCGGCGGCGGACAAAGTCCACGAAAGGCCATTTCAAATTAAGGTCAGGCGCCTAAAAAGCCATCATCATTAAGGTCAGGCGCCTAAAAGCCATCATCATTAAGGTCAGGCGCCTAAAAGCCATCATCATCAAAGTCAGGCGCCTAAAAAGCCATCTTCAAGGTTCGAGGCACCTAAACGCCATCTCGAGGTTCGAGGCACCTAAAACGCCATCATCAAGGTCAGAGGCACCTAAGCGCCATCTCGAGGTTTGAGGCACCTAAGACGCTATCACTAGAAAGCGATAAATCGCAATCATCCCAGCGAGACCGAAAATGGTCATTCTTATCCCAGCGGGCGGATACCGTCAGAGACCGAAAATGGTCATTCCTATCCCAGGCGGAGCGGATAGCCATCGAGACCAAAAATGGTCATCTCTTATCCCCAGCGAGTTTCTTTCCGGTAACCGGCGTAGAACTCGCTCATCGGGTTCGAGGCACCTAAAATGCCATCATCTCGGGGTCGAAAGACCCGAACTACGGCAGCTTGATTCCCATTCGGGATACGTAGGTAGCCTATCGCTAGGTTGACCACCCGATCACTCGATCATCACTGCCAAATATGGAGCCTTACTCTTATCGACGACCCGCTTCCTTCGAAGCGCCGTCGCCAGGGGCTCTTGTAAGTGCTCCAATTTGAGCTTGTTAGAATTTTCGTTAGAAAATTAACGAAAGTTATAACATTTCTAACAATTCCTAACTATCCTAACATTTCTAACAAAGTGAGGGTAAAATGGGCATTGTTATTTAAGGTTAAACCTTAAAAAGAATCTCAAAAAGCAAAACAAAAGAAGAAAACCAAAAATGGCAATGGTGGAACATAATCAATTTACATTTAATTTGAATTTTGAAAAGATTATTCCTTGTGTCCAAAGCTGAAGGCGCATTTAATGAACAGTGCACGCTGAGGTTCCTGTCCGCGCGGATGACTTTGCAATTTCAGGAGGGCTATAAATTGAGCCCTCCAGTCACAAAAATAAGAAGGAAGAACACAATAGCAACGAAGTTCTGTCGAAATATAGAGAGAAAACGGTGAGAATTCTCAAGAATTGTCACCTTTTTCTTTCAATCTTTCCCAACTCATACTCATCCACTCACTCTCATATTAAATCCCTAAACACTCATATACTCAAGCCAAACACTCAAGAACACAAGGAAGATTGGTAAACCCTCTTCTTCCTAACCCTAAATCTCATCCATGCATGCATCTTCAAACTACAAAATGTAGTCCTTTCATCTTTTTCTCTAGATCTAAGAAGATCACCATGGAAGACCATCTCCATGGATGATCTTCTACAAAGATCAACATTATTTTCAAAGCTTTTCTTTCTTACTTGCAAAAATGCACTTTCAAAACCCTAGAAAACCATTTTCAAGCACTAAATCTTGATTTCAAAGGGTAAAATCCCCCTCCCCAAGCAAATGAAATGCTTAGTCCTAATGTACCCCAAGGATGGTTTGGTATAGTTGATTCACCACTAAAATGTCTAGTGATCACTAACCAAAACCTAGGGAAATGGGGACAAGCATGGATGCAAAACCCCCCCTTAAAATCATATTTTCTTTCTTGAGAAGTTGCTGTCCAGTAGCAATTTTCTCAGACCTCAGTCCATGGTCTTAATTTTTGGACACAGATGAACTTGGAATTTGGTGTTGACTACAAAACACTTTTTGTAGCCAACATCCAGAGCTTTCCAGACATATTTTTACCTTATTTTTTGGGTGAGTAAAACTCCTCTTTTCAATTTTTCTTTCAGAGGCTAGTTCATCAGCTTCTGGGAATCCAGATCTCATATCTGAGGTTTCCAGAAGGTTTTGACCCCTCAAATCTTCTCCAAAATGGAAATTTCTTTCACACAAAGTTTATTCAAGGAGTCTAGAGAAACTTTCATTCTCTGAGTTCATCCAGATTATGAAGTTTTAGGACCCTTGAATCCATTTCAAAATCAGGTGTCTGCTGCCATTTCCTTCTGGCAGAAGTGACTTCTCAACTTCAAATGGTTTTTGAGTACCAAATCTCAAACCAAAAATTCTCCAAAAAATCATGGGATCAGTTTAAAGTCTTAAAAAGACATCCCAATTTTTACTTTTTCCAGTTTCAACTTATTTTGGCCAAAACACACAAACATACACACACACAAATGATTTTCAGCTTGGAAGACTCGTTTTACGAGGCGCGTCGGGTGCACACTAACGTCCTTCCCGACGCGTAACATGACCTCCGAACCTAAATCTCTGATCTCGGGCTTTTTTCAAAGTTTTGGCCCTTCAAAATTAAAATGGCGTGGCGACTCCGTTTTTTCCGGTTTTATTTGGTTTTTCAAAGAAACGCAAAAATCAAATTTTTCCCGCGAAAAAGGCAACACATCGTTACACCTCCGTCCCACCTCACTTAAGAAAACTTTCCATTTTGGGCATCCCACTTCACTTAAGAATTCCCAAAATGGAAACCTTAAATCACTACTCTCTCCACTCATTCTCTCTCCTACATTATTTTAATACTCACAACACCATTATAATTACTATTCCCTCCACTCATTCTCTCTCCTATTTAATTTTTCACACTCACAACACTTTTTCCACTCATTCTCTCTCCTAATACTATAATAATATTTCTTAATTCTCGTGCCATTTCAAAATTTCCTAAGTGGGCTGGGACGGAGAGAGTATATAATTAAAGAAGAACAAGCAAACCCTAATTAATTTCTTAATTAGGAATGTCGGATTGCATGCTTTGAGATCACCTCCATGGATTAAAGGGACTCTAGGCTAATCCTTTTGATAGGATTACACTACTCTAAAAGCAATTAGAGGGATTAAGAAGAAGAAATTAAAAATGAAGGAGTTTACCTTGTGTTTAGGGAGTATTTAGTTTAGAACGTGGTTCTAAGGTGTCCTCTCAATCGAGAAATGATTTAGACGAAGTTCCGCCTCGATTCTAGGCTTGTTCGTTGATCAACAAGGTTGATAAACGAATATAGGTGTTTGTTTATGAGTGATTTACCAGAATCTTTCAAAAAGAGAAATCAGTAAATTTTTGGGGATTGATCGGGGTCTGAAATACTGAAAGTCATCAAGTATTTATAGGGGTTTTAGGAGGTTAAAGTGAATTGGGATTCCTCCCAAGGAAGCTTCCAGAACCCTAATATCATTGGATACCCGGATTGGATAATATTTATCAAGAAAAGAGTTTGAAACGGAGAAGGAAAGTGATTCTGCACATCCTGCAGAGGGGTTGTCTCGCGCGAGACACGTATGTCCCGCGCGGGACAACTAGTCAAATGACCATTTTGTCCTCTTCAGTTATTTCGTTAGTCAGTTAGGTCAAAAACTAACGAGGTTATTTAGAAACTTAACGAAACATGACAAAATTAATATGTTTTCATCAAAACACAAAAGAGAGACGAAGAGTAGTGTAATCATGTAATTATGGGTTCAGAATGGGATATCTACACTAGTGAAACAATTCATGAACATGAATAACATTTAAAAATAATTTTTGAAGATATACTAAAACATAATATAGTTTTATCAAAAAGAAAAATGGAATTATTTAAAAGAAAAATTTTATTTTTAGGTTTAGAAATAGGTAATCGTAGAATATAATTACAACCTCATATTTCAACAAAGATTTTATAATTACCAGAAAAGTTTGAAATTTTTAAACAAATTTAAGCATTTTTATGATTAGTCGACTACGCTAGAAAATGAACAGTTGTTGCAATCTGGAAAAAAAATACACAAGTTACACAATTGCAGATTGAAAACAACATTTTAAAACAGAAAATTTCTATTCTTTAGGGAAAGAATACATAGCTGCTAAACACATTTGAAAAAAAAAAAAACACATTGATATACAAAAATTTTGAGATTCAAAGCTAAAATACTTGACATTCCTTATAGACATATACTCAAACCTATTCTGGATCAATTCAAAGATCTGGAACAAATAATTTCACAAAAAGTTTGTACATAATTCCCTACATTTCTATATGATCTACAGCAAAAAATTATACAGATTGCCTTTAAATAATTAAAGTATAAAGGTGTTACAGTGGTTGAAAAAATAGACATTGAAGGAAAATATACATGGATTCTTATTTTACAAATTGATTTGCTGAAAACAAATATGCCGGTCATTTTAATTCTTCAATTTTACCACAACGAGATGATGATTATATTAAGTTCCGGCTAAATCCAAAGACAGAGTTTACATAATAAAACGGCTCCCCAATCATCTTTGCATCCATCTGTTTCTATAATAATATAATCTGTAATGATGGGCAATTCTAATGGTTTAATAGTAGGGCCCAATATTCGTCTTTTTTTTTTAAAGAGTTATCTAATAAAGATAGTGGTAGGATTCGTTAATGTAAATAATGTCCTTTAAGCGTTTTGCTTTTTCTTTTCAGGGTTATATAAACCCATGCATCATTTATTCCAAAATATCAGTATAGAAGTGAGAAATAAAATTTGCAGACATTTTCTCTCTATGGCAGCTTAAATTCCTTCCAACTCTCTTAGTATAATACCTTAATTCCTTACTTCTCCTTCCCGTACTTCATATTATATCGCTTAGCATAAAAAAAAAGTATTTTTTGATATGAATTATGGTGTGAATACCTCTAGTGGGCCTCACTCTTCATCTTCACCTGCTCTACTTTGTAAGTAATCATCTTATTTTTCTTTAAGTTAATTCATGATTATTTTTAGTGGTTTAACGGAAACCCAAAAAATCCCCCATACCCCTCAATTGGTATCAGAGCATGGTTCTTTCTAAGATCTAAAAGACTAAGAAAGGATTGATTTGTGGCAGAATTTTACAAACAATAACAAGTTTTAATGGATGAAAGTATGGTAGAAAATACTAGAAAAAGACTAAAATTGGAATGAACAGAAACAGGTACATCAACACAGGACCTTATAGATAGAGAACCATGATCAAAATCATTTGTACAATATACAACAAAAATTTAGAGCATAATAATATTTCCCTAAATAATTATAATTTTGTTTGTCGCTTTGAAAACAAGTATAAGCATAGTTTACAAATAGAAGATATACATTTAAATAGTTTAACAGATTTAATCATTAATTTATGATAAAATTTAGAAAAACAGATTAATTATAAAAACAATTTAATGAAATATTAGTCAGTTTCGCAACTAAAAAGACAGATACTTTAAGTTAATGGAAAATTTAAGTTAAATTAAAGATCAAAATAATCCGATTATTAAAAAACTTAAAGATATTAAAAAAAAAATTATACCTAGTAAACAAGATATACAGCAATTAAGTTATTTATTAGATAATTATAATCCTAAACAGATTTTAGAAACTAAAGATTTTATACAAAAGGTAGAAAAACAAGTAGTAGACTTAGAACAAGTTTTAAAAATAGTTTAAAATATCGTTGAAAGTTAAACTGGAAAGTATAGAGTAGTATTTAAAATCCTTAACAGACGCTAAAAGATATAAATCAGAAGATAATAAAGAAAAAGTTACAGGTTTCACTAAATACTCAGGAATAGGAAAAGCAGATAGAATCTATCCTATATTATTTAATTTTATTATCAGTCCTTTATTACAAATAATTAATAAAATAAACAAATTAATTAAATTAAACAATAAATTGACAGATAAATCAGAACCATCTAGTAAGGAAAGTATAGACGAAGATTTAAATAAAATTATTGAAGGTATTAATAGACTAAGTCTTGGATAAGAAAAAAAAATTAAAAGAAAACATTTACTTTATACACATTGGATACCCCAAAAATGAATAAGAGAAGCTTTTTAGAAAGAAGCAAAACAATACAGAAAGCTAGAAACTCAACTAGTAATATATAAGATATAGTTATGTAAGATAGTTTTCTAAACATAATATTAAGAAAGGACCAGGATCAAATAGTTCTCAACACACAGTTCAACTAGAAGAAGAAGTAGATCTAGACAGAAATATTAATTTATATAATCAACATCAGCTAGAGATTTTAAATCCTAGAGTTTTATGTCAAACAGACAGATTAAACATTAATACAACTTTAATTAGGAGTAGCAGAGAAGAAAGTCTAAGAGTAGTTAACAGGACTATTACAATAGATTTATTTTCACCAGAAACTATGCAGAGGATTAAACAATCAGGGAAACATTTTGCACATATAGGATTAGTTGTTATTGGAATAAAAACTTTAGGCAGAAAAATTTAGTAACTAAATTATTAGCATAATTATTTGATAAATCATGGAAAACATAATTAAAAAAAGCTATAATTTCAGGGATGGAAGTAGATTTAAGTCAAAATATAGCATTATTTTATTGTACACCCGAAATTTTAAAGTATATTAAAGATTTACAAAACATTAAAATTGATTTACAAACTAAAGGATACGAAAATTATGACGGTAACATTATTGTAATTAGTATAGTAATTTTAGTAAAATCTAGTAACAGATCAGGTATGAAATATAAAGTTAATATAAAAGGAATAGTGAATACTATAGCATCAAAATCAATACAAATTATAGAACCAACAAATTGACCCATAAGAATTAGCAGGGTTAGAATGGTCTTAGATAAATTAAAAGAACAGGATAATGAAGTTTTAATTCCACGTAAACATTATATTTATGAAGGTAGTGATGGAACACAGAGTTTAAGATTTGTAGATTATATAAAAGAAATAGATAAAAATGATGATGAACATACAGAAATAGAGTATGGTTTAATAAATGTAAATTACGATATAGATACAGAACCTATATATGATACAAATAATGAAGATAATGATAATACAATAGACTTAGGATTTAATAAATTTGAAGAAGAAGAAAATGATTTTCGTATATTAGACTATTTAGAAGATGATGAACAAAATATTGTTTCTAAAATAAAAGATACTAAGAAAACATTAGACGAAATATATATATATATATATATATATATATATATATATATATATATATATATATATATATATATATATTAAAGTTGGTGAGGAGGGTTATAGCTTCGCCACGTGGACAAGTTTAGGCAAACTCTTGATTTTGGAGAAGCCACGTCATTACTATCTCAAAATCTATATGACTTTTGGTATTCTCCTTATTAGCTAATACTATTAGTTAATAATAATAGTTATTATATAGGTTAACTATTACTATTAATAGTATTAGTTAACTATAATAGTTACTTTATAAGTTAACTATTACTATTAATTGTATTAGTTAACTATAATAGTTACTATATATGCTAACTATTACTATTAATTGTATTAGTTAACTATAATAGTTACTATATAAGTTAACTATTACTATTAATAGTATTAGTTAACTATAATAGTTATTTTATAAGTTAACTATTACTATTAATTGTATTAGTTAATTATAATAGTTACTATATATGTTAACTATTACTATTAATAATATTAGTTAACTATAATAGTTACTATATATGTTAACTATTATTATTAATTGTATTAGTTAACTATAATAGTTACTATATAAGTTAACTATAACTATTAATAGTATTAGTTAACTATAATAGTTACTATATATGTTAACTATTACTATTAATAGTATTAGTTAACTATAATAGTTACTATATATGCTAACTATTATTATAAATAGTATTAATTTACTATATAGGTTAAGTAATAGTATTATAGTTACAATATATGTTAACTATTACTATTAATAATATTAGTTAATCATAATAGTTACTATATATATATATATATATATATATATATATATATATATATATATATATATATATATATATATATATATATCAAAGTAGGTCGTTAATAATGCCAATGAGCATTTAGCTTAAAGACATACTTTTCTCGGGAAGGTTAAGGGTTGGAACCCCCTACATTGTATTTAAAATGTTGTAATTTGAAAAGAAATAGGTCGTTAGTTTTTTCATTCACTTTGTTAACGTCCATAAAAAATGTTGCATACTGACATAAATTATGACATCAAAAATAAATGACATAAAGTATGAACATCAAAAATAAAATAGCAAAAATTGCTACATTGTTAGTCACAATGCAATTCCTATTAAACTTATGTGCAACGAAGTTATTAAAATTGAACACAATTTTTCTAACTTTATAAATGTTAATGTTTTAATTCATATATAATATACTTATATTATAAAAAATAAATTGTGTATTAGCAAATTAGCTTTCCGTGCGGAACACGGGTTACCTACTAGTAATAAATAGAAAATTTACAAAGTTAAATATACAAGAAGTAGACGACATGATTATAGATTGTATAACAGAATTAGAGTTATCATATGAAGAATGTTAAAATAAATTATATGAATATTTTAATTTACCTTTAGTTGAAAATATACAATAGGGAAATACAATGTTATTAGAATTTTATAAATAAGAACAAGTTTTAATGTATGAAAGTATGGTAGAAAATACTAGAAAAAGGCTAAAAATGGAATGGAAAGAACCAGGTACATCAACACAGGACCTTATAGGTAGAGAACCATGGTCAAAACCATCGGTACAATATACAGGTGAATCATGATATAAAAGAAAAGGTAATAGACTATCAATAGGAAATTTACATAATAGTAGCATATTATTTTGTAGAAAAACAAAAGCCACAGTTATGGGTAGATGAAATTTTAACATGGGAACAAACAGTAGTTAGAATGTGAGAAACTAATAAAAAAGACAGATGAAATTAACAATTTAAAAGCACTAGGAGATAATCCGTATAATTTAACAAGTCAAATTAGAATGCTTATTTTAGGAGTAGACCCCAGCTAAAAACACAACATTAATACAAGACACAGCCATTAGAAACTTATAACAATTAAGTATATCATATATCAAATAAATTAATGAATTTACATTAGATTTTACTAGATTATTTTCACAAACAGGACAAGTTATAAATGATGAATTATTTGACAAATATTTTATAAAATTACCAGAAGACTATAGGAAGGAATATACATGAGTCTTGAAAACAAATTACAGTAATAAAAAAGATTTAGAAATAGGACCACGGATAACGTATATATTTACAATATTAGAAGATAAATGTAAAGAGCTGACATTACAGGAACAATTAAAAAATAATGCCTATGCTTTTTAGTAAAACAGCAATTTATACACCACATGCATATGGACAATACGATAAACAAAGAAAGAAATTACGTAAAGTACAACATATAAGAAAGATTATAAACCTTATATAAAAAATAAATATGTTAGAAAATCACATACTAAAAAATGTAAGTGTTTTATATGTGGAGACAAGAAACATTTAGATAATAGATGTCCTAATAAAAATAGCTACAGAACGTAGTAACTTAATAGAACTATTAGGAGAATATGAAATAGAACCCATAAACACAGAAGACTTAGATAATGAATCAGTTTATAGTATCTATAGGAGTAATGAAAAAGATAATCAACTAACTAAAATTACGTATACATATATGAATACAGATAAATAATGTGAACACCAATGGATTAGTAAGAGAGGTAATAATTATATTAAATGTTTCAGTTGCGGATATTTTCTTAGCATAGAAAAAAGATCACAGTTTAACAGTTGTTTTAAAGAAATATGTTATTTTTGTCTTAAATATCTATATAATTTAAATATGAATATAGAAAAATAATCATTAAAAAAGATAAACATATAGTTAATAACAGAAAATGGAAAAATTAGAAGTTATAAAAGAATTGCATAATTTAAAAATAGATAATATAGAAAATAAACTAAAATATATAGAAGATATAATTGATAAAAAGAAACAAAAATAGAAAACGTTGAACTCAATAAAATGTCAACAGATCATACACTAATACAAACAAAGGGTACAACAAACATGATAAATTTACAATGTAGACTAGGGGTGAGCAAAAAAAACCGTTAACACCGTTAACACCATTAACACCGAAAAACCGAATCCGAAAAAACCGAAACCGAACCATTTTGTTTGGTTTAGGTTTTAAAAGTTTAGAAACCGAAATTTTCGGTTTGGTTTAGGTTTTAAAAATTTAGAAACCGATAAGAAACCGTTAACACCGATAGTCAAAACTACGTCATTTTATCTTATTCTATATATATTATTTTTCTACCTTTTATTTTCAGTTTTCCTTTTCCGTGGATCAGTTATAGGTTAGTTCCTTCAATTTAATTTTTCACTATAATCTAGTTTTGGGCTGAAAAAATTAATCTTTGTCGCATATATCTCCTTCAGAATTAAGAGCGTAATACATTTGTTGAAATCCCATTTTATATGCGGTTGGATTTGAATATTTTGATGCATGGATGAATTTCCCTCTTATTGTGCCCATCATAGACTTTCTTAATTATCTTTGTTTTACAAAATAAAGCCTTTCCTAGAACTTGTCATATTACCAAAAACACAAAGTACTCTGCTCCGAAGCTTAAAGTTTCAAATCTTCCAATCGAGGTGTTGTTTGTAATCTACTATGAAGCAAAACTGCTTCACTATATGAAAAAAACAAAATATTTTCAGTGACGCTTCATTCTTGTTTCTGCTTTCTGTTTTTGAATATTTGTAGGAACAAATGCTTTCTGTTTCTGATTTTTTTTTCCAACAATCCATTAAGACACCGAACCAAACCGATATCACACCGAAACCGATAACACCGAACCATTAAGAAACCGAAGTTATTGATTTCGATTTACACAAAACCGATAGTTATTGGTTTGGTGTCGGTTTTATCCTAAAACCGATCCAAACCGATCCGTGCTCACCCCTAATGTAGACTATGGTTAGATTCAAACAAATACTTAGAATTAACAGTCTTATTAGACACAAGAGCTAATAAAAGCGTTATATCAAATAGTTTAGTGCCACATCAGTATAAAAAATAACTCACTTATAAATTGGTAACACAAACTGTGGGGACCACGACCCGAAACCTAACACGTGTCCCGAGCGAGAGAGACCCCAACTAAACGAAACCACCTGGAAATTTAAAATCTTTTGACTTAACTTGAAAAGAAACTAAACTTTAACAATACCCTTCAATCACTAACATGAATCATCTCCACTTGGAGGAAACAAAACATGAACCAACTTTGCAAACATACTTAAAAGGATAAATAACATTTTTAAGTTACAAAAGATCCCAAATAAAATTTTTACAAAAAGTTGTTATATAAACAAAATCCAACAAAGGATTAATACCAAAATACAACCACAATCCCATCTAGGACATATACATACCCAACAACCCAAAATACGCGTACAAACTCCTCCCCGTCCTCACTGGCCCTGTCCTCCTGTTTCAGGCCGATCTAAAATATTAAAGGGAGAAGGGTGAGAATAAATCTCAATAATCTATTATGGATGCAACAATATGCCAAGTAAGATGCAACACATACAAGGTGCATATAACACATTGGAAAAGCCGTAAACACCTTACATTACCTTGGTTTACCTTTTCCCGTCTGAACAATAAGTCGTACAACATCGGGAGATAAAACTCCACTCATTTGTGAACTGCTTAAACATATTCACATTTTATAAGACTCATTTTTCAGGGAATCATATAAGATACTAGCAACTCTGTAAGGCTTTTGGCTCAATACAGATGCTATAACCTCAGTCTGTGGCCACAGAAGGGGACAGTCATAGGTATAACGTAATCCGATCACATTAGGTCAGACTTTCCATAATTGATTGTATTCGGTTGTACCCCTAAACATCAGCTGATTAACACAAGTTCAAGCACATAATAGTTACTTGAAATGAAATTCATCAAAGGGATAAGAAATATAACAACATGGTAAATCACAGTCATGTTTAAATCAATACCATAGTGCAACACACATTTCATACACTAATGGAATCATAAACCATGTATATGAACTCAAGTAAGGATACAATCCATCATAAAATAGCCCTACATGATCATAACATAACAATTCATACCTCTATAATGGTCCAAGTTCAAATTACCAAGTTTGATTCACTTTGGTTAAGTTGCAAAACAAGACTGCCAACCATTTTCCGAACAATATTTAAGCCCCTTCCACAATTCCATTTTGACCAAGTAAGATACCATTGTATAGTTAAAGTGCTCTACTTTAATCTTGGTTGAAGAGGGTTCATTTATATCCTAGGTAGATTAGGTTTCTAGGCCTTGGAAAATGCTTCAGAGGTTGCAGGGCAGGGCACGACTCGTGCCCAATGACACCCCTTTCAGATTCAGTCGTCCCTAATAGAGCATGACTAGTCCACCTCAAGGGACGACTCGTGCCACAGAGCACGAGTCGTGCCCTCAGCCCAGAAATCAGAAACAGGCTAAAACATCAGCAGTCTAAAAACCATTTGACATATACACCAAAATACTCTGTTTTTGAAGTGACCAAAATCAGTATTAACATCAGCAAAACAGACCCAAACCATTCTATACATTTTCCATCACAATAACATTATACCAAAGACATTTCCCAATCCTTCTAATTCAAGAAAATTTGGTTAACTAACCATGCACATACATTTACCAACTACTTAAACCTTCAACTTTATTTGAACACTATAGTTTTACTCTAACAACACTACCATGACCAAGTTCAACTTCAAATCATTCCATGCTCTTTCAACTCACATAAACTTGTTCTAAAATACCAAGAACCATTTTTATACAACAAATTATCAACTTAAACATTGAATGGACAATTATTAGAAAGAAATCATAATAACTTACCGAATTAGTGCGAAATGAAATATTTATTTTTCCGGCTCTACGCGCTCCCCTCGACACCACGAACAAGAATACGCAATCAGATTTGAAAATGAAAAGGTATTGAGTTGTCTAGAATTTTTGGAAGATGGAGTTAAGTTTTGAGCTTTCCATGGCTTTTTAGAGAAGAAGAAATACTGAGGAAGAAGATTAAAATGACTTCCTTGTTTATTTGCCAAGGATAATCATGAAATGTTTTACTCAAGCTCCTCCATGGATTCAAGAAATACCACTAACACCTCTACTTCTATTCTTTACAACTAAGTACCTCAACAACTTTATAAACTTAATACTTTAAAATTTCAAATATTAGGGTCGTGACACTCACTCCCCCTTAAAGAAAATCTGCCCCGAATTTTAAATAAACTTACTTGCACGCTCAAACAACCAAGGGTACTTTCCTCTCATCTCCGACTCTAGATCCCACGTAGCCTCTTCAATGTTATGATTCCTCCATAGAATTTTCACTACCGGGATGCTCTTAGTTATCAATTCTTTAACTTGGAACTCCAATATTCTCAATGGTTCCTCAACATAAGACATATCTGCTTGAATCTCTTCGGGAGGTGAATTCAAAATATGGGAGGGATCGTGGAAATACTTCCTCAACATCGAAACATGGAACACATCATGAAGCACGGAGAAGGATGGAGGCAACGCTAAACGATAAGCCAATTCCCCAATCTTCTCTAAAATCTCAAATGGGCCAACAAACCTCGGATATAGTTTCCCTTTATTCACAAACCTTTTTATCCCAGCCCTCGGAGAAATCTTCAAGAATACTAAGTCACCAACTTGTAAAGATAAGTCTCATCTTCTATTGTCAGCGTAGCTCTTCTGCCTACTCTGAGCCGTCTTCAACGATCTCGGATCACCTTGATCTTTTCTGTCGAATCTCTAACCAAATTCGGACCCCAAAGTTTAGCTTCACCAACCTCATCCCAACACATATGCGATCTGCACTTCCTACCATACAACGCTTCATACGGAGCCATCTCAATGCTAGATTGGTAACTGTTGTTGTAGGCAAACTCAACCAACGGTAGATGATCCTCCCAAGATAAGTGAAAATCCATCACACAAGTCCGAAGCATATCCTCAAGTATCTGAATAGTTCATTTCGTCTGCCCATCTGTTTGAGGATGAAATGCCATGCTAAAACATAATTTAGACCCCAAATCTTCATGTAATGCCCTCCAAAATCTAGAAGTGAACCTCGGATCTCTATCAGAAACAATGCTAACTGGAACTCTGTGGAGTCTAACAATCTCCTTCATATATAACTGAGCTAACCTCTCCATCGAAAACTTGGTTGACATAGGAAGAAAATGAGTCGACGTTTTTAATCTATACACGATAACCCAAATAGCATCCATCTTTTTCGGGGTAAGAGGCAACCTGTTACAAAATCCATTGAAATCCCTTCCCATTTCCACTTCGGAATGTCTAAAGGTTGAAGTAGCCCCGCCGGTTTCTGATGCTTGGCTTTGACTTGTTGACAAGTTAAACACTTAGACACAAAATCCGCTATCTCTCTCTTCATCCCATTCCACCAATATCCTCGTTTCAAGTCTTGGTACATTTTCGTACTACCCGGATGAATAGCAAACTTAGATTTATGTCCATCCCCTAATACACGCTTCTTAATCTCCGGTGATGAAGGAACACAAATCCGGCCTTGGAAAGTTAGGATTCCATCTCTATTCAACGCAAATTCCCTGGCTTTACCATCTTGAACTTGCCCCAAAATTTTCTTCAACTCCGGATCATTTTATTGAGCTTCCATCAAATCTCCATACAAAGTAGGAACGGCTCGGACATTCGCAAAAATCATCTCACATCTCGACTCTCGGAAACTCAAAGTTGACAAATAAGCCTTTCGGCTCATCGCATCCGCAACTACATTTTCTTTCCCCGGATGATACGAAATCACACAATCGAAATCCTTCAAGAATTCCAACCATCTTCTTTGCCGATTATTCAACTCCTTTTGTGTAAACAAATACTTCATGCTTTTGTGGTCGGTGAAGATCTCAAATCTCGCCCCATAAAGATAGTGCTTCCACTTATGCAACACAAACACAATCGCAGCTAATTCCATGTCATGGGTAGGGTAGTTCTGTTTCGCCGGTGATAACTTTCGAGAGGCATAAGCAATCACCTTTCCACCTTGCATTAGAACACACCCCAAACCTTCCTTCGAGGTGTCACTGAAAATAACGAAGTTCTCGCAACCATCCGGAAGGGTAAGAACAAGAGCTGATGTCAACCTTTTCTTCAACTCATCAAAACTTGCTTCACACTTGGAATCCCATACAAAAGGTACATCCTTCCGAGTCAGACTAGTTAACGGAGTTGCAATACGAGAAAAACCCTCTATGAATCTTCTATAGTACCCCGCCAAACCAAGAAAGCTACGAACCTCTGTCACAGTTGAAGGTTGCTTCCAATTGACAACGACTTCAATTTTGGAAGGATCAACAGATATCCCCGAACTAGACACCACGTGTCCCAAGAAAGAGATTTGCTCGAGCCAAAACTCGCACTTACTGAACTTGGCGAACAACTTCTTCTCACGAAGAAGAGATAAAACAATCCTCAAATGATTCTCATGCTCTTCCCGAGATTTAGAATAAACAAGGATGTCGTCGATGAAAACCACTACAAAGGTATCAAGGTACGGCTTGAAGATACGGTTCATCATATCCATAAATATGGCTGGAGCATTAGCAAACCGAAAGGCATAACCACGAACTCATAATGACCATATCTCATCCTGAAAGCTGTCTTGGAAATATCGTCCGGTCTAATCTTCAACTGATGGTATCCGCTTCTCAAATCAAGCTTTGGGTAAATCACGGAACCTTGAAGTTGATCAAACAGGTCATCTATATGCGGGAGAGGATATTTATTCTTGATGGTTGCTTGGTTCAATAAACGGTAATCTATACACAATCTCAAGGTGCCATCCTTCTTTCGAACAAACTAAACCGGTGCTCCCCAAGGTGACACACTTGGACGGATAAACCCTCGGTCTAACAACTCTTGCAACTGAGTATTCAACTCCTTTAACTCAGCCGGAGCCATTCTATAGGGCGCTTTAGAGATAGGTGAAGTACCAGGCATTAGGTCAATACAAAACTCTACCTCATGATCCGGAGGCTTAGAGTACTCACTTGAGAACACATCGCTAAATTCCTTAACAACCGGGACATGAGCTAATTCAGGGGTTTTCTTACTTGAATCTACCACATAAGCCAAATACCCCTCACACCCTTTAGAAAGCATTTTTCTAGCCTTTAAAGCATAAATAACATATATGCCAAACATAGATTTATCCGCATCAAACACAAAAGTAGGCATATCAGGCATAGCAAATGAGACCCTCTTTCTACGACAATCTACCAAAGCATGGTAATAACTCAACCATTCCATACCAAGAATGACATCAAAGTCTCGGATTTATAACTCTACTAAATCCACCGGCAATACATGCCCACAAATAGACACATCACAACCATTATAAACCAAAGAAGAAGTGAGGCACTCTCCCATAGGAGTCGAAACCTCTAGCACATAAGGCATAAAGTCAGGTAGCTTATGCAATGCAAATGCAAAATGGGATGCCACAAATGAATGGGAAGACCCGGGATCTATAAGGATGCGGGCCTTGACTCCTGATACAGGAACAATACCTCTAATAACAGCGTTAGGGTCAACCTCTCCTCTTCCTAAGGCAAACACTCTCCCCTGAACTTTATCTTTTGGCTTTCCCTCGTTATCTCTTTTAACTCCTCCTCTTGGTCCACCTTGCCCACTACCTGATGCTTACCCTCGTAGCTTAGGACAATTCTTTCGAAAATGACCATCTGCTCTACACTCTAAGCATTTTCCCGGCTTGCTCCAACACCTATCTTCCGAGTGACCCACCATTTTGCAAAACCCACAAACAATCCCAAACTGTCTTGAAGGAGGATGAGCTGCTGGAGTCTCCACATTTCCACTTCTTGCTACCCCCGGGGCTGAGAACCGCTGCTGTCCTTTACTTTAACCCGAACCTTGACCTTGGAATTGCTGCTTGCTTCCACTTCCACCTTCGGACTTACCTTTATGCTCTTCAATATCATTCTCTATCCGATAGGCTCTATTCACCACCGCTTGGAAATCTGTGAAGTCATGTGTCAATAACTGTTTCCGGAACTCCAGCCTTAACCCTTTCATGAACCGGTATACCCGTCTCTCTTCTTCCGACAACAAATGGGGACAATATCGAGCTAGCTCCGTAAACTTCGCTGAGTACTGTGCTACGGTCATTGTCCCTTGCTCCAATCTCAAAAATTCTACCTCCTTTTTGTCTCTTGTAACCATCGGAATGAAGTGGTCCCGGAACTTGTGTGTGAAGTTCTCCCACGTCTGCGGTGTATGGTCTCAGTCCCAACTGTCCTTCACTATGTGCCACCAATGCTCGGTCGGTCCCTCCAACTTGAAGACAGCGCACCTCACCTTTTCTTCATCTGGGCTCTCCATTGCTGCAAAAATCTTGTTCATAGCTTCAAGCCATCTCTTCGCCTTCAACGGATCTGGATCTCCATTAAAGCTGGGAGGAGCCATCTTGACGAATTTCTCCAAACCATGCCCATGTCTGCCTTCTTGGTGATGTTGTGCTTGCCCCTGAGCCACCATGTTTTGCAAAAACACCCGGAACATGTTCATCATTTCAGCATTCGGATTGCCATCACCCCCGACATTGTCAACATTACCCTGAGCCCGTTGCGGATCTTCATCATTCCCAGCCATTAGAACAAACTCCTGCATCAAACACTCGGCGTCAGTTATCACACACTCCCCCTTAATCTAGACATCTACCCTTGACCTCTAAATGAGGCTCTGATACCAACTGTGGGGACCCTGACCCGGAACCTAACACGTGTCCCGAGCGGGAGAGACCCCAACTAAATAAAACCACCTGGAAATTTAAAAACTTTTGACTTAACTTGAAAAGAAACCAAACTTTAACAATACCCTTCAAGTACTAACTTGAATCATCTCCACTTGGAGGAAACAAAACATGAACCAACTTTGCAAACATACTTAAAAGGACAAACAACATTTTTAAGTTACAAAAGATCCCAAATAATATTTTTACAAAAGTTGTTATATAAACAAACTCCAACAAAGGAGTAATACCAAAATACAACCACAATCCCATCTAGGACATATACATACCTAACAACCCAAAATACACGTACAAACTCCTTCCTGTCCTCACTGACCGGGTCCTCCTGTCTCAGGCTGATCTAAAACATTAAAGGGAGAAGGGTGAGAATAAATCTCAATAAGCTATTATGAATGCAACAATATTCCAAGTAAGATGCAACACATACAAGGTGCATATAACACATTTGAAAAGCCGTAAACACCTTACATTACCTTGGTTTACCTTTTTTCGTCTGAACAATATGCCGTACAACATCGGGAGATAAAACTTCACTCATTTGTGAACTGCTTAAGCATATTCACATCTCATAAGACCCATTTTTCAGGGAACCATATAAGATACTAGCAACTCTGTAAGGCTTTTGGCTCAATACAGATGCTATAACCCCAGTCTGTGGCCACAGAAGGGGACAGTCACAGGTATAATGTAATCCGATCACATTAGGTCACACTTTTCCTAATTGATCGTATTCCGTTGTACCCCTAAACATTAGCTGATTAACCCAAGTTCAAGCACATAATATTTACTTGAAATGAAATCCACCAAAGGGATTAGAAATATAACAACATGGTAAATCACACTCATGTTTAAATCAATACACTACAAGAAAAAGGCTTATTTACGGCGGATTTTAACCGCCCTATATAGAACGCGCCCCGCCGTAAATACTATATACGGCGGATTATCCGCCGCATATGGTGCAGCGTATAAAGCATCGCCGTATATACTATATACGGCGGATATCCCGCCATATATATTATTTACGATGGAATTATAACCGCCGTATATAATTGAGTATAAATACGGCGGCATATGGGCCGCCGTATATAATGAAATACAAATACACCATATGTATGACAGGCGTATTTGAGGAATCTTTTTACGGTGGTGTATAACCGCCGTAAATAATGAAAATTTATATACGGCGGATAAACACCGCCGTATATAATAGACTAGTCGTCCAATATAGCACGAGTCATCCCATTTGCACCCCACCCAGGTTCCCTCGTCCCCCCTTTGGGGACGAGTCATCCATTATTATTATATACGGCGAATGTAGGGATCCGCCGTAAATAAAAAGATATGAGACGAGTCGTCCACTATTGCACGAGTCGTCTCATTTGCACCCCACCCAGATTCCCTCGTCCCCCTTTGGGCACGAGTCGTCTAGTGACCTATTTACAGTGGTTTTGAATAATCTGCGGTAAATACCTTTTTTTTCCTAGCAGCTTTATATAATTCACTTTCCCCAAAAATACACTCGCAAAAACCAAATTCAACCTGTATATAACCAAAAATACACCCGCAGAAACCAAATTCAACCTGTATATAAAATAACTAAGCTTCGTAAACATATATACAAACACAATATCTACACAATAACCATTAACACAAAAAAGATTGTTGAATGTATCCAAAACTCAACACAATACTACACAATATCAATGTTTACAATCCACAACTTTTAGAAAACATACCAACGCCTATTCATTGCCATTTCCACGTTGTCCCATAAAAAAAAACGTTTCAAATCTTCTATATGCTTTTGAAAATCTGATGTGATATGTTGGCGTTGATCCTCAAGTTGCTTTTGAAGATCTGTTTTGAGGGATGACACCGTCTCCTCAAGTTCAGCAATACGGGCTACAGAAGCGCTTTGAGAAGTTGAGGCTTTACCAAATACCTTAGTTTTGGTAAGACCGCTTCCCATACAGCGCACTCTCCCATGGTCATCATTTCCCACCAAATTTGTGAATATCTGCTCTCGCTTGCTGGGAGAGTTTTGTTCCTCCTCTGGTAGCTCTTCAATTGCATCATTTAACGTTAACTGTAACAAAAATAACATGTTCAATATAATTGTTTTAACTTTAATTAATATTATGAAAATGAAGTTAGAAATGAAAAAAGTATTCTATACAAGAACAAAACTGAAACAGAAAAGGTTGAAACTTTAACTTACGATCATACGAGAGGTGGTTTCATCTGCAGCCGTTTTGCCCGTGCACGTAGCTATGAACAAGCTTACACGATCAGTTGGTAATCCCTCATCTCCTCTCTACCATTTATAATAGAATCATTTGACCAAAAAAATATATTTATATACGATACAAAAAGAAGCATTAATTGACAACTGAGAACTAAATTGAACGTTGACAAACCTCTTTTATGATAGAGGGATGGGACTTTTTTCCAGTCCTGTTCAGGCACTCTTGCTTTCCTCGATTCACTTGATTTATTAGTGATAATTCCTGGGAAAAAAAAGATAATATTAGTATAAATTTGACTACTTATATAAGACATTCACGATAATAGATTGAGATTAATTTGAAATATACCCGAGTCTTATCTGTACCCCACATCGCAATAAGCTCAGCCCATTGATTTGCAACGCACGCATGGGGTGGGTGAGCCAATGCATCCTGGTAGGATTCATACCGGAGATACATACATTTCACCTGACATTTCCATATTATAAAGTCATAATCATAAATGTGAGTAAAATTGCATAGTAAGCAAATGAGATCTAAACAAATACATATTACAAGTAAATAAAGTCGTCTGTTGCATACTTATTATATGCTTGTCTCACCTGATATTTCCAGTCACGCCATTGTTTATTGAGAGCTAGATTCATAATTGAGTAATACTCCGGAGGCGCATTGGTATTATTCTATATACACAATACAACAACGAAAAAGTACAATTGTTAGAGAATCATAAGACTTTTGACTACTTACTAGAGATTTATGTAAGGAATATGGATTACAACATACTAGAACGTCTCTCCATACGACATCTATAACTGCACGGTCCATCTGAGGCCACTCTCTAGTTAATGGGAAATGTTCCCCATTTCTAACAAAATGTCCTAGCTGAGTAGCTAGTTTTGCCATTTCCACACCAACGGGTTGTCCATATTCATTCCATATTATATTTAATTTTTCTTTACCCCATTTTCTTGTTGATTTTGCCAGCTCTCTTCCTTTCTTTTTTGAGGCCTCACCTGTTAATTCCTTCCTTGACGGCATATCTTGCAAAAAAAACTTCATAAAACAATGAGTTGTAATTAAACAAATAATATTGGCCTTTTGGTATGTTTCAGTTGAGTAAGGTTTGATCTTCACCCATTTGGAAGTTAATAAAGTCATTTAAATGAAGAAATTAGTAATATAAGTTCATCTTTACTTAGAAAAAATTGTCTTATAACTAAACTATAAAATGGAAATTGGACTTATGAATTGTCTTTTAATATAGGTATAAGACCTATAAGGTAATTTATAGGTCTTATGTATCTTATATAAGACCATATATTGGTCTTATATATGAGATATAAGACCAATATATGGTCTTATATAAGATACATAAGACCTATAAATTACCTTATAGGTCTTATACCTATATTAAAAGACAATTCATAAGTCCAATTTCCCTTGTAGGTAATTAAATTGAATTCTAAAAATACATTAAATCATCATTTGACTTAACTATTCAATGTTAGCCTAAAACGCACATAAATTTCCAACATATGAAGGCAAGTAAATGTGACATTAAGCATCGATGCCAACAACGGCCATAAATATTTAAGGCAAGTATGCATGAAATCTACAGAAATTAAGACATAGAATGTGAAATAAAGATTCTAATAGCAAAATACACATTAGAAGGGTTTCCTGAAAAGGAAATAAAAAAGTCAATAGCTTTACATCAAAATTAACCCAACACAAAAACATACAAGACCCAACAACTGACAGCATTCTAATGATTATAGCAATTCCAATATCTTCATCATTATACACACTGTTACATTAGCCCGAAATGAACATACGCATCAAATAACAGTTACAATACCAGAGTACTCTTATCATTGATTAATAAAACACAATTACAATATCAGAAGCAATAGAGCTAATATTACATATCGCATTAAACAATAGTACATGGAATTCACTAAAATTGACATAGGGACATAAATAGAAACCATTATTTTATCACAGAAAGCAACTAAGAAGTTTCGATAAAGGGAACGAAAATATCAAAATCAAACCTTACCATCAGAATAACATTAATCAAATCCTTATAAACAATATCAAATAATCACATTATAAATCTAAGCCTCTTCAAGTTTCGTTATATCAAATAATCATATCACCAACTCGATTATCCTTATACAAATTGTGATTGAAGTTTACAAGAGTAAATTTTTGCTCATCTTCCATCTTGCCTATCCGATTATCAACCCAATCACATTTAAACAATACAAATTTTATTGAGTTGCTATAACGAATTTCAAGGATCTCAATCAACTCCCCATAGAAGTTAACATCCCCTACAATGGGATTATTATCCTTTCGACTTGCAAAACTTGTCACACTTGCATTTAGCATGACTCCACTATTTTGAGTTTTCCTCCATCTATCGACATCCTTCACTCGAAATCGAAAACCATTTATTATGTAAGACTTAAACCGCCTCGCATCCATATGAGGACCCAATGCAAGACTTTTAATTCTTTCGGGCACTACATCTTTCGTCGTGCATACCTTTTATAAAAAACAAAATTTAATAAGAAAATATTTAAAACGATAAATTGAAAGTATCATATGAAAGTGATTTCATACTTACATAATCCTTAAACCAGCTAACAAACTTATCATTATGTTCTTTCTCTATAAGATGTCATTGATTATGAGGTAGTGTCTCCCTCAAATGTGCACGATGCATTCTTAGCAGATTGGAAATATGAATTAAGTATTAATTTAATATATAAAAGATATAAGGAATGTAAGCCTCATGTAAGGAATCACTTACTCTAGGTATTGTTCAACATCTTCAGTATTGAAAAGCACATATCTATGCGCTTGTACTCGTGTGATGTAATCAAGGGTAATTACCTCTTCTTTTCCTACAAAGTGGCCTAACTCATCACCTTCATCATCATTTCTTCTAGGACGATTGGACTTTGTCTCTATGTCATCCAAATATTGCGTACAAAAAGTCATGCATTCTTCAGCCACAATTGCCTTAGCTATGGAGGCCTCGGGGTGGGCTCGATTTCGAACATATAATTTTATTGTAATTAGAAACCTACAAAAACATTTACTTATGCTAAACCAGATGTAAAAAGGAATTTAACTTTTTTCAAAGTAAATTTAATATGGATGTACCTCTCTGCCGGATACATCCAACGAAATTGTTTGGGCCTGCAGCTAGCAAGGCCTCCTTGGCTAAATGCACCGGCAAGTGCTCTATAACATCAAAGAAAGCTGGTGGGAATATTTTCTCGAGAGCGCATAGTGTAACAGCCATCCGATCTTGTATCTTTTCGAGATCAGCAAGTGTATTCACCTTTGAGGATAATTGCCTAAAGAAATTTGCCAACTCAATGATGGCTTTTACAACAGAAGTAGGCAACGCTTTTCGAACAGCTAAAGGGAGTAGTTGTTGGAGCAAAATATGACTATCATGGCTCTTAAGACCCCAAATAGCTCTTTCCTCTAGATGTACACAACGAGATATGTTTGACGAGTAGCCATCAGGGACTTTGACTCCCTTTAGAACTTTCAAGAATGTGTCTTTATGCTTCTTACTCATTGTGAACTGAGCCGGAGGCATAATTTCTTTGCGAGATGGAAGCATTTCTATATGCAATGGTTTCCGAATGTTCATCTCTTTTAGGTCTCTTCTTGCTTTATCATTATCTTTTGATTTTCCCGCAGTACCTAACAGAGTATGTAGCACATTATCACACATATTTTTTTCAATGGGCATAACATCAAGATTATGACGAACATGATTATTTGCCCAATATGGCAACTCAAAGAAGATACTCCTCTTTTTCCAATTGTGACACAACTTAGGAACCTTTCTCTTCTCCAACTTGGCATGTTTCTTCTCACCCTCTTCTCTTTTCCTCTTTTTAATAACATCTTCTATTTTATACTCTGTTTCCATATTTTCAACTTGTTTAAGCAATTTTGTTCTAACTTGGGCTTATCTCTCACTTCATGAGTACCATCAAAAGAGCTTTTATCCTTACGAAAAGCATGACTCCTAGGCAAGAAGCATCGATGACCAATATAGCAATACTTGCCACCATGATCCAACCATCGTGCTTGAGGTCTCACATTGCAACAAGGGCAAGCATATTCACCTTTAGTGCTCCATCCAGACAACATTGCATATGCAGGAAAGTCATTTATTGTCCATAATAGTGAAGCTCGTAAAGTAAACAACTCGTTCCTTGATGCATCATAAGTTGATATACCATCTTCCCACAATTCCTTCAACTCATCAATTAACGGTTGGAGATACACATATATCTTGTTGCCCGGCTCTTTTGGGCCTTGAGTAAGCACCGACAAGAAGAAATATAGTTGTTTCATGCATAACAAAGGTGGAAGATTGTATAGCATAAGCACAACCGGCCAAGTACTGTGAGATATAGTCATTGTTCTGAAAGGATTAAATCTGTCAGATGCTAATCCCAATCTAACATTTCGAATTTCACTTGAAAATAATGGATAACGTTCATCGAATCCCTTCCATGCACGAGAGTCCACAGGATGCCTCAGCACACCATCGTCTATTCTTTTCTTGGCATGCCATCTCATGAGTGTCGCGGTCTTAGATGACCAATACAACCTTTGCAACCTTGGCTTTAAGGGGAAATACCATACTTTCTTCATCGCTACCTACTTGGGAAGTTTATTCTTGCCACTTATTTTTGCACCTTCACTGCTACCCCCTTCTTCTTATTGCTTATATCTAGAGGCTCCATAAATTTCACATTTAGTAAGTTTTCCAGTTTCATTTCGAAAAAATTACAATGATTAATGCACGCGTCCCATGTGTTATAACTGAAACCCAAATCTGCAGTCATATTGTACGCCTCACGATAGGAACTTGGCACTTTTGCTGACTGAGGCAATGCCCTAATGAAATTTTTTAATAAAGAAGTAAATCCCTTATCGGTCACTCGATAATTAGCCTTCCAGTGCATAAGTTCTACAATAAATGAGAGTACTGTAAACTTATCACACCCTTCCCACAAGGCTTGATCAGCATCTCTCAAAAGTGTAAGAAACTTTGCGGTGGCTGCATCTGATTGTACGATTTCTTCAATTCCTGGCTGGTTACTATCCGACATACCCATCCCTTCATGTACCATTCGGCTCTTACAATCTTGCACGCCCAATTCAATTTCAATGCCATCTTCAGTTGTCCTATCATTATTATCATTCTTATACGCCGAAATGTACTCTTCCCCGTGCCTAGTCCAATTCTTGTAATCTTTTTGAAATCCTACTTCAATGCAATGTGATTTCACGGTTGCACGGTCTTTTTGGTAACGATTTGCGCATTTTTTACAAGGAAAATATGTTTCTTTAACACCAACAGACTTTTTTGAGAATGCAAAATCGAGAAAGTTGTCAACCCCAGACATATACTCTTTTGAAATCCGATTACCCAAATCAATCCAACTTTTGTCCATATATGACTTGATATTTTTAACGTTACAATACAACCTATATATAAGACCGAGAGACACAAATTAGTTGATTCAAGATACCTAAGTTTTTTTCTCATAAACAATGTGTTGATTCAAGATACCTAAGCTTTTTTCTCAACCTATATATATATAGAAGCAGAGGGAGAATACTCAAACAAGTAGTTTCGTAGGTAACAATCATATATGCAAAGAAGTCATTCATCTCAAATAAGAAGTGCATATTTAGTCATTAAAGACAGTTATGGTTATTTAGTAGAAGCAATGACATGTGATAAAAAGGGAACGAGAAAACACAAATTTAGACAATGAGTTACAGCTTAAATAACCTTTCCTCTCCTTCCGAATAGAATGGTATGGAACACTTTAAGAGTGTCATCAAGCTTCCTCTTCGACAACTTTACGGCACTCAAACAGACTAAAGCTTGAAAATACTGACAACATAATGACCCCTGCAAGCTCCTGAAGAAGGTATACCAAAAGAAAATAATCAACTGCTTGAACTCAATGCAATATTGAATCGACAGACAATGTAGAATGAATGATATGCTAGCCAAGGATGACAGCAGAACATAATTTCCATGATTTGCATTAATATGGTTTCTATGCCATTAGTAAACCTCAATAAATGCATAGAGAAAGTAAATCAAAAGAGCAAGGTAAGCAATGAAAATGATGCAGTCCAAAGTAAAGGCGAAACTGATGTCAACATTTCCATGTTTTCAACAAGCTATTTGACCCCTTTCAGAAACAAATGCTCTGAAGGTTGAAACACATCTTGCATAAGAGGACTGCAAAATTTCATTAGAATATAGCAACCGCAAGGTGGGAATATAAAGAGATATCTCAAATAATCACACCCGCACCATGTCAAGTTAGTCCAAGTTTTGCCCGAAGAGTGCCACTAGATCTATATTCAACATCTTAACAAAAAAAACCAATTCTAGCTCCCCCCACATAGTGCATATTCAACTGAAACCTAATCTCAACCACACTTATTCAAAAAAAAAATCTAAGACATCCACCAGTGCCCTAGTACTTCAGAAAATTAAAAGTGGAATCTAAGAGAATCTGTAAAATTTAAGTCTTTCACTTTTCTCGTCTGCGTAAGTTATAAACACAATAGAAAAATCACTTTCTTGTAGCCATGCGCAATTCAATGAAGTGGCTAGAGAGGCGAGCATTTTTCTACACTCCAGTGACTACATAGACCATCATTTTTACTAAGTTCCTGAAATTAGCTAACAATGAAACTAACCTTGCTAATGGCAGATCTAGCTTCCTTAGCTTCTAATTTGGTCGTCGTTCTTCACCGGTCGCCGTCTTCACATGAGCAAGGTCTTCAACGGAGCCGAAGCTGCGTTCTTTAACGGCCGTCGTCAACACTCGCCGTCAATACTGTCGCCAATCGTCGATTGCCCTAGGTAAGGTTTTGGGATTTTTTGAGAAATTTGGGAGAGAGAGAGATTTGTTTTTGTGCCAAACTGAGAATGGAAAATTCATTTCCCGGTATTTATTACTATATACGGCGGATATTATACGCCGCCGTAAATATTATGAACTATTTACGGCGGATACGTCTCAACCGCCGAATATAAGTAACTATTTACGACGGCTACCTATATACTGTCATATATAACTTAAATCTCATATACGTATACGTCAAATGTACGTATATAACGTATTTACGGTGGCTCAAGCCGCCGTATTTAATAAATATATACAGCGGTTGTGTATACCGCCGTATATATTATTTATATACGGTTGACGCATATCATCCGCCGTATACAACTGCTACATACGGCGGACGCGTATCACCCGCCGTAAATGAGTTCCGTAAATAACCTACTTTCTTGTAGTGATACCATAGTGCAACACACATTTCATACACTAATGGAATCATAAACCATGTATATGAACTCAAGTAAGGCCACAATGCATCATAAACCATCCCTACATGATCATAACACAACAATTCATACCTCTATAAAGGTCCAAGTTCAAATTACCAAGTTTGATTCACTTTGGTTAAGTTGCAAAACAAGGCTGCCAACCATTTTCTGAACAATATTTAAACCCCTTCCACAATTCCATTTTGACCAAGTAAGATACCATTGTATAGTTAAAGTGATCTACTTTAAACTTGGTTAAAGAGGGTTCATTTATATCCTAGGTAGATTAGGTTTCTAGGCCTTAGAAAATGCTTCAGAGGTTGCAGGGCAGGGCACGACTCGTGCCACAGGGCACGACTCGTGCCCAATGACACCCCCTTCAGATTCAGTTGTCCCTAATAGGGCACGACTAGTCCACCTCAAGGGACGACTCGTGCCACAGAGCACGAGTCGTGCCCTCAGCCCAGAAATCAGAAACAGGTTAAAACATCAGCAGTCCAAAAACCATTTGACATATACACCAAAATACTCTGTTTTTGAAGTGACCAAAACCAATATTAAGATCAGTAAAACAGACCCAAACCATTATATACATTTTCCATCACAATAACATTATACCAAAGACATTTCCCAATCCTTCTAACTCAAGAAAATTTGGTAAACTAACCATGCACATACATTTACCAACTACTTAAACCTTCAACTTTATTTGACCACTATAGTTTCACTCTAACAACACTACCATGACCAAGTTCAACTTCAAATCATTCCATGCTCTTTCAACTCACATAAACTTGTTCTAAAATACCAAGAACCATTTTTATACAACAAATTATCAACTTAAACATTGAATGGACAATTATTAGAAAGAAATAATAATAACTTACTGAATTAGTGCGAAATGAAATATTTATTTTTCCGGCTCTACACGCTCCCCTCGACACCACGAATAAGAATACACAATCAGATTTGAAAATGAAAAGGTATTGAGTTGTCTAGAATTTTTGGAAGATGGAGTTAGGGTTTGAGCTTTCCATGGCTTTTTAGAGAAGAAGAAATACTGAGGAAGAAGATTAAAATGACTTCCTTGTTTATTTGCCAAGGATAATCATGAAATGTTTTACTCAAGCTCCTCCATGGATTCACGAAATGACACTAACACATCTACTTCTATTCTTTACATCTAAGCACCTTAACAACTTTATAAACTTAATACTTTAAAATTTCAAATATTATAAATTCACTACACACTTTATTTTTATGCCATTTAGACCCTTTATCATTAAAGTTAATTCATTTTTATCCCAAACTTCACATAAGTTATCAAAAACATGAAATAAGCATATAAACTTAGCAAGTAGCATAAATAACATAAAATGAGATACTACCACCCGAATCCCACGTGCTCAACATGTACTAAAGTAGTGCCTATTAGTAGGGTCGTGACACGAACAATAGAAGATAGGTTAATAAATATAACACATTGTATAGAACCAACAAGTACACAGTTTTTAGATTTCTCAGGTAATTATAGTTTGAAATATGATATTCTACAGGTTAATATAAATCCAGAATATGTTAAATCAACAGACTTTATATTAGGATTAAATTTTATTCTTGGATTATAAGGTGCTATAACAATTACTAAAAATTATATTACACTTAGTAAACATATTTATAGCATAACAACACTTAGATATCATCAAACATCAAAATTGGCACAAAAGCATGGTGGACAAGGTAATTTAGATTTTTTATGCCGCACTTCAAAAATAAATGTTTATGTTGAAAATGAAACCCTAAAGTTATTAACCAATTTTTTAATATATGAATTAGAAAAAGGAGTAGATATAACAAAAAGTACTAATCATTCGATAATTTTACATTTAGAAAAAATAGGATTAATAGGAGATGATATTACAAAGTCTAGAGTTACATATACATGCAAATTTAAATTAAAAAATTCTGATATTACAATTAGGACTGCCAATATTGAGTACAGTCCATTAGATAAAAAAGAATTTAGAACATAGATACCAGAAATGATAGAACAAAAATTAATTAAAAAATCTGAAAGCCCTCATAGGTCATCACCTTTTATAGTTAGAAATCACAGTGAAATTAAAAGAGGTAAAACTAGGATAGTTTATAATTATAAGAGATTAAATGATAACACAGAGGATGATGGGTATAATATACCTAATAAGGATTCATTAATAAATCTTACAAAGAAAAAGAAAATTTTCTCAAAATTTGATTTAAAGTCATGATATAATAAGTTAAAATTAGAAGAAACGTTTAAACAATGGACAGCTTTTACATGTTTTAAAGGACAATTCGAATGGAACGTGTTAAGATTTGGGTTAAAAAACGCTCCATCTATATTTCAAAGGTTTATGTATAGCATTTTTATTAATTATAATTTTTGTTTAGTTTACATTGATGTCATTTTAGTTGCTAGTGAAACAATTCATGAACATGAAAGACAATTAAAAATAATTTTTGAAGAAATACTAAAACATGGTATAGTTTTATCAAAAAGAAAAATGGAATTATTTAAACGAAAATTTCATTTTTAGTTTTAGAAAAAGGTAATGGTAGAATAGAATTACAGCTCATATTTCAACAAAGATTTTAGAATTTCCAGAAAAAAAATTGAAAAACTTAAACAAATTCAAGCATTTTTAGGATTAGTCAATTACGCTAGAATTTTTTTTCAAATTTGTCAAAACTAGTGGGACATTTATATAGTAAAACAACTAAAAATGGTCAAGGGCATTTTAATACAGAAGACATTAAACTTGTTAAAACAATTAAGGAAGCGATTAAAAATATATTAAACCATTAGAATTTCCCCTCGTTACATATTATATTATTATAGAAACAGACGGATGCAAAGATGGTTGGGGAGCAGTTTTGTATGTAAACCAAATAAGTATAGTGCAAACGAAACAGAAAAAATTTGCTCATATGCAAGTGGAAATTTTAACAAAGTAGGTACAAATTGGACAAGTTTAAATTTTGAAATACAGGCTTTAATAAATTCACTTGAAAAGTTCAAAATTTTCTTAAATAAAGAATTTACAGTTAGGATAGATTTCGAGACAATAGTTATGTTAATAAAAAATGATCAAAGTAAAAAGGTTAATAGAAAAAGGTGGATAAATTTACAAAATATTAACAACGTAGTGGATATAAAATTAATTTTGAACATATAGAAGGAAACAATAATACCATTGCTGACATGTTATTTAAAAATTTGAACATGTTATTTCATTCAAATGGATAAATGCAAGAAAAGGGTCATACATCATATACAGCCAAAGAAGAGTTTATCAATGAGTACATCATATGTTGAAAAAGTAAAAAAGGGAAAACACAGAACATACTGATATCAAAAGGTTTTAGATTACATTTTTACACACCCTACAGTTTATTCTAATCCAGTTCAGGGATTCAGACCTAAATTGGAGGCCCATCATTTAAAAAATACAATGTTTTCACATGCTGGACAAAGTTCTTCAAAATATACACAGTTGTAAGTACGCCAATCCAATTCGCTATCCTTTTAGGTGCATTTTAATATAATAAAATTGCATTGAGGGGCGTTTTGGTAAATTCTCGGTCTATTCCGAGACTTCTGGAAACATCCCATAAGTTTCTTGAGAAGGAAGTACTTTTCAGTACTTTGCTCATGCTAAAGGACCTACAAGGAATAAACCTGTTTTGGACCTTTTGGCTATTAACTCAGAATGTTCCAGAACTAGGTTTTGGCGCCAAAAACGGTTGGTGACACCTTGTGTCACACGACAACTCGAAGCCTTGGAAAGTGGTTACAGAAGGTCGTGCAACACCATGTGACCATCACCTGCAGCCTATAAATAAGACCCCACCCCTCTCATATCTGGATCCACTTTTTGCCTACTGTTACTCTGCCAGTTTGGAAACATGCCACACACACTGCAAACAAACACCCCTCCCTTTCCTACCCAAATTTACCCAATTCTCCCTCCAATTCACCTCAATTCACTCATCACCATTTGGATCTTCCATCCATCAATCCTTCCAGCCTAAGCAACCTCAGAAGCAGTTGTAGAAGGGTTCTATACCAGCCTTGGTATAGAATTCATGGAATCATCAAGGGTAACCACTCAATTCCATCTCTCTCTCTCTCTCTTATTTTACCATTTTCATAATCCAAGTATTATCCTCTTTGGGTTCAGTAATCCGACTCTATCTGTCTTGATTATTGAACCCCAATCGCAATCTCTCTGCTTAATCATTGTGTTTGAATAATTGAATGCTTATGGTTTGATCATTGTTGGGATTGGTATTTGATTCCCAAGGGAGCGTGGATCTCTCCATATCCATACCCCCTTGGTTGAATTGTTGTTAATTTGTTCATTTCGAAGCTTAATTGATTGTACAATTAGATTTGTGTTGGCTTCTAGTTCTTCTGGGTGCAGTTTGTTAGATCTCTGCAGATGGACACCTTGTGTCACGCGACACATCGTGCCTGGGTGGATCCTGTGTCACGCGACACATCCAGCCATGCATGTTCTGTGTCATGCGACACACTTTGCCTATTTGCAGAGATCCCTTTCCATTTGTAATATGTTCTGGTTTATGTAATTGGGATGTGGCCTCCCTAACCAAATGGCTCACAAGTTGTAAAATCTCAGTTCAATTAATAAAATTCATGTTTTACCACACTTGTTTATTATCATTGTTTGCACACACCTTGAATTTTTTGGATGTTTAATTAGAAAGACTCGTCTACGGACGAGGAGTGTTGAGTGAACTCTCGGTTCTTCCTAACACGTAACCTGACCCCCGGACCCTTTATTCTCTTTCAAAGGTTTTTCAAAGTGTACCTTAAAACATGGCGTGGCGACTCCTATTTTTTATCATCATAAAAAAATTATTTCGGCGAGCGCACATTCAGTGGCGACTCCGCTGGGGACTACACTTTTGAAAACCTGTTTTTCAAAATTAAGAGGGTCATGCTTTCATTCATCTAAACATCCAACATATTCATTTTGTGTGTATCATTGATGAACTTATGTGGTACATGCATTTTTATGAGATTTTGTGACTTGTGTGCCTTTTGTGTGCTTCTTGTGGCTATTTTGTTGTGCTCTGTTATATTGCTTTGTCCCTTGCCATGGAGAGGCAGGGGCTGAATTTCATTTGCAGGTTCTGGTTCAGTGACTGATCAAGTCGTGCGACATCTTTGTACCTTGCTGTCCTGTGTCCCGCGATAGGATTAGTCACTGAGCAGTCTTCAGATACTGGTTTGAGGGCTATCCCTTGGATCAAATTGCGCAGTTGATTGTTGTACCCCTTGCTTAACCTGTGAGAGTGTGTGTGTTTTCTCATTTGTTTTTCCTTTTCAATAAAATAAAAAATATATATAAAAAATTTTATTTTTTGTAAATAAAAGAACATAGTCATCCGCACACTACACCAAATAGATTTAGAACCCTCGGGTGCAATTGACGGCATCGCGGACGGCCATGTAATTCGCCTACGCTTGAGCGCCTGAAATCAAACCTATCCCCCTAGCGCATCATAGGTGGCGCCACACTTGTAAAGCTTACCCACGGTTGGTTTTTTTTTTATACAATATTTTAATCACATTAAAATGAATTATTTTGAAATTTGCAATAAGCCTTCATACCTTTCCCAAAACCTTATATTTGTGGGCATGTTGCCAATGCAACATGGTTTCACTTGGGGACATGTCACTCTCGTGATGTGTCTTAACAAGAGATCATGCCTCATTGTCACCGTGCGCCGACGAGAGGTCATGCCGGATTTTTCTTTGAAATTCTTCAAGAACACCCGTTATGCTGTCCAAATTTCCCCAAAAATTTGGACCACTCGTCCGTCCCACATGGTGCTTAGGTTTTGTTTAGGTATCATTACCTACTGCTAATTTCGATGCAAAGCATTTGGTGTAATTTGGATGTTACGTCCAAAGGTTTTCCCGAGGTATAGATTGCGTAAATAAAGGCTTATCCTTTCCCAACCGTATTTAGGATTTAAAATACTGATTTATACTTGAACATAAATAATTTGTTTGCGCGAGTCCTTCCATTTATTCCTTCCCTCTCCCGTAATTCCTCAAAATCTCTTCATCCACCACCTCATCAATCTGTATCTACCCTCTGTAGTTGCAACAAGTTGGGTTAGTGCTCCGATATCCAGTGTTTGTTTGGTTCGCGTCTCCGGGATAGTTGCAGTTCTTACGAAGCTCTCATCTGTTCTGATATTTGAGGTGTCTGGTGTAAAGGATATGTCATCCGCTCAGTCTGGAAGTCTTTTTACTTTGGGTCAGTTGGATACTAATGATTTATCGGTGGTAGAGTTGCGAGCTGCTCTTGAGGCTGCCATGGTTCGTGAATGCAAAGCCCAGTTGCTTGCCCAAATTGCTAAAGCCCGAGAAGAGGAAACGCACGCTAGGTTTGTGGAAGCCATGCGTGTCCAAGGGATCACAGTAATTCGTCATGAAGATGGGTCATATGAAGAGATAATTGGTGCTATCAGCGTTAATCATGGGACTGGAAATGTGATGAAAGGGATAAATGGGAATGAACAAGATAAGATTCCTCCTCCGGCGCTTCAATTTAACCAAGCTCAGATTCCGGATGGACAACTGATCCCCAACACTTCTGGATCTCCTAGTCAGTTTGGGTTGCAGAGTCAATATCAGCAAGATTCCCAAGGATCATGTCATTATGTGAACAGCCATTTCAACCAGAAAGGATTGCTGCCGTTCCCAGCTGACCAAACTCCTCTTCAAGGAAGTTTTTCTCAAACACCAATGAGTTCATCTTATGGCTTCAACTCATCATCTCCGCAAGTTCAACGTTCAGGACCAGCCTCATACGTAACCGTTAATCAAATGTCCTTCATTCCAGCTGTGAATCCTATTCAGCAAGGAGCACCAATACCCGAGTCATCTCCTAAAGTGGTTCAGATGAGAGAAAGAAGGCAATACTGGGGAAATGTGGGGATGCCTATGGATAAATTCCTCAAGGTCTTAGGAAGCAGAGGTCTAGTTTAGCCATTGGTCAATTATATCCCTCTTCATCGCAACCCAAAGTTGGACACAAGCAAATACTGCCACTATCATCAGTATCCTGGCCATGCCACTCATGACTGCAAACAGTTGAGGGTGATCATCCAAGAACTCATTGACGAAGGGAAGATTGAAGGCTCCCATGAGGAAAGCGGTGTCCAGAATCGTGGTCGGTTTCCACCTCGCAAGCAGCGAGAATTTGATGATCTTGGAATAACAACTGAAGAAACCTTTAATGGATTGGTTCGAAGGGGAATGATCAAGCCACTTGACAATTACCGTCCCATCAAACCCAATCCGAATTTGGATCGCAACAAGTATTGCTACTATTAACCCTGGCCATGTCACCAACGATTGCACCCCTCTGAAGTTGCTTATTCAAAGGCTTGTTGATGAAGGCAGGATTGAGAAAGCTCCCCCCAAGGTGGTTACCAACCCTCTTCCGTGATTCTAAGGGCATTCCATCCGAAGAAGTCAGTCAATCAGTCTTCGTAGGGTCTAGATTGTCTATCATGTCGTAAATAAATGTTGTCTTTGAATATCGAGTCTGTTAAAGTCCATTGCGGGCTAGTTTTTGCTTTACAATAATAAAAATATTTATTTCTATTCTTGCTAGACTCGAGACATCACTTGCACACCCACGTTACATTTAATTGAAATGGTTTTATTCTACATGATCACTTGTGCTGCTCAATTACTAATGCTTTGAAATGATTAATATTTAAATTGATCGGATTGGGAAAATCGACTGATATCTTTCTCAAATTGGGGCTTATCAACTCCCCATCTCGCATCTCATACGCTCACATTTCTGTCGTCATATTCATCGTTCGTTGCTTAATGGATTTGAATTAATATTCCTCAAGTAAGCTTAAGCAAGCAATGAGGCATTAACCTCGTTTAGATCATCCGGTATGGACTGCCGTTAAAACCTTTCACCCTTAGGAAAACCATTACCTCACCCTCGCCAAATAATATCACTTCATTTCACGATCGGCACGTTTTGAAACCCGTCTAACTATCTCCAGAAGAAGAGGAACTATCCTTGAGGCTCACGTGATTCAAAAGAAGATTGACCGTCTCCAAGCTCAAGAACGGCGAAATGCAATGATCCATCCAGGGGACCAGCATAAGTTTTCTCTCAAAAACAAAATTGGAAAAGAGAGAGAAGAATAAAAAAAAGAATAAAAAAAAAGAAAATAAAGAGAGTCTAGTCCCTAGCGATCCTCTCAAAAGCAAAAGTCAAAGGATCCGGTCGTTACTCAAGAGGAGTCTCAGAGTGAATAAAGAGACAGCACAGATGTCCCCTCACCATAACCTCTAACCAATCCCAAGTCATCCTCTCGTTTTTAGAGGATATTCCCACTACCCTTGCCTTTGACCAAAGCCAAAATTGACCTCTCATTCTTAGAGGCAAATCAATTCCCTCACCTTAGATTTCCCAAACACATCCCCAAAAGCCAAGCTCTCACCTTTAGAGGTTCAGTCAGCAAAAGCCCAGCCGACCTCTCATCTTAAGAGGTCATGATGTTCCAAATCACCCAAGGGCCGATCGAAACCCTGAAACCCAGTTGCAGTTCCTATCGGATAGCAGTTTTACTCTAATTCTTCGAGGGCTAAATCAGATTAATGCTGTGTTGCTTGATTAAATCGAAGCCAAATCTATCCCGGCTCAAAAGATCATCAATCGAAGATTGTGCAAATTCAATCCAATTCATTCGACACTTCATGTGAGCATATTTCATTTCTCCTCTGCAGAACACCTCTCGCAAATGTCCCACTGGGGCTTCGCATCTGTGTCCTTCATTGACACTCCAAAGAGACTTGCGCGTCAACTCTCTAGATCTCAGAAAATCCGGTCTCATCAAGGGCCGTCCCCATACACAGATCCTATTTCCATCTTTTGAATTTTAATTCCCGATATCAGTTGGTTTTCTTCTCTTGATTAATTGGAATATTTATTCATATCAGGATTAGTGTTTGAATAACCCGAACATCAAAAAAGGGTTTTAAGCAGCTTTGTTATCATCGCGAATAAGACAAGTTTTCAAGTGTCTCGATAAGTCTTCCTTTCTACATCTTTGCAATGTTTATACTCTCCCAAAAGAGTCAAACCCAAAAGCGAGTGCATCACAAATCTAGGATTCATTCCACCTTCGAAAGATGTGCCCCTGCACGTAAACATCTCTGAGTCTTGTTAGTTGACTGATTGACTGAAGCTTGAAGATAATCACTTCCTTGGCCACATGATGTTTTATCTGCAATGAGGTTACATGGCAAACTGGGGCTTAGTCAAGGAAAAGAAGATTGATGTGTGCATTTGTGCAGATTTCGGGGCTTGCTTTATAATCTCGATCCTTGGAAATGGATTTGTTACCTAAGGCCTACTTCATGATGGGGATGCTGATTTTCTTGCCCTAAGCAAAGGGAAGAGGTTTTGAGACAATATTGAAACTTAATTGGGAAAGACTGTCAGTAGGACTTATTGTGTCACGCAACACAATGTGCCACAGGAGTCCTGAGTCGCGCGATATCTCTGTCCTCACACCAGACATCAGCAAGCTGTAATCAGTTCTGTATCAGGGCACGCCCCAACTTGTCCAAATCTGTAAACAATCAGTCACCACCCTGCAAACAACTTGGGAGAGGGTTCATTCATCCATACACACCATACACATACAATTCATCATTCCATATACACATTCCACAATCAAACCATGCAAACCATCCATATATGCTGACATCATAAACCATTCATTCTCATTCTCCAAAAATTGGACTCGTGCAAATAACAAAACTAATAATAATGTACTAGATTCAAAGTAATGCGTAGCAAATAGTTTAGCAAGAGAGAGTATTTGTTTGTTTCTTTCAAAGGTACGATAATCAAAAGACTGCAATCTGGTCCAAGATGCTACTCCAAATCATCACCCTCTGAAGCGTCATCACCATCATCATCCTCGGAGTCGTCATCAACACCACCGTCCTTGCTATCCTCTCCATGTGCATCATCCTCCTCAGCCTGTGCATGACCCGAATCGGCAACAGGACCTCGGTAAATCACAGGATCATCACGGTAAAACTCGTCAACAACAGGGATGGCAGTAGTCTCAATCTCATGGGGATCGCCAGGAGCATCATCACTATCATATTCTGAGCTAGAAGAGATTGGGGGACGATATGAAGCATTCTTGGTCCTAGGTCTCTTCTGATCGCTCGCAGCCGTATCAATCCGAGCCCTCTTCCTATCAGGCAAGCTGGGGGTAGAATCATCATCATCTGAACTCCGGGCTAGGCACCGCTCCTTCCAATAGCGGGAACTCCTCTCCAGCTGCTCGATCATGTCTAGAGCTCCAGTATAGTATCGAGCAAAGCTCTAATAAATATCAGCTGAGACCTGGTACAATCAAATAACAGAAGAGTCAAGGAGCCGGTCATAACAAAAAATAAGGGATATAAACAGTACAAGCAGTCTCAAGCAAGGAAAATAGTACTTACAGATCGGGAGCCCTCCGAAAGCTGGAAATGGGGACGAATCCGACTAGTATCAAGAGGAGCCCATCTCAGGTAGTCCCCATCCCAGAAATCAATAAATGGAGGAGGTAAAGGTGCGTTCGCCACAAATCCAGAAGAAGGGCCTGCGCCCTGAGCACCACGCCTCGGCCCCACCTGCGGGGACCAGAGTCTCTCTGCCACAAACGCTCCATAATCTCCCTCCTCATTATGGTTGAATGCACCATCCCCTTGGATCAAAATAACCAGATCATCCAGCTGTCGAGGAAACCACATATCCATCGGAGGATCAACTGGGACCCGAGCAACACTGCTTGGACCATGCTGCCTGCAAACTCTCTCTCCCAGATATAAGGCATCCTCAGACAGGCCTACAAGAAGCTTGTGACACTCCGTAAAGTGCGCAGGTGACCCAGATCAAGCTCATCATACCCGGCCCGGCCCGGGGGGAAGAGACTCAAGCTGCAGGGAGTCCCTCTCAAGCATATCAGCATGTCCGTATAAGAGGCTGTCACCCGTCTTCTAGAATCAGCAGTCCTGACCTTCTTCTGCGCATCCTTCACCCAGCACCTCAAGGCGGGAAACATAGCAGCTGGTTACTCATCCTGGATATGCCAGGCATAGCAGCCAAAGACCTCATAAGCCCAAGCCTGAAAAGAGAAGACCAAAACAAATGAGAAAAACAGTAATGAATAACAGAAAGCAGTATGTTAAAATGAGAATCAAAAAGAGAAATACCTTAAAAGTCAAGTGATAGCAGTTGAAGGTCTTCGCCTCCCCCCTGCTGATATCATCCAAGGCCAGATACATCTCAGCAAGTCCTGCCTTTCCCCAAGATTGGGTCCCAACAGCGTCCCAAATCCTCAGTAGCTCCAACAATGAAACCAGAGCAGTAGATGTGCCATTGATGAAGAGCATGTCAGAAAAACCTACCCACACAAATGTTCTCGCCAACCTCTCGGCCCTCAGACGGCTCTCCTCAGAATCATCCAAGTCTGCCGAATAGTCCCTACTCTGCACTGCAATATGACTATGGAGCTCACCCAGCTCGTACCCATTCCCCTTCTTATCATAGGGAACAAAGCCAATCAACTCCATAAAATAAACGTCAGTGGGAGGCTGAGGATCATCAACAGGTGCGGGCTCATCAAAATAAAGAGGCTCAGTTGTGAAAGGTAGACCTGTGATCACGGCAAAGTCATAAGGCGTAATCATTGCCTCTCCCCAAGAAAAATGAAAGGAGTGGGTAGTCTCCCACCAGAACTCCCGAAATGCCTTCAACAGCTCGACACTCCGCTGCGTATCTCCAATGGCTTTCGCCATCTCAAAAAACCATCCAAATCCAGCAGTATACACCATGCCCTTCGGCGAATGAACCACCTCCTGGCTACCAGGCAAGCTGTCCCACAGCCTACCAATAACCTCCGGTGAGCCCCGGGTGCGCAATCCCTGCAGGTAAACACAGCGCAGGTATGAATATCTCAAAATCTTTCTTAAAAAGCATGTCAATCAATGTTCATATTTGTCTCACTCACATAATAACAGTCCTTTTCATACTTTGAATTTCTTTTATCCCCTTTTCAAGCAAAATTAGGTTAAAAACCTATGGCAGGCATCCATAATCCTTTCCTAGGTCAGTTCATGCAGCAAATTCATAATTTCACAGGCAAAGTCCGAATCTTTTGGCATAAAACCCAATTCTCAAATCAATAAAAAAGCAAGGGTTACAGAAATACCGTGTTTTTCTTCTCGGGAACAGACGTATGTTCCTTGAGCTACGGATAGAACTTTCCCCTCACTGCTTGAGGGATGAATGGACGTTGATTTCGTTGGACTCCTTTCCGACGAGCAGCCAGCTCGGCTTGTTAAGGCCCTTTCTTCGTGGGGCGTGATCGAGTAGGCATTGTGATGAGTCAAATCCAATTCAAACCCTTGAATCTCCTGATATTCCAAGCAATTTGTGCGAATGGCTCTCTTTCTCTCAAAACTCTGTTCGTCTCCCTCTAAGCTGCAATATTCAAATGGCGACTGTTCAGGGTTTTAAAAGGGACTGTTCAATGGCTTTAAGACGTCGTGGGACACAACATTCCCCCTTGGCCAATTTTTCAAAACCACCCCCTATGGTTTACTATTTTACACTTTAACCCCTTGTAAGTACCCAAATCTGGCTCATGCCTTCCGGTTAAATTTCTCGGCAATTTCGGTAAGTTTCTCGGTAATTACCCGGACCTTCCTAGTGTTCCGGAAATGTTCTGGAACAGTCCCAAATTAAATTAAGGGCTGAAGGGAGCCTTCCTAATTAAGAAACACGTTTTTCTTAATTAGGAAGAGGGTTCTAGAAATTGCCACCTTGCATGGTTCTAGAAATGCTGAGTCACAATGGATAAGCCCGCACGGCTGCATTAGCTCGCTGCTCTTAGCCGCACGGCTTCATTAGCCCTATCCAGACTGCCTATAAATAGAGCCCTCCTCTACCCATTTAATCACACACAATACACACAATCCATAGCAATACACTCACAATCAGTCACTCCCAAGACGTGAAGAATATTGGTGAAGGCTCAAGAAGGTGAAGAAGAAGCTAAAGAAGTCATCTCCCTCCTCCTTGAAGATCCAAGACCAACCTCTCCTCCTAGCTCCGACCAAAGAAGCAAAGGAAGCAATTGGTAACCTCGCACGCCCTAACCTCGCTTTTAATTGATATACTTGCTCATTGCATTCATATATCTTGCTTGGGACTTGGCATTTATTCATAAAGATCACATCTTTATCACCCCCTTCCCCTTTTGCATGCATTAAGACCTCATTTGTCATAAAAATGTAGTCTTTTTCATAAAGGTGCATCCTTTGCACCTAAAACCCCCATTTTCAAATAAAAATGTCATTTTTATGCATCATTTGCATATAAAAATCCAATCTTTTCAATAAAAATGCATCCTTTGCATTCAAAACCCCTTGTTCAAGCATCATTTGCTTTAAAGACCATGTCTTTACCATAAACTAGCATCATATGCTTTTCAAAATGCAATCTTTATGCATCATTTGCATAATGAATGCCAATTTCAACAAAAATGCATCATTTGCATAAAAATCAAATCTTTATGCATCATTTGCAATAAAGATTATTTCTTTAAACTAAGTGCATCATTTGCAACCCAAAAATGTCATCTTTTCATTAAAGTGTCATTTTTCATCATGCATTCCCCTTTCCCCCAACCTAGGAATGGACCGGTGTAAAAATCCTATCTTTACATCGTTCCTTCCATTAAAGGTTCCATATTTCTTTAGAAAGGGACACCTTGAACCCTATATCTCCGATTATCGCTTAAGAAAGAGTATGAAGCCTCTATACGAGCTCGACCGTCTTAAAGCGTAGGATTGATGGGCTAAGGACCCTCCTTTTCTAAAGAACCTCATCTTTGACCAAAAGAGAGTCATTCTCTCGATCACGCAAGTCCCGAGGGTCCCAAGGTTTAAAATGCGATGATCACAAGTCATAAGATGAGGACGGGATCATAATCCCAAATACATAAAATTCCAAGGAATCCCGGCGACAACCAACAAATGGTTTGTACGTCAGGAAGACAACTTGGGACATTCCCCCCTTTTTCTCAAACACATGCACACAAGAAAGCACGCAAGCAAGCACGATTACGAAATCTTGGGAGACTTGCTCCGGCAAGGCACTTTGGGTGAACGCCAAACGTTCTTCCCGAGGGTAACTTAACCTACGAACCCAAGTAAAAACCTTTTTCAAAGTTTTGAGGTAATCAAAATGGCGTGGCGACTCCGTTTTTCAAATTAAACTCGGATGTCTTCAAACTCGCGTGAATCCAACAAAAATTTGGGCACCACATTCACAGTTTGGCGACTCTGCTGGGGATTATCCCAAAGGAGAAAAGCTTCTATTTTCAAAACAAAAAAAAAATTGATACTCGGTATATAGGTGGAAACCACTTACCCTTCCTGTACACTCCCTGACGTGGGAGTTGGGATAACCGGTGGTTTAACAATCCACGTACCAGTATCCCTTTTCGAAAAACAATTTTGAAAAAAAAAAAGAAAGCTTTTCCCTTTGAGCGGGTTAGACTCCCATCGCCGATTTCATTAATCGTGCTTGCTTTCTTTACCATGCATTGCATCATTTGCATCTTGGAATCTGTGCATACTTTGAAACGGGAAATAACCCGAAAAATAGCAAAAGGAGTGGAACATGGAAAATTGATCCATGCAATCGTACGGCTCAATCCTCATTGGATTACGGCCAGGGCGACCTCGGTGGCAATTCCACCGGGAAAAATCATGGTTAATCTGGCAGTCCTAGCGGCTTGGGGCTACTCGGCTTCATGGCGGCGGGGCTCCCAGAAAATTTACGTGCTTATGTGTTGCATTTTCCCCGTCCCGAAAATCATTCCTTTAAAACACATTATGAAAATCTCTGTTTTAACTCAAAAAGGAACATTTTTAGGAGACCGCACACTACGCGCACTTTGATATATCTGTACACTTTTGCACGCACGTCCTTCAAACCCGAGGGTGGTTCCAGTGCGATCACGGACGGCCTTACGATGCTCCGGGCGCGCACGGAATCATCCCAACCTCCCCGTGGCGGCCGGTGTCGACCAATGCACGGTCCGTGTCACACGTTTCAAAAAACCGTGACTTTTGGTTGGTTTTTGGTCTAGTCTCGTGTCATATAGCCCGGTTGCATACCCACGTAAAGGTCAAGCCTTAGCTCATAACGGAAGCCAAGATTTTCGCTCAAGCGAAATTACGCCGAAATTCCGACAAGGAAAAATCGGTGGGATCTTGACTCAGGCATTGACTATTGACCTTGACCCGCACGGAATGCGTAAGAGTCAAGACCGAGTCTTTGCCAAAAATCAAAAGATCTTTCGCTCAAGCGAAGCTACGCCAAAATTCCGACAAGGAAAAATTGGCAAGATCTTGGCCAGGCATTGACTTCGATTCCGACTCACGCCGCTGCGTATGCAACGAAGTTCAATGTGACCTTTGTGTCATCCGGCTTTTACCGCCCGACCCATGCCTATTATTCTCTCGGACATTACCGAAAGTCGAAACCGTCATTCGCTCAAGCGAAACTGCGCAAAGATCCGGCAAGGCGAGAGAGACAAGACTTTCCCGGTATTGCCTTGACTATAATCCGCATCGCTCGTGCGTTGAAAGGTCCTATGACCCGCTAGACCCGATAGGAGCGTTCTTTACTCTCGGTCGGTGGGATCCGCGTGCCCTATAGGACCCTCGCCGGCTGTCCACCTGGGAGGTCGAAATACGAGGTGGAATACGAGGGGCTTATAGACGTAGTGACGGAACCCAGCGATCCGGGATCTAGAGTAGTTGTGAAAAAGAAGGGCGAGAACCCCTTTTCCAACCAAATAGATATTAATAAAAGACAACATTTTAAGTAAACTTGAAGATTCTAATTTGCATATTGCACGAGCCTTCGGCTAAACACCTACCCCGAGTCTAAACCTTTCCTATCCCTTTCCTTGTGAGAAAGAAGTGGGTGAGAACACCGGGTCGGCGACTTGTTAGCGCGAGAATCCTCGAACGGTTCGCGAGAATCCTCGGTTTTGTCGGCTTTCGGTGTCAAAATGGCCAACATGGTAATCCACAACGGTAATGACCAACCGGTTGGAGGGGCTATCCCGGTTCAACCCAAGCCTCACATACGGTATGATGTATGTGATTGTGAAGGCGCTTAGAGTATGAGTATCAAGAATGGATCAATGAGGACGCTCCTTCAAGGAAGAAGAAGAAGAAGAGAAAGTCCACACGGCGAAGCTTAAGGAAAGATACGAAGTGGGGACAAGAGCGTAGGAACTTTGGGAGAGCCTTCGGGAAAGTTTGACTACTATGTCGGTTATGCCAAGGAACTGTCAAGGAACCCGTCACCCCAAGCACGATCCGGCTGATATCCCTATGATCGGTGACCCTCTTGAAGTAGAAAATTACGAGTTTGTTGCCATTGTAAGATTCAACAAAAAGCTAGCGAGATCTAGAAGACGAATACGAAAGCCTATAGAGTATTTGGCCAATCGGGGAAGGATCAAAGTCTCTCCCGAAGAAGACTTTATCGGCATCATTTAAGCCAACCCTCCTATAGGCTATCTTGACAAGGTGGTGGTATCAAAGATTGGCAAGGAAAAGATGACCTATCGGCGGTGCGTCGACAAAATGAGCCGGGACACTTCGGTCAATGAGTCCGGTCGCTACGGAAGAGCTAGGCTGAAAGATTGCAACAAGTTACTTTAGTTCCCTCACCATCTTTCCACGATGCACCGGCTGTCAATGATTTTCGGCAAGCTTTTGATCGGTTCGAAGTCTCCAACTTTACGAAGAACGCGCAAGGCTGCTACTCCCCGGGGGCAACGGCAAGAAGAAGGAGTGAGATCCCGGTCCAACCCTTGTCAAGTCCCCCTCGAGTCAATAAGTAGCTTAGGGTCCAGAGTCGGTAGCGTCCATTCGGTCGAGTCGGGAATCTTTGAATTCCAGTCCTCGAGTCATCCGAAGGCCTCACGCCCGAGGATTATGAAAATGTAATCGATGTCATCTTTCCCCTTATTTTGAATGAAATGACAAATCTTTACGATTATCCTCTTATTGCCAACTTAACAAATGATAAATTAACTCAAAACTTAACAACGGTTAATAATGAATCATTTGAACAAGATGCAAACACACTAAACGAACAATACATTAAAGAAATCTTTAAGCGAGGTTTCGAAAAGAGGAAAACCGGGCCCAAGTTGCCGAGGAGGTTTTGATAAGTGTGAACTTGGGTACTATTGAGGAACCTAAAGAGACACGAGATTGGAAGCTTCTTCGGAGGGTTGAAAGGGACAGATTGATCGAGCTGCTCGGAGAATACGTCGACGTGTTTGCATGGTCATACAAGGATATGCCGGGGCTAGAAAGTTCGATAGTAGAACACGAGAATCCCTCTAGCACCGGATGCTAAGCCGGTAAGCGAGCGAGAAAGATTAAGCCGGAATGGTCTCTACGGGTCAAAGAAGAAATTGAGAAGCTCTTTGCGGGTAGGGTTCATCGAGTCATTGAATACCCGACATGGTTGTCTAACATCGTGACCGTAACCAAGGCCAATGGGAAGGTGCGGCTCTTTGTGTGGATTTCCGAGATGCGAACAAGGCCGGCCCAAAGACGACTACCCTACGCCAAACATAGACATCTGGTGGACTCCACTTGCCAACTACGAAGTCAAATCCTTCGTTGATGGTTTTGCGAGGCTACAACCGGATCAAGATGGCCGAGGAAGACCAAGAAAAGACGGCCTTCACCACACCATGGGGAACCTCTTTGTTATACGGTAATGCCATTCGGGCTCAAGAATGCCGGGGCTACTTACGAAGGGCAGCGGCCGCGCTTTTTCATGACATGATCCACAAGGAGATTGAGGTCTACGTAGATGATATGATAATCCACTCCAAAGGAGAGGGTGGGCAGACACTTTGTTGACCTACGAAAATTCTTTGAGAGGTTGAGACGGCATTCCATGAGACTAAACCACCTTGCCAAATGCACCTTCGGAGTGACAAGGGGAAAAGTGCTTGGGTATATGGTCACGGAGCGAGGTATAGAAGTTGACCCCAGAAAGATCAAAGCCATCATGGATATGAGGCCACCTCAAACCAGGACGAAGTCGAGCTTCATGGGTAAATTGCGGTACATCGGCCGTTTCGTCAATCGGTTGACCACTATGTGCGAGCCCATCTTCAAGCTCATGAAGAAGAATGTGGACACGAGAATGGACCGAAGAATGCCAAGATGCCTTTGACCGAGATCAAGGCATACTTAGTACATCCCCGGTACTATGCCCCCACATAGACGAAGCCTCTTACGCTCTATCTCAACATCGCAGAACACGGCGGTTGGGGCTATGCTTGCTCGGGAAAAGAAAGACTCTCGGGTAGAAAATGCCATTTACTTTGTCGGTAGGAAGCTACGGGGAGTGAGCTCAATTACTCGGCATGTGAAAAGACTGTGCGGGAGGAAGTGCAGGTAGTCGGCAAATTGAAGCATTATATGCGAAGCCCGCCCTGTGAATTTGGTCTCGAAAATGGACCCCATCAAGTACATCTTTGACAAGCCTTCCCTCTCGATGCGTTTAGCGAAGTGGTCCTTCTTCTTGGCGAGAATACGACATCAACTATGTGACCGAGAAAGGCCATCAAGGGTCAAGCATTGTCGAGATCACTGGCGAACTTCCCAGTAATGAAGACGAGAGGGCACGAACCCCAATTCCCAGAGATGAAGGGATCTTTGCGGTTGAGCACGAGAATAGATGGCAATTGTTCTTTGACGGAGCCGCTAACAAAAGAGGAAATGGTGTAGGAATGCTATTGGTCGATCCGAAAGATGAGCATACCCCCATAGCCCTCAAGTTGAACTTTCTGCCACGAACAATGTCGCCGAGTATGAAGCTGCATTCTTTGGTTTGGAGGCTGCCTTAGAAAGAAATGTCAAGGAGCTCGAAGTTTACGGAGACTCGGCCACGATCATCAACCAAGTCTCCAACAAGTGGAAGGCTGTGGACCCTAATCTGCAACGGTATCATGCCCGTATGGAGGAGTTATTTGGACGGTTCGGAGAAGTGACTTTCCACTACTTGCCGAGGGAAAAGAACAGTTCGCGAGATGCCTAGCTACTCTAGCCTCATTGGTAGAGATCCACAGGGAAAAGCCATAAAGCCCTTGAGTGGGTAGAAGAGAAGCTGACCTTACATTTGTGAAGTGGACACAGGACCAGGAGCCTATAAAGGAACCTTGGTACAATCAGTTACCAATTCCTCAAAGACGGAGAGTCGGCTTTCGGAGACGAAGAAGGTAGACCAAAAGAAGGTGTCGAGCCAAAAGCTTGCGAGCCACGAAAAGGTTGGCCTCCCATTATGTCATCTAGGAGGCAACATGTACAAGAAACGCTATCAAGGACCACTCCTCTTATGTGTCACTCAAGAAAGAGCCGGAGAGTTGATGGCCGAAGTCCACAATGGTCCTTGCGGTCCTCACATGAATGCTAGAGCCACGATGCAAGTGATCCTCGAGAATGGGTTACTCTTTGGATCTCCATGGAGACAGGCTGCGTCAGCAGCGTCGAACTGCGACAAGTGCCGGCGGTTTGCCAACCTCAACCATCTCCCACCTCATGCGGCACATCTTGCATGACGACTCCTTGGCCGTTTGCAACTTGGGGCATTGACGTGATAGGGAAAATAGCCCCGACGAGGAAGCAATGGGCACGAGTTCGTGTTGGTAGCCATCGACTACTTCACCCAGTGGGTAGAGGCCAAGTCCTACAAGGTCCTCACTTCCGAGAAAAGTGGCCCGAGTTCATCAAAGAAAACATAATGTGCGAGATATGGGGTGCCCAGCGAGATCATTTACGATAATGGGTCACACTTCGAAGGAGATTGCGATAGGCTAGCTGTCGAATTCGAGTTACTCGCCACAAGTCGTCCGTACGAGACCTCGGACCAATGGAGTGTGGAAAGGCTGCTAATAAGACACTCGAGCGGATCATCAGGAAGATGGCCACCGTGGTCGTGATTGGCCGAAAAGCTGCACCTAGCACTGCGGGGCTACGAACGTCTGTCGGAACGGCCACGGGAGAAACTCCTTTTGCCTAACTTACGGGATGGAAGCCGTGTTACCGGTGGAGTTGGAAATCCCGTCATTAAGGGTCCTCCTGGAAAACGGTGTCAACGAAGTAGAATGGTTGCGCGGCCAGGCATGATGAGTTAGCCACCTTGACGAGAGAAGGCTAAAAGCCATGGAACACACCCGAGCCTACCGGAGGCGAATGGCGGAGCGTTTGATAAAAAGTCAAGGCCGGAGACATCAAAGAGGGTGACTTAGTCTTTGAAAGTAAAGCCCCCTACCGGAGACAACCCCACAGGAAAATGGGAACCCGTTTGGATCGGCCCTTATGTGGTGCGAGAAGATACTATCGGGAGGAGCCATGAAGCTTGCGAGACTTGGATGGCAATCCCTTTGTCCACCCGGTCAACGGTGATAAGCTCAAAAGATACTATATCTAAAAAAAAAAAAAAAAAAAAATAATAAAAAAAAGAGTGCAAAAAGAGTAATACCCGGCTAAATTTGAAAACCCCAAAAAGGGCGGTCTAGGCAAAAGACAGGGTTGCACATAAAAAAAAAAAGAAAAAAATCTTAGTGCAAAAGAGTAATGCCCGGCTAAATTTGAAAACCCCAAAAAGGGCGGTCTAGGCAAAAAACGAGTTTGCACATGAAAAAAATTAGTTCACCAGAATGAACTACGTAGACCTGAGCCCCTTAGCCTTTCTTGTAAAAGGGGAACGTAGGCAGCCATATATGGTTCGGTCTAAACAATAAAAAGGACGATTAAGTTTCCATGAAATGTGTCCTGATCAATAAAAAAAGACATTTGAATTTCCATGAAATGTGTCTTGACTAATTTCTAAAATAATATTTCTTGTTCATTACAAGTTAAAAAACTTCTTGATGAGTTCAAGCACGGTCTACCTCTTGACTCTGCTAGCCTGCTACAAAGATCTAAAATACAATAAAATGCCTAAATAAACTAATGTGTTTGCAAAATGGCAATAAGGGAATCCTAAGAAAAGATCTGTCAGTCGTCATTCGCTGAGTCTTCTTTGGTCTTCTTCCCTTTTCCTCGGCCCCGTCGAGTCTTCTTCCTCTTTTTGTCTATGATGTCGGTATCCCTCATTCCGACCTCCGGTATCCTCACTGGAGCCTCCACCAAACCCGTGTCAATAAGTGCTCTCTCTATCCGAGCACGAGTCCGCACCTCCTCCCTCTGAGCCTCAGTCAAAGGAGCGACCTCGGACAACCTCTTGTACCGAGCCTCCATGTCACGACCAAGTCACACGATTGGTTATGGCAACTCGCCTTAGCCTCGGTCTCCCTCGAGTCCTACTCGAGTCGTGGTCGGCTCCCAGTAAAGCTCGACGTCTCTCCTCCAAGATGACTGAGTCGCTCCCGTCTCCCTCTCGTACCGGTCCAGTAGACGGTGGTCAAGATGGTGCTCTTCTGCTCTGAAGATAGCCACAGGTGGGAAAGCGGTATGTGTCCAAGCCCTCGAGAAGAAAGAAGGCTGGTTTGGATCCCTCATGTCCAATGACACCACCTCCATGGTCGGATGTCCTCCCGGTCACTCAATGGCTCTGTAAAGCCCCAAGCTGCTGGATACCAAGCGGGGTATGTAGAAGGATGACCGGCGAGAATCACGGAACCCTCACAACATAAGACTCTGAAATATCCTCACTGATGCAACCTCCGGTGTGGTATCCACCAACGGATGTCCGAAGTGGATAGCCTAGCCATCATCGGCTCCCGGCTACCTGTTCCTGTTGCCTAGGTGCACCTCTCAGAAATCACCCAAGGGCATGAGTCGGCAAAGCCCCGAGCAAAGCCAGAGCCTCTCCTGCGGCCATAAAGTCAACATAGCCGGACTCCCGGACCTCATGAAATGGTCTCCCGAGCCATCTGTCGATCCCATGCAAAGTCTCCCCCAAAACCGGTGGGACGATATCCTTCCCGGCCTGCAGTCTCGACCATGTCCGAGGAGACCACCGTGACAAATCCCCACGGATTCGGCGGTGAACGGAACGAGAGAATACGCGAGAGAATGAAAGCATCCATAGCCACCGCGGTAGCAGCCATATTTGGAGATCCAAACACACCGGGATATCGAAAGGTCAATCCTATCAGGGGCTACCATCATCCTCTCGGCCTCTCCCGGAGGAATGCGAGAAAAGATGCAAGCTTTACCGCCACCGGCACGTCTCCGATCGGCGGAATAGATATAGCCTCGGTCTCGGGACCCCCAATCAAGGCTACGAAGTCTTCGTGCGTTGGGACGATTTCGTTGTAAGAAAAGCGATAAACATGTCTCCGGACGTCCCGAGAACTTTCTTTGCGGCTCTCGACGGTCCCAATCGGGCGGGAGATCCCTCAAATGCCATAAAGACTTGATCTTGAAGGAAGAATCAAGCGGCCCCTTGTGATTTTGGAAGTTATGTCTCGCCCAAGATTGAAGACCGGATAGAAAATGGTCTCTCTTCCCCCTTTGCAATCTGACGGGCTTCTCCATCGCAAAGTGATTAAAGATGGTGCTTTTAGGTCCAAAATATGCTCTGGGAACAATTGGGACAAGTCTAGAGTGAAAATGAAATGAAATGGCCAAGCCTTGCTTTTATTCAGAAAATAACCGGTTCGAGACAGGCGTGAGCCGCACGGCTTCATTTGCCCTCGAGGCCATGCCGCACGGCTACATTAGCCCTCTGCGAGAAAAAAATTCTGCGGCAACCAAAGATTGCTGCCCAAGGGAGTTTTCACCCCACTTTTTCAACCAAAACACTGTACAAAAACATATCCGAAGCCATTCAAGCATTTATACACCATTATAAATCATTTTTGGCCCGGTTTCGGCCCGATTCCAAGCAAAAAATCGCCCCAAGGCTCAGATAATATGCAAATTGAAAAAGCATAAATTAGAAAAGCAAATAAAACATAAGTACAATGTCTTCGCCCCATCGGCGCCCAAATAAAGCAAAAAAATAAACAAGTTGTGCATAAAAAATTGTTCATTGTTTGTTCTTGTTCCAAATCTACTCTAGAGACCCCCTAGGCCTCAGATTCTTCTTCCTCCTCATCGCTGCTCAGCTCATAGATGCTAGGCTCTCTCATCACGTCCTCACAGTCGCTCGCATCGGAAAGAGGGATGTTGTCGTGCTCGTACTCCGCCGGTTTGCTCAAGATATCAGCATTAGGACCTCGCCCACGAGGCCTGGCCTTTGGATGAGTACTCCGAAGCCGAGGAAGAGGATCTGCGCCCAGACATGCCTCCTTTTGCGCGCGGGCTCACACGCTTGTTGACGCTTTAGTAGCGCGAGCCGGCTTCTTGACCAAGGATCGGCACACGTCTTTCCGGCCTGTTCTGCACGACCAACTTTGTCATATGTGCGAGTGGAACTGAGAAAAGAAAAGAAAATCTCGAGAAAATCTCGAGAAAAATCTCGAGAAAATTGCAAAAAGCGAAAATCGAAAGCTAAAAGGGAATAAGACCCTAAGAGTATACTCACGGTGCTATCGGGTGGCGGGGTATCTTGGGGCTCCCTCGTGTCGAGGGGCAGGAATCCTCATCCTCCTCGGTACTCCGTGTACGACGTATGAGAGGTGTGCGGGAGGGATAGGCGGGTCGGTAGGCTCATCCTCCCCGTATCCACTGAGTGACCGCCGGCTTCGTCGGCTTACGTGGCGTCCTCGGGCGGCTGCTCCACAAACACGGCGTAGGGGTACCCATGTCAAAATACTCCTCCGCGGCTATACCTCCACAGTACCTCTCAATCTCATCCGCACTTTGCCGGTCCACGGGCTGCGGCATCCGTCTTTGGAGGATCGTGTGGAGTAATAGCGTCGATGGAGGGACATGACCATCTTTGCCTCGAGAAGCGGTCCCAGGATATATGATGTCGCAAGTCGGCCCGGTGAGCCACCTCCTCTGCCTTGTCACCTCGACGGCATCTCCCGGCAAAATCTCAGGATACGCCCCGGGGTAGAAGTCCACTCCATCCGGTCCATCCTTGTTGAGCACGAGGCTTCACCATCTTGTAGTCGAAAGTGATCCGGGTCTTCCCAGTGAACCTATCCCTCACATCTCCCCTCCGGCGAACCATCGCGGGGAAAATGGTGATATCACTCTGCTTGGTTCCAAGGAAAGAACCCGATCACCTCGCAAAACCAGGCTGCATATTCAAAGCATCAAAGGTCATTCTCTCTCTCATAAAAGTCTCAAGACGAGAAAAGAAAGAGAAAAGAAAGGAGACTACCTCAAGGGCAAATGAGAAGCGAGTCCATAGAAGCGGCTTTGTTTATTTGTACATGTCCAACGAGAAGTAGAGCTCCGCCAATCCGGCCTCTCCCCAGAGACCGTCCCTATCCCATCCACATCCTCCCGGAGAGTCGAGGAGGCAAGTCATGGCCGGCGTCCCGAGAATTGGCGAAGATAGGTGGTGATAGCATCAACCATATGAATGCTCTAGCCGAGTTCTGGGCGATCACATCATTAGCGGCAAAGCTACGCATGCAAGTACGAATTGCCACCTCGGCGTTCCGCGTCTCCATACCCGGCCCTTGGGAATCAACTCAAATCCAACCAAAGCCTGGAACTCCTCAGCTGTAATGTGGTCTCTCCAAGTCACGGGCCTCCCGGTGAACTGTAGGCCAGTAATAGCTGTGAAATCGGCAGGAGTCACTGTCAGCTCTCCCCAGCTCAGGTGGAAGCTATGAGTAGAGTCCCACCAAAACTCAGATAGGGCCTGGACCAAGCCCTTGCTCTTTGAGGTGATGTGAATTCCCGTGCCGATGGCCTCTACAAACGCGTCCAGACCGGTAGCCCTCACCAAATTCTTGGGGTTCACCCCATTCTTCTCAAAATCCGGCATCCTCTGCCAAAGCCTGACCGCTATCTCAGATGGTCCTCTAGACTTGTTCTCCTGTAGACAAGCACAACAAAAAGAAGTGTGTCAATCATTCATCATTTCAAAAGCATGCATATATTCACGAAAGTGCACATGTTTTCAAAAGAAAAGCATTCACAAAAGTTTTTTTTAGCATCATTTGCATCAAAAAGCGTCTTTCATCACTTGAAACGCGTCATGTCAAGTCTCATTACTCTCCTAAGGCACAAAATCATAATTTTCACGATTCTTTGCACATAAGCATTATTTTTCAAATAAAATGGCATGCATGAATCCTTTTCATCTTCCAAAATCATGTTTTCTCATTGAAAATCAGAATTTTGACCTAGTTCTAGCACAAGGCAAGAACTCCGTCTCATATTTAGACAATTCTCATTCTTACTTCATTTTGCGAGAAAAAAGTGAGTCATTCTCATAATTTTCATCAAATAAGTTGCACATGCATATTCTTAGCCTCATAGGTTGTTCATGCATCTCAAAATCATTCAAAAATCCTAAAAGAAAAAATCCTAGAATTTGGGTCAAGCCCTAAATCATTCAAAAATCAAGCAAAATCATCGGATTTGAGCAAAATGAGAATGCTTACCCCAACCGATCGAGGGTTCGTTGATTTATGCTCTCTTCTCCCCGGGTAAAGCTCCGACGGAGGCGTAAGAAAGTCATACTTTCTTTCCGTTCGCACGAGCTCCTTCCTCCTCCATCTAGCAGCCGCGGAGATGTTCCTTCTTGCTTGCCTCGGTATGGGATTGCCCTCAGGATCCATTCCAATCGATAGAAGCAAAGGGAATTGAAGAATTTTGAAGAAATTCTCTCCTTTCTCTCTCTCTTCCTCGGCGGTTCTTGGGCGGCAATAATGCCCAATGCCCGTTCAAACTGTTTTAAATAATGCGGAAAAAACGGGTCTCTAGCCGTACGGCTCCTTTTTCTCCATCTCATGCCGGGCGGCTTCATTCGCTACGGCGAAATTACAATCTGCCTGGACCTTCCACTTGGGCATGCAATTTCCGTTATCTTTTAACCAAGATAACATCTTTTGAGAAAATATCCCTTATCTCTTTAGCAATCAAGCTCTATTCCCGGTCGCCTCCGTTAAATCCGTTATAACGGGATAACGCTAGGTGACAACCTCGAGTGTCAAAACTCTAAGGCGAGCCTACCTCTATCCCGAATAGTGACGTACGCTCAAGTTTCTCTCAACAAGCTACCTCTATCCGAATAGTGACGTACGCTCAAGTTTCTCTCAACTTAAGCTACCTCTATCCCGAATAGTGACGTACGCTCAAGTTTCTCTCAACTTAAGCTACCTCTATCCCGAATAGTGACGTACGCTCAAGTTTCTCTCAACTTAAGCTACCTCTATCCCGAATAGTGACGTACGCTCAAGTTTCTCTCAACTTAAGCTACCTCTATCCCGAATAGTGACGTACGCTCAAGTTTCTCTCAACTTAAGCTACCTCATCCCGAATAGTGACGTACGCTCAAGTTTCTCTCAACTTAAGCTACCTCTATCCCGAATAGTGACGTATGCTTAAGCCATTCAAACTTTGGCAACCCATATCTCTGATTCGAAAGAGATTGAGACGTATGCTCAAGTCATTGGCAACCCATATCTCTGATTCGAAAGAGATTGAGACGTATGCTTAAATCATTCTAGCTTTGGCAACCCATATCTCTGATTCGAAAGAGATTGAGACGTATGCTCAAGTCATTGGCAACCCATATCTCTGATTCGAAAGAGATTGAGACGTATGCTCAAGTTCACCAAACTCTAGCTACCTCTATCCACTCGATAGTGACGTAAGCTCTAGTTTCAATCAGGTGACATCCTCCATTAATTGTCAATCAGGTGACAGCCTCCATTAATTGTCAAAATCTCAAGAATCCTAGACATCGTTCCTAACTATCTAGTGATGCTTGAACTACGATCAAGGCTTGATTCCTCCGGGATACGTAGGTAGCCTTTTATAAAAGGTCCAGCCATTCGACCACTTTGGTCACCCTGTTTCTTTGTCACTCCTCAGTGATAAAGCAGCCCCTCATAGAGGTTCAGATATCCGACCACCTTGGTCATTCCTAGCATATCCCCAGTAGGATCAATTGCTTGACCTCCTAGGTCATTTTCTCTTCTATTTCCCCAGCAAGAGACCAGTTTCTCTTCTTCCTCCCCCAGCGGATCCTAATTCCGAACTACGGCTTGGCTTGATTCCTCAGGGATACGTAGGTAGCCTTCCCGGAGGTTCGGCCACTCGACCACCTTGGTCACCCAATCCGTCTCGGCATTCGCCAGATCGGATCCTTTTCTATCGACAACCCCACTCGCCTTGCAAGTGACGTTGCCGAGGGCTTGTAAGTACCCAAATCGGCTCATGCCTTAGGTTAAATTTCGGCAATTTCGGTAAGTTTCCGGTAATTCCCGGACCTTCCTAGTGTTAGGAAATGTTAAGAGCAGTCCCAAATTAAATTAAGGGCTGAAGGAGCCTTCCTAATTAAGAAAACACGTTTTTCTTAATTAGGAAGAAGGGTTCTAGAAATTGCCACCTTGCATGGTTCTAGAAATCTTTGAGTCACGATGGATAAGCCCGCACGTTTGCATTAGCTCATTGCTCTTAGCCGCACGGCTTCATTAGCCTTATCGGCTTGCCTATAAATAGAGCCCTCCTCTACCCATTTAATCATGAACAATACACACAATCCATAGCAATACACTCACAATCGGTCCTCCCAAGACGTGAAGAATATTGGTGAAGGCTCGAAGGTGAAGAAGAAGCTAAAGAAGTCATCCCTCCCTCCTCCTTGAAGATCCAAGACCAACCTCTCCTCCTAGCTCCGACCAAAGAAGCAAAGGAAGCAATTGGTAACCTCGCACGCCCTAACCTTGCTTTTAATTGATATACTTGCTCATTGCATTCATATATCTTGCTTGGGACTTGGCATTTATTCATAAAGATCACATCTTTATCACCCCCTTCCCCTTTTGCATGCATTAAGACCTCATTTGTCATAAAAATGTAGTCTTTTTCATAAAGGTGCATCCTTTGCACCTAAAACCCCCATTTTCAAATAAAAATGTCATTTTTATGCATCATTTGCATATAAAAATCCAATCTTTTCAATAAAAATGCATCCTTTGCATTCAAAACCCCTTGTTCAAGCATCATTTGCTTTAAAGACCATGTCTTTACCATAAACTAGCATCATATGCTTTTCAAAATGCAATCTTTATGCATCATTTGCATAATGAATGCCAATTTCTTCAACAAAAATGCATCATTTGCATAAAAATCAAATCTTTATGCATCATTTGCAATAAAGATTATTTCTTTAAACTAAGTGCATCATTTGCAACCCAAAAATGTCATCTTTTCATTAAAGTGTCATTTTTCATCATGCATTTCCCCCTTTCCCCCAACCTAGGAATGGACCGGTGTAAAAGATCCTATCTTTACATCGTTCCTTCCATTAAAGGTTCCATATTTCTTTAGAAAGGGACACCTTGAACCCTATATCTCCGATTATCGCTTAAGAAAGAGTATGAAGCCTCTATACGAGCTCGACCGTCTTAAAGCGTAGGATTGATGGGCTAAGGACCCTCCTTTTCTAAAGAACCTCATCTTTGACCAAAAGAGAGTCATTCTCTCGATCACGCAAGTCCCGAGGGTCCCGAGGTTTAAAATGCGATGATCACAAGTCATAAGATGAGGACGGGATCATAATCCCAAATACATAAAATTCCAAGGAATCCGGGCGACAACCAACAAATGGTTTTGTACGTCAGGAAGACAACTTGGGACATTCCCCCTCCTTATTTTCAAACACATGCACACAAGAAAGCACGCAAGCAAGCACGATTACTGAAATCTTGGGAGACTTGCTCCGGCAAGGCACTTTGGGTGAACGCCAAACGTTCTTCCCAAGGGGTAACTTAACCTCCGAACCCAAGTAAAAACCTTTTTTTCAAAGTTTTGAGGTAATCAAAATGGCGTGGCGACTCCGTTTTTCAATTAAACTCGGATGTCTTCAAACTCGCGTGAATCCAACAAAAAATTTGGGCACCACATTCACACCCCTGTGGCCATATTTTGTAATTTCCCTCGCAGGTACAACAACCAACTGAACATCATCGAATTTCGAGGACTGTCCCTCAATCCAAAATCGAGACAAAGATCCCACATCTATCGATCTCCCCAGCAATGTTCATCAAGATCATCGGCCAACCGCCAAAACATCATAAAGATCCGTCTTCCATGACAATCTAGCAAGAAAAACTCATGTCCTATCAAGTAAAGTTCATGACTCCAAAGTCAACCAATCTTCAACAAAGGTCGTCCCTCGCACGGTAAATTAGCAATTCAATAAGCAGTGGTCTAAGTCCCTCCGGCAGCCACGACAATCACCAACAGTAGCATGAGTCCCTTGGCAGCTACCACTCCTCTTCATCAACAGTGGTCTAAGTCCCTTTGGCAGCCACAATCATCATCAACAGTAGCATGAGTCCCTTGGCAGCTACCGTTCCTCTTCATCAGACAGTAGTCTAAGTCCCTCCGGCAGCCACAACCATCATCAACAATGGTTTAAGTCCCTCCGACAGCCACAATCATCATCAATAATAGCATAAGTCCCTTGGCAGCTACTATTCACCATCAGTCGTAGCATCAGTTCCTCCGGCAGCTACAACCTGTCATCACCAACGAACAGTGGTCTAAGTCCCTCCGGCAGCCACGATCACCAGCAAATTGTAGCCTAAGACCCTTCGACAGCTACAACCCTCCACGATCAGCCGTAGCCTCAGTACCTCCGGCAGCTACAGGTAAGCACAGCAAAGGTATGAAAGCATATCTCTACTATTTCTTCCTCCTTGTCGGTTTCATTTTTGAACTACGACCGGCTTAATTCCATCCTAGGGATACGTAGGAATCCTTTCTCCAAAGGCCCAGCCATCCGATCTCTCAGATCATCGTCCATCCACCCGCCATCTCCCCATCCGCTCATTAGGATTGGGTCTTATTTTATTGACAACCTCTCTTCTTCCATAAGTGACATTCCCGAGGGGCTCTGTAAGTACGCCAATCCAATTCGCTATCCTTTTAGGTGCATTTTAATATAATAAAATTGCATTAAGGGGCGTTTTGGTAAATTTCCGGTCTATTCCGAGACTTTCGGTAACATCCCATAAGTTTCTGGCGAAGGAAGTACTTTTCAGTACTTTGCTCATGCTAAAGGACCTACAAGGAATAAACCTATTTTGGACCTTTTGGGTATTAACTCAGAATGTTCCAGAACTAGGTTTTGGCGCCAAAAACGGTTGGTGACACCTTGTGTCACACGACAACTCGAAGCCTTGGAAAGTGGTTACAGAAGGTCGTGCGACACCATGTGACCATCACCTGCAGCCTATAAATAAGACACCACCCCTCTCATATCTGGATCCACTTTTTGCCTACTGTTACTCTGCCAGTTTGGAAACACACCACACATACTGCAAACACACACACCTCCCTCTCCTACCCAAATTCACCCAATTCTCCCTCCAATTCACCTCAATTCACTCATCACCATTTGGATCTTCCATCCATCAATCCTTCCAGCCCAAGCAACCTCAGAAGCAGTTGTAGAAGGGTTCTATACCAGCCTTGGTATAGAATTCATGGAATCATCAAGGGAAACTACTCAATTCCATCTCTCTCTCTCTTATTTTACCATTTTCATAATCTAAGTATTTTATCCTCTTTGGGTTCAGTAATCCGACTCCATCTGTCTTGATTACTGAACCCCAATCGCAATCTCTCTGTTTAATCATTGTGTTTTGAATAATTGCATGCTTATGGTTTGATCATTGTTGGGATTGGTGTTTGATTACCAAGGGAGTGTGGATCTCTCCATATCCACACCCCCTTGGTTGAATTGTTGTTAATTTGTTCATTTTGAAGCTTAATTGATTGTACAATTAGATCTGTGTTGGCTTCTGGTTCTTCTGGTTGCAGTTTGTTAGATCTCTACAGATGGATACCTTGTGTCACGCGACACATCGTGCCTGGGTGGATCCTGTGTCACGCGACACATCCAGCAATGCATGTTCTGTGTCACGCGACACACTTTGCCTATTTGCTGAGATCCCTTTCCATTTGTAATATGTTCTTATTTATGTAATCGGGATGTGGCCTCCCTAACCAAATGGCTCACAAGTTGTAAAATCTCAGTTCAATTAATAAAATTCATGTTTTACCACACTTGTTCATTATCATTGTTTGCACACACCTTGAATTGTTTGGATGTTTAATTAGAAAGACTCGTCTATGGACGAGGCGTGTTGGGTGAACTCTCGGTTCTTCCCAACACGTAACCTGACCCCAGGACCCTTTTTTCTCTTTCAAAGGTTTTTCAAAGTGTACCTTAAAACATGGCGTGGCGACTCCTATTTTTTATCATCATAAAAAAATTATTTTGGCGAGCGCACATTCAACAGTTTCAACAAAAAACGATTACATTTGGTTCTTATCCTTTACAAGTTTGCATAGATAGTCAGAAAAAAAAATCAGACCTATCATAGGAATGTATTTAACAGAAAAACAATAATGTCTTTTAAATAATATTTGGCATATACACACTTTACTATAGGCCTCTAAAATTAAAGTGCAAGTCTTAAATTATTTGGGATATTATTTTCTTGAAGAGTCTCAAAAAACCTCAGAAAAGTCTATATAGAAAAAATTTACACATTATGTTATATTTAGACCTACTAAAATAGGAGTTTTCTATAAATGGGAGACAGTAGCGAAATATATACAATGTCCAAACCCCATTTATAAAAGTTTTACAATTTTCAAAATGCCATAAACACAGCCCGTGAACAGTTTGTTAATAACAAATTCTTTATAGAACCCGAGGAAGTTAAAACTTTTTCAGAAATGTCAAAAGTTAATTCTGAACAGACAATTAAAGCACAGGAAGAACTTATTGCTAAACTTCAAGAATAGTTGTTATAATCTGGAAAAAAATACACAAGTTACATAATTGCAGATTGATAACAGCATTTTAAAACAGAAAATTTCTATTCTTGAGGGAAAGAATACACAGTTGCTAAACACAATTGATAAAAAAGAAAACACAGTGATATACAGAAATTTTGAAAGCTTCAAAGTTAGAATACTTGACATTCCTTGTAGACATACACTCAAACCTGTTCTAGATCAATTCAAAGATCTGGAATAAATAATTTCACAGAAAGTTTGTACAGAATTGCCTACAATTCTGTATGATCTACAACAAAAAATTATACAGAATGTCTTTAAAGAATTAAAGTATAAACGTGTTATAGTGGTTGAAAGAATAGACAGTGAAGGAGAATATATAGGGATTCTTCTTCTACAAATTGATTAACTGAAAACATATATGCCGGAGAGTTTAATTCTTCAATTTTACCACAACGGGATGATTGATTATATTAAGTTCAGGCTAAATCCAAAGACAGAACAGCTGTTAGACTGCTTTGGCGAAAAGTTTATATTGATGGCAGGAAACATTGCTACGCATGCATCCCCACCAGAGCTAGGTTGCAAAATATTCACATCCTTCCCAAAAGCAGATAGTCATAGGTACAGACCAGCCAGAAAGAGAATCTTTATCAGTCACGAGCCAAAATAACAAGAACTTTTGAAGTTTGAAGTAAGAATTGAGGACAATATACAATTTTTTTAGTTTATACTGGCTAAATGATCAGGAGATAAGTCCAGATTCAAGACACAAGATTTACAAGTTCTTTATAGGCAAACACCAAAAGACGCCTAAACTTCCTAATTTATTTTATTGGGAAGAGTATAAATTAATGGTAGAAGGCCATTATACACAGATTTGGGCACACCAGAAATGGGACATGCTTCTCCCATTCATTGGAGAATGTGACAAATTGAAGCTGCAGCATATCATCAATCAAGAAGATACATATTTTTTATGACAGACTTACACTCAGACCCCGAAACAACACAAACAATAGA
>JAFEMH010002115.1:0-290000 GCA_022495995.1 Adenophora triphylla var. japonica | reverse complement strand
AAGGTGATCAATTTCATTAGTGGAGGTTCAGAAATTTGTGGCACATCCTATTCTGCCTCAAAGCGACATGCTAAGGAGTCAAAAGAGGATAAGCCAGAAAGACAACCAAGGATGTCGACACCTTGCCAGGAGTGAATCACCATTGATGAGAGTGATTGAGATAATTTGCTGGAACCCCATCATGATGGCCTAATAATTTCCTTACAGATCGCCAATTGTACCATCAGGCATATCCTGGTCGATGGGGGCAGCTCTGTCAATCTCATTATGTTGAGCACCCTCAAGGAGATGAACATCCCGGAATCAGAGATTGTCAAGAAATCCTTAGTGTTGGTAGGCTTCAGTGGAGAAGTTAAAGAAACAGTGGGAGAAATAAAGCTTCCAATCTACTCAAAAGGCCTCAACACCATGGAGCGGTTTTGCGTAATTGATTGTGCAACATCCTATAATGTCATTCTTGGAAGACCGTGGATTCATGGGATGAAGGCTGTACCATCCACTTACCATCAGTGTGTGAAGTTCCCAACACCCTGTGGTGTCCTAAAATATACAGTGATCAGCAGGTGGCCAAGGAGTGTTATAAGACTTCAATGAAGGCGTCGACATCTCCCAAACAAGCATAGCAATTACAGAGGAAAGTACGTGAAGTCCTGGAAGCTAGGGAGAACGATGTGAAAGAAGTATTACTAGATCCTTCCAATCCGGACATCAAGGTACTTATTGGCAGTGACATCCCACTAGATATAGAAGAAAAGCTTGTGGACCTGTTAAGGAGCAGAATAAAGAGTTTTGCTTGGAGACATAATGACATGACCGGCATCAGCAAAGATGTCATCACCCACAAACTCAACATTGATCCTAATTTCAAGCCAGTGCACCAGAAGCGTAGGAAGTTTGCAGAAACGAGGAACCAGATAATCAAGGAAGAAGTGGAGCGTTTCTTAAAGCCAACATGATCTGGGAGGTAGATTATCCAAGATGGTTAGCAAATGTGGTTGTGGTCGAGAAGAAGAATGGGAAATGGCGAGTTTGCTTTGACTTTACCGGCTTGAACAAAGCTTGTCCCAAAGATCCTTTTCCATTGCCTCACATAGATTCATTGGTTGATGCCACTTCTGGACACGAGCTCCTCACTTTTATGGATGCATCCTCAGGATTCCAACAAATCCAGATGGAGCCATCTGATCAAGAGGACACCGCCTTCATAACGCCCACAGGTATATATTGTTATATTGTTATGCCTTTTGGACTAAAAAATGCAGTTGCAACATATCAGAGGCTCGTCAACAAAATGTTTAAAGACCAGATTGGGGACACAATGGAGGTATATATCGACGACATGGTAGTGAAATCAAAGAAAGCTGAGGATCACATAAGCCACCTATCTCAAGCTGGCCTTCGACATCTTGGATTGTTTCAATATGAAACTTAATCCAGCAAAGTGTAATTTTGGTATGAAGGCAGGGAATTTTTTGGGTTATATGGTAACTAAAAGAGGCATTGAAGCTGCCCCAGAACAGATTCGTGCCATTATCAACCTGTCGTCACCTCAATCTGTCAAAGACGTCCAGAGATTGACGGGGAAGATTGCTGCACTCACCAGATTCATTTCAAAGTCTTCTGATCGATGCAAGCCTTTCTATGACATCCTAAGAAAAAAGAAGAAGTTCCAATGGGAAGACCAGCATGAACAAGCCTTTCAGAAGCTCAAAAGTTACCTGTCGACACCTCCATTATTGGCCAAACCTCAGGAGGGCGAACATCTTTACATCTACCTAGCGGTATCAGAAAGCGCTGTAAGTGCAGTCTTGGTGACAGAACGAGATGGTATTCAGCAACCCATCTACTATATAAGTAAAACACTTTTAGATGCGGAGACCAGGTATTCTCATTTACAGAAATTAATTTTGGCTTTGATAACTGCTTCTATTAAATTAAGACACTATTTTGAAACATATACTATAATTGTGCGTACTAACTACCCTATTAAGAATGTTATGAGAAAACCAGAGATGTCAGGTCGAATGGATAAGTGGTTCGTACAATTAAGCACTTACCACATCAAATATGAGCCCAGAACAGCAATAAAATCTCAAGCTCTAGCTGATTTTGTGGCTGACTTTAGTCCAACAATGCAACAAGAAGTGGAGTTGGAGGTTCAGCAACTTCAAGATGATGACATCCTGAAAATATGGACGCTTTACACAGATGGTGCTTCCAACATGAGAGGCACAGGTCTTGGAGTTGTACTAAAATCGCCACAAGGGGACATAATACCACAATCCATCAGTTGCAGTTTTAAGGCCACTAATAATGAAGCAGAATATGAGGCATTAATTGCAGGTTTAGCAGCGGCCCATGACCTAGATGTCAAGCACATTCGGGTGTTTATGGATTCTTTGCTAATTGTTAACCATTACAACGGATCCTACATAGCAAAAAATGCAAAGATGGCAATATATTTGGAAATTGTTAATATTCTGGCGGCCAAATTCAAAACATTTACTTTGGAGCAGATTCCACGTGAGGAAAACTCTCAAGCAGATGCTCTGGCAAACTTAGGTTCAGCCTTCAAAAGTATTTCACAGACAAGTATCCCAATTGTGCATGTTGACATCCCGGCAATTGATCGTCTTGAGCTGTTCGTCCTAGATGTCGACATCCCTGCCCCTCCAGCAGTAACTTCCTGGACAGCTCCTATTATCAAGTATCTCTTAGATGATACGATCCCAGCCGAGGAGAAAAATGCTAGAGCCTTCAGGGTAAGAGTATCTAAATATTTACTTATTGATAACCTTTTGTTTAGAAAATCTGCTACAGGTCACTACTTAAGGTGTCTAGAAGCAGACCAAGCCTATCAGGTTTTAAAGGAGATGCATGAAGGGAAGTGTGGAAATCATACCGGGGGCAGAAGTCTGTATACCAAGGCTCTAAGGATGGGCTATTTTTGGCCTACATTGCGAAGAGATGCTGCAGAATATGCAAAGAAATGTGACTCCTGTCAACGACATGGTGACATACTACATCAACCAGCCGAACTGCTACATCCTATCCTGTCGCCATGGCCGTTTATGATTTGGGGAATGGACATCGTAGGAAAATTACCCAGGGCACCATGAGGAAGAGTATTTCTACTAGCCATGACAGACTATTTTTCTAAATGGGTAGAAGCTGAAGCATACGTGCAAGTTCACGATAGAGAAGTTATCTCTTTCATAAAAAGAAGCATATTCAGCAGGTTTGGGATACCTTCAGAGATAATTTGTGATAATGGCTCCCAGTTCATTAGTAGCAAAACCCAATATTTCTTGAGAAGTTGGGGAGTCAAGATGGTGACATCTTCACCTGTTCACCCTCAAGCGAATGGACAGGCAGAGTCCAGCAACAAGATTATCATAAGCAACTTAAAAAAGAGACTGGACCAGAAGAGAGGAAGATGGGCAGAAGAGTTACCAATGGTTTTATGGGCTGACAGGACGACATCTAAGAATGCTGCGCGGACTCCTATTCCCTGGTATTTGGGACAGAATCAGTCATTCCAGCAGAAGTTCTTGTACCTACAGCCAGATACTGTTTGATGACATCTGAGCATAATAAGGACATCTTGACACATGACTTGGATACCGTGGACGAGCTAAGGGACATGGCCAAAGTTTGGATGGCAGCATATCAATAAAGGGTGGCCAGGTCTTACAACAAAAATGTAAGGGTTAGAAGGTTTCAAGTAGGAGACTTAGTCCTACGAATGGCATTCCAAAATACAAAGGAACTCAACGCAGGAAAGCTCACCCCAAAGTGGGAAGGACCCTACCTAATTGATGCACAAGCCGAGAAAGGAGCGTATCGCCTGTCAACCTTGGATAGCCAAATGATCCCACGGAGTTGGAACGCCATTCACCTTAAAAGGTATTACATCTAGACAATGCCTCCCTTAAACTCACCTCATTCCAGGTATGGACAATCCTTTACTTATTATGTGTAACCTTTCATTTCCCTATTTACTATTTTTTCATTTTACTTCTCTGCAAATTAAGATGTCACTAACACAACTTGTGGAGGGGCGTCAACATAGTTGACGTCCGTCTCTAACATGTCTCTGTCTTGGGAGATGTTGACATACGGGAATGGGGATAGGTCGAAAGTACTCAAAGTCAAAAGGACAACGAATTCTCCTCCGTCAGAGACTGACCATCTCTTCTCAAGTAAAGGTACACAATTCCTTCTAAGGTTTAAAGAGTTAATTACCTCTTTCTTGAGATGTTAGGTTACCACACCTTCGCCTGGAGCGCAAGTTATCTCTTTAATTGAGGTGTGGGGTGGGCCTATATGGGTAAAATCATATAGCTTACCCATTCCCACTCAGTTAAATGATTGATCTTATGTTTTATTCTTGTGGTTATGACATGTACATGTCATCTTAAGTATCTACTGCTTTGACATACTATCATGTCATCTTACGAACTTAACATGTGATCATCCAAAGAAAACTTCACCAAAAATATACCAAGCCTTGACATGCTTGAAAACTAACAAACCATAGTTTTTCTAAAAAAGCTACCATAAGAACATTCCTAAAAGTTAAGGCAGTAAGCCAACATCCAAACTACTAAAGCTAAAAAAAGCAAAAGTGTTGAACCAACCCAACACTTAAAATAAATTGTCTTCGGTCCTTATGGACCTATTACATAACCAACAAAATTAAAATTGTCTTTGGGATTCCACCCCCGTAGTACCAGCAAAAAACAAAACAAACTTGTTTTACCTTTTTCAGATGGCATCCGCCTCAGATGTTGCTTTAGGAGTAACCTCACCAATCTCTGCTGCTTCCTTCACGACTGCTTCATGTGGACTTGATGACACCTCACCCTCATCCACTGGCTCTCCTCTCAGTTTGGTTAAATGAGCATGCTCCTTGACCCCAGTTTTGGGCTTTTCCATCTTGGAACTCCTTTATCATCTTGATTCTACTCTGAAAAACAGTTTTAGCAGCAGCTATTTTACAGGAATCCCTTACTTCAGCAACCTCCTTAAGATGGTCTTCTTCACTTTTTGCCAAACTATCCAGTAAATCCTTCACAGTCTTCTCCTGCTCCTCCAACGTATTCGCTTGTTGTTCCAAAGTCTTTTCATACCCCTTCACCTTGTTCTCTAGCATAATCTTCTCTTTCTTGCCCATAGCAGCCTCTGCCTTAGACTTCTTCTTCAGCGTCTCCATTTCCTTTACCAAATCTTCCAAATACCCTACTGCCTGTAACATAAAAAGTTGACATCAAAGGATGTTATGGAAACTTAGAATCAGTCAAAATCTAGTTAGTAACATATTACCCCAGCTGCAAAACTCATACACTTCTTCTTGAACTCTCCTACTGGCATTCCTTCAAAAACATCTCCAACTTCAATTACCTCCTCCTGAATAGCCTTCCTCTTTTTCACACTAGAGCCAATACCCTCGCTCTCATCTAATACAGGGATCTTCTTAGGAACCGGTGGTGATTTCATCTCTACCTTAAGAGGGGAGTCTCCGAACATGGCATCAATGTCATCAAGATCAAAGTCCGACCCTGAGACAACTGGTTTGGAAACTGCATCAACATATGAAAAATTTCAAAAAGTGTTACGCTTTAGATTGATGAAACAAAATAAAGAGACAACCTGCTTACCTGTAGACATAATGACAGAGGATGATGCTTTATGGTCTTCTTGAGCAACCAAAGGTGATTCCAGCAGACCTCTAGGAGATCTCTTGTCCAAAGGAAGTTTGAAGAATTCTTCAATTTTTGCCAAGGTATCTTCTGTCGGTGGGAAAAGCTCTCCCCAATCAATATCTGAAAAAAGGTAAGAGCAATTACGATTTCAGTTTGTCTCAAAAACAGAAAATCACAAAGTTAGGAATTGAAGTACCTCCCTTATTCCACTCGCTGGGTATTTCATTCCCTCCTTCAATAGATGCCCTATCAACAAAGAAAAATCAATTTTTCCATCCCCTATCACTTGAAGACGTAGTGCTCATTAGGGAATTCCTACCCGATCTCTTTTTAAAAAGATACCTTTTTTACCCAAAAGGTTGAAAATCATACGAGTACGCTATTTCATGAAGCCCTAGGTTTAGACCGTTTTCCCTGTTGACTTTGATAACAAAGGCAAAAATTCTCCAAGCCATAGGCATCAATTGATGGTAAGCAAGTTGGGTCTTTTGAAAAAATTCGGAAACCAAAGGTGGGAAAGGATAGCTAAACCCTAGAAGGAAAGGGTATTCGATGAAACAAATCCATTTGTTGGAAACCAAATCAGACCTAAGGTTGACAGAAAAAGGGTGAAAGATAGCACCTTTTGGGAAGTAACATTGCCGTTTAAGCGACTCGATTTGGGCGTCGCTAAACACACACGTCTCCTCATCTGGTTTAGCAAGGAGATTTTCACATGAGAAATCTTCAAAATCAATTTCTACGGAAGCTTATGGAGGCGGCGCATTCTTGATTTTGGAAGAACTCCACCTAGTCCTACCCATAATGACAAACAAGCAAGAAGCGAAATCAATGGAGTCGGGGAAGGGAAGAGAGAGCGGAGAGTATTACCTTACAGGAGAACGCCGTAGCAAGAAGGAGCGGAATGGAAGGTTTGAGAAGCTTTTTAAGTAACCTCCAAGCAGTTATTTAATTTGAAGAGGGTTCTAATTCCAAAAACCTCTTTTCCCTAAATTAACTCCCCAACCGTCCATTAGCTCCACGTATCATAATACCCGTCCAATCATGCAAGCTGGCGGTTGGCTATTTATTGAAAAACATTTGCCTTTTCAGTTTCCTTGGTAGACAAATGTTTTTGGGGACAAATTGTTATGGATATTTTTCAGCATGGTGACATCTTCAGTTGCTCCTGCATGTCAAGATGTTATTCGACTGTAAGTATTACTTAATATTTACTAATTCATTTTTTATAATATTTCTATTATTATTTTACAGTAAATAAGAGAGATAAACACGGGATACTTTCAAGCACGTTCAACCTCTCTTCAACGGCAAAGTGGACTTGGTCTTGTGGACGTTGAGGAGATAAGCTTGGATGCAGAGATTATAGGAACTACTTCTTACTCGTTCATAGTTGTTCTTATTTAAGGGGAGATGGAGACGGAAAAATACACGTTCTTTTACACACACTACTGTGATGTACCCGATTTTTCTTTTGTTTGAAAATCATTAAAACGGAGTCGCCACGCCATTTTTGTTTTGAGGGCCAAAACTTTGAAAAATGCCCGAGATCAGAGATTTAGGTTCGGAGGTCATGTTACGCGTCGGGAAGGACGTTAGTGTGCACCCGACGCGCCTCGTAAAACGAGTCTTCCAAACATTTGAAATCCTTTGTTGTGTGTGTGTGTGTGTGTGTGTGTTTTGGCCAAAATATGTTGAAACTGAGGTAAGTAAAAATTGGGAACTCTTTTTAAGGCTTTAAAATGATCCCATGATTTTTTGGGTGATTTTTGGGTTGATATTTGGAACTCAAAAGATTTTTGGAAGTTGAAAACCATTTCTGCCAGAATGAAAAAAGCAGTTGACCCTTGACTTTGAAATGGACTTTAGGGCTTGAAAACTCCAGAATCTGGGAAAAGTCCGGGAATGAAAAATGTTCAAAACACCTTAAAAAAGGTTTCTGTAAAAGAACTTTTCATTTTGGAGATGATTTGAGGGGTCAAAACCTTCTGGAAATCTCAGATCTGAAATCTGGATTTCCAGAGACTGATGAACTGACCTTTAAAAGAAAATTTGAAAAATGGAGTTTTACTCACACAAAAAATAAAATAAAAATATTTCTGGAAAGATCTGGATGTTGGCTACAAAAAGTGTTTTGTAATCAACACCAAATTCCAAGTTTATATGTGTCCAAAAATTAAGACCATGGACTGAGGTCTGAGGAAATTGCTACTGGACAGCATCTTCTCAAGAAAGAAAAACATGATTTTAAAGGGGGTTTTGCATCCATGCTTGTCCCCATTTCCCTAGGTTTTGATTAGTGATCACTTGACATTTTAGTGGTGAATCAACTATATCAAACCATCCTTGGGGTACATTAGGACTAAGCACTTCATTTGCTTGGGAAGGGGAATTTTATCCTTTGAAAATGAGATTTGATGTATGAAAATGATTTTTAGGGTTTTGAAAATGTGTTTTCTTTGCAAGAAAGTAAGAACACTTTGAAAATAATGTAGATCCTTGTAGAAGATCATCCATGGAGATGAACTTCCATGGTGATCTTCTTGGATCTAAAGCAAGAAGATGAATAAACTACATTTTGTAGCTTGAAAATGCATGCATGGATGAATTTTAGGGTATGGAGAGGGAGGTTATACCTATCTTCCTTGTGTTTTGTGTTTGAAGGCTTGAATGTGAGAGTGTTTAAGGCTTGAATATGAGAGTGTTTGAGGGTGTTTAGGGTTGATGATTTGAGTTGGTTAAAGAGAAAACAAGTAGATAACAATGAAGTCCTCTATGTTTTCTCTCTAATCCTCCTCCTAAAGGGTGATTTGAGCTTGGATTGGTGTATGTATGTGAGGATGTATGAGAGTAATTTGAAGTGTTTGTGAGTGAGTGAGATTTGGGAAAGATTGGAGAAAATGGTGGCAATCTAAGGATTCCCATTGTTTTCTCTCTATATTTCGCTGAGTTTCGTTCTTGTGAGTGATTTGTGTTATCTAAGCGAGAGAGGAGGGTTCAATTTATAATCCTCTGAAATTTACAAAGATGTCCGCGCGGATATGTTCGTCGGCGTGCCTTGTTCATACGCTTCTGCTGGCTTTTGGACAGGAGGAATAATCTTTTTAAAATTCAAGCTGCCGTTTTTCAACTTACCAATTCGGGCTTTTTCCATTTCTTTTGCTTTTTAGGATTCCTTTCCTTGTTTATCTTTAAATGGCAATGCCCACTTTACCCTTGCTTTGTTAAAAAGGTTAGGGTTTGTTAGAAATGTTAGAAATGTTAAAACTTTCGTTAACTTCCTAACGAAAAAGCTACCAACTCAAATTGGAGCACTTACGGTAGCCCTCGGCGACGGTGCTTTCGAAGGAAGCGGGGTCGTCGATAAGAGTAAGGCTCCATATTTGACAGGATGATCAAGTGATCGAGTGGCTGAACCTAACGATAGGCTACCTACGTATCCCGAATGGGAATCAAGCCGGCCGTAGTTCGGGTCTTTGACCTGGGATGATGGCATTTTAGGTGCCTCGAACCTTGATGAGTTCTGCGGTCGTTTCTTTGAAAGAAACTCTGGGGGGTAGGAAATGACCATTTTCGGTCGATGGGCTGGAGTTGTATATACGCTCTCTGCTTTGGGGATAAAGTGACCATTTTGGTCTGGTGGCTGAACCTAGCGATAGACTACCTACGTATCCCGAATGGGAATCAAGCGGCCGTAGTTCGGGTCTTTAACCCTAAGATTGGACTATTTTTGGAAGTCATCCTGTGATTTGACTATTTTTGGGAAGTCGCCCTATGGTTTGACTATTTTTGGGAAGTCACCCTATGATCTGACTATTTTTGGGAAGTCACCCTATGATCTGACTATTTTTGGGAAGTCACCCTATGATCTGACTATTTTTGGGAAGTCGCCCTATGATCTGACTATTTTTGGGAAGTCACCCTATGATCTGACTATTTTTGGGAAGTCACCCTATGGTTCGACTATTTTGGGGAAGTCGCCGTAGATCGACTATTTTTGGAAAGTCACCCTATGGTTTGACTATTTTTTGGGAAGTCACCCTATGGTTTGACTGTTTTTGGGAAGTCACCCTATGGTTTGACTATTTTGGGGAAGTCGCCCTATGATCTGACTATTTTTGGGAAGTCGCCCTATGATCTGACTATTTTTGGGAAGTCACCCTATGGTTTGACTGTTTTTGGGAAGTCACCCTATGGTTTGACTATTTTGGGGAAGTCGTCCTATGGTTTGACTATTTTTGGGAGTCGCCATGACTTGACTATTTTGGGAAGTCGTCCTATGGTTTGACTATTTTGGGAAGTCACCCTATGGTTTGACTATTTTGGGAAGTCGCCACATGATCGACTATTTTGGGAAGTCACCCTATGATCGACTATTTTTGGGAAGTCACCCTATGGTTTGACTGTTTTGGGAAGTCGCCTATGGTTTGACTATTTTTGGGAAGTCGCCCTATGACTTGACTATTTTGGGGAAGTCGCCCTATGACTTGACTATTTTGGGGAAGTCGCCCTACGGTTTGACTATTTTGGGGAAGTCGCCCTATGACTTGACTATTTTGGGGAAGTCGCCCTACGGTTTGACTATTTTGGGGAAGTCGCCCTATGACTTGACTATTTTGGGGAAGTCGCCCTATGACTTGACTATTTTTGGGAAGTCGCCTATGACTTGACTATTTTGGGGAAGTCGCCCTATGGTTTGACTATTTTGGGGTCGCCTATGACTTGACTATTTTGGGAAGTCGCCCTATGGTTTTGATTTTGGTTTGTCGAATTAGGGGATGATTGCTTTCCTCGTGTTGTGTGATGGCGTCTTAGGTGCCTCGAACCTTGATGATGGCGTCTCAGGTGCCTTGAACCTTGATGATGGCGTCTTAGGTGCCTCGAACCTTGATGATGGCGTCTTAGGTGCCTCGAACCTTGATGATGGCGTCTTAGGTGCCTCGAACCTCGATTTGAAATGATTTCCTTTGATGGTTTAGGATAGATGGTCCTCTAGTGGACTTCATTTGAAGGGATCGGTTTTACGTCTCTGCTTAGAAGGAAAGGATGACCGTCTTTGGTCGAGTGTTGGACCTAATGATAGGCTACCTACGTATCCTTAAGAGGGAATCAAGCGGTCGTAGTTCGAAAATAGCTGGGATGGTCTTTGATGGTTTGACGGTATTTGAGGTTTGACTATTTTTGGGAAGTCTCCACTAAGATTTGATGATAATGTTCTTTTAGAAAAGTAGTTGATTAAGATATGCTTTCATACTGTCTTTGTGCTTACACAGCCAGGCGAGGCTACGGCTGATGTTGATGAAGAGTTGTTAGGTTGCCGTTCGTGGGACGGTTTATGGCGACGATTTCTTTGTCTTTGGAGGCATTTTGACTGAAGGAGGAGTTTGGTTGAGTCTGCATCTTCTTTGGTGATCGTCAAACTTGTAGAGGTTTTTGAGCTTGTCTTCACATTGGGACTTCTTGCTTTTGAGAACTTGGTGTCTCTAATCGCATTGTATTTGAGAACTTGGCGTCCACGACCGATTTGTATTTGAGAACTTGGCGTCACGACCGATTTGTATTGGAGAACTTGGCGTCTACGGCCGACCGTATTTGACTTGGCGTCCCTGACCGATTTGTATTGGAGGACTTGGCGTCCTTGACCGATTTGCATTTTGAGAACTTGGCGTCTCTGACCGATTTGTATTGGAGAACTTGGCGTCCTTGACCTGATTGTATTGGAGAGCTTGGCGTCTCTGACCGGATTGTATTGGAGAACTTGGCGTCTCTGACCGAATTGTATTGGAGAACTTGGCGTCCCCGACCTGATTGTATTGGAGAGCTTGGCGTCACGGCCGATTTGTAGACTTTGGAGGCGGTCTTCATATGTTTGTGGATGTTGGGGGATGTTTTCATCCATTTGAGGTCGTCTTTGGTGAAGATCATCCTTGCCGAAAAGGGGGATTACGTTTGAATTCCTGCATTTGTTAGTGAAGAGGAAGATGCATATATGGCATTCATGATGGCGGATGCATGCATAGAACCAAAAATGATTATGAGATGATGCGTTTATTTGCTTTCGAAGATGGACTTGGCCTAAGCTTTTGGCATGGAAATTACGATTTATGATTTTCAATCACTTAGGATTTTTCCTATTGATTCAAGTTTTGTGCATGCTACATGAGCCCTGGGGAGATTTTTGTGGGGATGCATGGTGATGAGAGGGGATATATGTGTTGTTGACTGTTTGGGACAAGCTTTGAGCTGGTGGGGTGATATCCTTTAGTCGCGGACTGAATTGCATGTTATTGATGAGGTCAATTTTGATCTTGGGATGAAGTTGGATTTGAACCCCGGGTCTCGATTGAAATTTCTTTTCAGTCTCGGACATTTGAAGGCGACGGCGACGGGCTCTAGAATCAAAGCATGTTGACATGAATGAACCCTCTTTTGCTTGGGTTAGTTGTGATTTGAGGAAATGCGATATGAGGAGATTCCCAATTCTCAACTTTTGATGATGCGGGGAGTTGCCATATGTCAAGTTCTAAAGTTTGAAACTCCAAGGCAGGTTGTTGAGGTGACCGAGACCTTTCTTACGAAGATAGGTGTGACTTGATAAAGCCCCATTCCATAGAAAAGACATGGCGAAAACCACGGAATCTTTCTCTGAATGATTTGATGAAGCCCGGAGTTTGACAAAGCGTCACTACTGAGGTCCAGTTAAAGGTTTAGCCGACATGCGATGAAGTACCGAGCCAATCGATCAACGTGGGAGCCTTTAAGGTGAAGTTGTCATGAAGGGAGAAACCCATCTTTGATACCGACTATGAAATTAGAATCCTCTCTTCGAAGAGTGTCTTCCATATGGGAACTGTTAGCCATAGTGGCACTTGGCTTGTTCGTGGCTTCAATCATATTCACCCTACTTTTTTTTTAGGGAATGGATTGTTGATTGTATTGGGTCCTTGGGGTCCCCTTTTCGATCAGTTCTCACACTGCCCTTTTCGAAGTCGTGTTGGAGGTGGAAGAAACCCGGTATACGTAGCTTGAGGTGCGACAACTCGGCTCGGCGATTATAAGCTTTCTCAAATTTAGCCGGAATTGATCATTGCCGTAGATCCGGATAGGGGAAATTGCTAAGTGAGACCCTCGAGATGTGGTTTCGGGCGTGGCGAAAGATGTCTAGTTGTTCCTCTTCAAAAGGAGGAGTTGCCATCTTGCTTGTAAAAGTCCACGATGTTCTCGTCGGGATCTTTGCATTGTTGTCTGCGAGGTCAAATCTATTTGCTTCCCACTCCAAGTTGGCTAGTAGTCTGGTCCCATGTAGCCTGGCCTCGGATTTTAAGCGAAAGAACCATTTTAGAGCATTGGACTTCAAAGAGAGGCTGAAATAGTCGGCCAAGCTGCTGATTGGCGCCCCTTTTGACCTTCATTGCCAAGGTATACGTGTCCAGATGGGTTTCGGGCATGCGGTGCCATCAAAGAGATCCAAATTAGGCATCACGAATTTGTGGGGAACAAAGGAGTCGGGTTCGTTGGTCGGAAGCGGACTTCTTAACGGTCAATTCGGCAATCTGTGCTTTCATTTCCTTGTGTCGTTCCACGAACCAAGCCAAATGAGGGTCTTGTGGTGGAACCATGGCATTCAAATGGCGGCGAGCTAGAGAGAGGAGCTACCGGCGGCGGACGAGGTGGAGGAACGGCCGTCTGGGGACATAGGTGAAATCCTGTCCTTGGCGAATCACCGAGGGAGCTTGAGTAGGACCCTGGGCAAAGGATAGAACCTCGCGGCTTGTTGTTGATTTTCAGCCGGCAAAGAGGGCGAAGCGATCTTGATGTAGCTGGGTAACTCGGATTTCCGGAGTGAGGCCCATAAGTAGGCTTAAGTGCGAGCTGCTTTGTCCACTGATTGTTGAATTGCATAGGCGAAGGTGCATGACCGGGGAATGCTGCGGTCTGGTGATTACGATGAAAGCTGGGATGGAGGCTTAGTAACCCATCGAAGCTGAGTGAGGAATGGATTTGTGAAAGCTGTGTGAGGAGCGGGTGAGCTAGCATCATCGAGGAAGGGTTTATTTGCCACTGGACCAGGTGTGGAAGCATTCCAAGCATTCTTTGTGAAGGCCACGATAGATTGGTTCCAAAGCGAGGTGGGATTCCAATTTCTTTGTGGCATTAGAGGTAACCCCAACCATGAGAAGACATTCCGTGCGATTTTGCCCCATGAGGGCGTGGGCGATCGGTCACGTTAGGCTGCATGGGTCGATAGTAGTCGTATTTGGGGTTTCTTTGTCCCGTTGAGACGGTTATGAAGGAATCTTGTGAGGCTTGTGCGGTGCGGGGATTGGACATCTTGAAGCTGGGTTGCTTTGTCAAGGCATTTCAAGCGATGTAGAGAAGCTCTGGGCGGTCATGTACCGAGCTTGAGGCATACCAAGCTGGCTGTGACATACAGTGACCCCATTGCTTTGAGGCATACCATCTTGGCCCCAAATCGGATGAAGTCAATTTGTTTCCCCAAGCAGTGTCCCAGGCTGAGCTGTGAATGTATATCGGGCCAGAAATTTGAAAGGATGGGCGATTCGCAAGTTGAGAAGAGTGTGAGGAAGGTGGTGGTAGTCTGTCGGCCAAGATAGGGATGGGGATCCTTTTCCTCTTCTACCGTGAAAGTTCCATCGGGGTTGAGGGCAATCGTCAAACCAAAATTCTGACATCTTCCAAGGATGAACATCGAAACCTCATTACGATTGGCACAAGGAGTTTTATGGACTCGGGTTCCAATATTAGCCATAGAAATATGATGAATTTACGGTCTTGGTTAAAATTCCGTCCTCGTCCTTGGACATCAAAGAAGCGCACTTGACTAGCCCATGACCAACATGGCGATCAAATCTCATCTTGCTTGGTAGAGCCTTGGTTTGAAGAGATGTATTTGCGAAGTCTTGATTCGGAAGAAGTGACTTGGCAAAGCCTCGGTCTCATATTTGTGAATCGACACAATTAGAGGCTTCAACCTTTGGTAGGCAACGATGCGAAGCAGAGACCCAACCCATCTTGTAGCAAAGTGAAGAACCAACGTTCTTGAATTATCATGTAGCAAAAGAGGCAACCCATCCTTCCATATTTACTTTATTATTTTCTTTATTCAATTAGTCAACCGGAAGAAAATGTAAAAGCAAGACAATTTTAGGAATGTATACTGCGGGGGCATATATTTTTTCGAAAAGTAGGGACGAATCCCCGATTTGTGTTATTTGATGGCCTCATTTGACGAAGGCACAAAAGAACTCGCTTTGGGTTTGACTCTTTTGAGAGAGCATACGTTTAGAAAGGTTTGTAAAAGTGTATGGAAGCCCTGGCGACGAGAAAATTAGTGTTTAGCTCTATTTTTCCTATAATGTAGAAAAGAAGACTTGTCGAGACATACTGAAAACATGTTTTATTCAAAATGATCACAAGATTGCTTAAAACCCTTTATTAATGTTCGGGTTATTCAACCCCTAATCTCGATATGAACAAACATTTTGATTAATCATGAGGAGAAAGTCAACTGATACCAAGAGTCGAAGTTGGCGAATGGTGAAGATGGATCGTGTATAGGAGAGGCTATTGGTGAGGCCGGATTTTCTGGGATTTGAATGTGTTTATGACCGGACCATTTCTGGTTGCCTACGTTCCCCTCATTGTGAGGAGCTCAGGTCGCCGTAGTTCGGGCTTGAACTGTGTTTGGTTTTAGAAAAGGGGTATGAACATTTGTGGTACTTTTGGTGGAAAGGCTCGGATAGGAAGTTTGGATGATAAGGTGCGGGCCTTGAGGTGATTCCTTGACAAGTCATTTTGAGCGATTCCGTTGCTTCTTGATCGTCGTCCTTCATCGGGGGAGAAAGATTTTGGATGCAGCTTAAGGGCTTATGATATGTTTTTGCCGTTGCTTTAACTGCTCCCTTATTGTCGACAACTTCCGTTCTTCGGGCTTTAATTTTGCCCATATGTCATGCCTTCTGATCGGCAGTGCTGGGTCCTTGGCCTCATTTTTTTTTCTTTTTTTGAAGCTTTTGTTTTTGTTTTTTTTTGAAGCTTTTTTTTTTGAAGCTTTTTTTTTTTTTTGAAGCTTTTGTTTTTTTTTTGTTTTTTTTTTTTTGAAGCTTTTGTTTTTTTTTTTTTTTTTTTTTTTTTGAAGCTTTTTTTTTTTTGAGCACTTGAGGACGAAGGCAAGCTTACTTGAACTTTCTTGATGCATGGGGGCGAAGGCAAGTCCCTGTTTTTCGATATGGGGTCGATCTCCCGATCTTTGAGTGACCTTTTGTTGTCCCTTGATGTTGCCGCCTTCGTTGACTTGATCAAGGTGATGATGGGGATATGTTTTGGAAAGTATATGGCTTGATGGAGGCCTTTGTGAGGTGAGGAAAGTGTATAGGGAGGGCATTAGTTGGCTTTCTCGCACCAATTAATTAAAATCTTAATCATTTCCAGAGATTATTTGTTGAGCAATGCGAGTGATCATTTAAAATAAAACCATTTCATTAAATGTAATGTAGTTGTGCAAATAATATCTCAAGTCTAGCGAGAAAAGAAAAAGACTCTTTTATAGAAAACTTAAGATTAACTACAATGTCGAGGAGGACTTGATTGAACGAAGAAAGTACTAGAACCTACGAAGGTTGACTAAAAGGCTGTTTTAATACTAAAGGATGGGTAGCCCCTAGTCTAGCTACTCTTTGTTGTTGGACCACGTCTCTATCCTTCGACGAGACTATGCTCGCCTTTGGTAACTTTCAAGGAATTCCTCGCTCACCGGCCACGACGGTTGCCTCATCTGTCATCGAGATCATTATCATCCCATTTACCCTTGGCGTCGGTCGTGAACTTATCGGAGGCGAGAGTTCGAGCATTTCACCAAATCCGGCTTTGCCATGGCCACATGCTTGTTGCGGTCAAACCATCCGTTCTCAACATTTGTTGCGACTAAATCCTACGGCTTGCCAAAGTCTATTGAATTCACAGAGCTTGAATCATGAAACTCAATCATGTTTACTCTCGTGTTGTTTGAGAAATGATCATTGGCAGGGTTGAGATCACCGAGGCGCTCGAGTTTACCCTTCTTAATTAACCCCCGAATCGCCTTTCTCAAAGTTGTACAGTTATCGGTTACATGACCGTGATACTGGTGGAAAGCACAATGCTTGGTGGTGTCCAAAAGGACTTTGGGATTCTTGGGCTGATAGTTTCTCATGGGTTCGAGGAGACCACGCTTTAGCAAGTTTGTTCAAAACTTTGCTTAAGGGAACACCCAAATCCTCGGGATGTGGTTTCTCCTTTGGGGAGAATGAACTCTTAATGCTCTTTGATTCGAGATTTGGTCGTTGACTTGGTCACCATTACGAACGGGGTTTGCCGGTTTTGGTCCATTGGGGCGCTCGAAGCTTGCCGCTTCGATTAACCCTTGAACCGCTCTCTTCAAGACTGTGCGGTTGTCGGTCGTGTGGCCATAATGATCATGGAAGGCGCGGTGCTTACTCATGTCGAGGGTGCATTTGAGCTCCTTGGATGGTAGTCCACGAGAGGCTCCAAAGGCCTACCCTTACTAAGCCCTTGAAAATTAAGCCCATGGGCATCCCAAAATCATCAAAACGTTCTCGTTGCCTTAAAGGACCACCATTTCTTGGTTGCTTTTGGGTGCCGTCAATTGTACACAATGCCTTCTTTCCTTTCCTGGATGTCGGAGCCGTATTGGAAGGGTAAGGTTTATAGCGGTGAGGCATGCTCAGACTCGTAGTTTTTTTCCGTGCACGAACCCTTTTGATGTAATCATCGATGTAATCGTCGAGATTTGACCTTTCGTAAGACTCATTCATGTCAGATACACAAGATTGGTATGGTGAGATGGCCCGAGTCGAACGATCGCCGATACCCTCGTTGCTAGGCTTTCCTTGTACCTTCTTAATTGGTTCTACCAATAATCCCTGGGATGAGTCAATAGGAACATTAGGACTGCATGACCCCGCCACAAGATTGGCATCAGCAAATGGAACCATAGTAGGAAGTATTTTGGTGGGAGGTATGACAACACGAGCATTAAAATCGTGACCGTAACCCTCCTCATAAGGCACGGCGGTTGCCGAAGATGAGGATATATGGCTCGTAATGGGTGGATACCGAGGAGCGGTGAGTGCGGATCCGAGGAAAATTTGCTGAAAATATGAGGTTTGAGGCATCGTAACGGTAGGATTTGGACGTGTCTTGACCATATTGGGGAACGTGACTACAAGGGCAATGTGCATCTTGTACTTGATGAGCGGAGCGGCTTGCGTAACGGCGGGTGGAGAATTTGATGAGGAGCATTTGACCTTGTCGGACTTCCCAATAGGAGGGGCAAGGTAGAGCTTGGAGGATATTGTGAATACGGTGAACTGATGAAGTGGTGATAAAAGCACGGTGACCCATGTGATCTTGCGGTATCATAGGGGCAAGTGTGCTTCGAGAATTGGAGGAAGCAAGGCGGCCCCCTCTCGAACCATGGAGCACGAGAAGTGAAGCTGTCCCATTCAGAGATGATGATCAGAGCCGGGCCCGATCTTTGTGAAGTAGTGAGCCCGGCCCCTTCCAAGGCGTGGGGCGAAAGCCAGCGGATTCAATCCTAGTGGTGAGGCACGAGAGGCCGGGGCGGGTTGACCTAGATCGGGTTGTTGAGGAGTATCGAGCCGTAGGGGGCGAGATGTCTTGAAGCCCGACCAATTCAGGCCCGATGGCCGGGCCGGGCGAGGTTTTGGAGTAGCGGCCCGGCCCATTCCAAGGCGTGGGGCGAAACGGAGCGGATTTGAAACCCAAAGGTGAAAACGAGAGGCGCAGGGGAAGTTGACCAAGATCGATACGATGCGGCCGAGAGGCGGTGAGTGATAAGTGGGGGATGCTTGGCCCATTAGTAGTTCCACACGAAAAGGAACGGGGCATTTGATGGTAGTTGGCATGTCGGGAGGGTAATTAGCTCCAATCTCCGCATCAATCGTAAAGGTTCCATTAGGGTGGCGAACAATCGTTAGCCCACAGGTTCGACACTTTCCAATAGCGGCGATACGAGCCATCGATTCCCTTGTTCGTCATTTTGCGGATTTTCGGGGTGCGGAGTTGTACGTCCCCCACCGTTCTCCTACGAGTTGGCCATTACGAAACTTTGGGCTGAAGCGAAGGAGGAAAGCAGACGAAGTATCGACTTCGGAATTGCGAGATGAACAAACGATGACCCGGGGTCTCGATCCAAACTTTGCTTGCTGTGGAAGGCACAAAAGGGTGTGGTTCGGACTCGGAAGCGAAACGAGGTTGGTGTTCGGGCTTAAGGCTCATGCAACATGCGATTATTTGTTCATGTTTACTTAAAACACGTTTTATTAACCTAATCGGTTGGAAAAGATTGCTCTTCTTTTTGCGAACTACTGCGGATCTGGATCGGTGGGCCCCATCACTACGTCTATAAGCCCCTCGTATTCCACACTGTATTTCGACCTCCCGGGGTGGGCGGCCCGGGCGAGGGTCCTATAGGGCAAGCGGGTCCCACCGACCAGAAAGAAAACGATCCTAAAAGTACGGCGGGTAATCGAGTCTTAACGAGCGTTCGATGTAAATTACGGACAAGGCGACGTCAAAGTCAAGATCGTGTCAGGGCTCGACAAAAGTCGGCATGATTTGGGTGATAAATGTCCGCAATTGATCTTGACTTGTCGTCGGTTAAGCCGTAATTAGGCATGGAATAACCGTTAATCCTTGATGACTCGGTGTCATCTTTGGGAGTCGGTGTATAATTTGTGCCGATCGAGCCGAAGTCAAGGCGCCGGTCAATATCTTGGTCAAAGTCTGCGGCGGAAAACCGGCGAGCTTCGGCGATTAGGGACCCGAAAGATATTGAGTCGGTATGCCGACAAAGGCTTGAAAGGAAAGGTCTATACACGAGACGGGGCATGACACGGACCCGGACTAAAAACCAACCGGGTCTCGGACAAAGTGTGTCACGGACGGAGTGCATGGTCGACACGAGGCTCCATGGGATGTTTGGGTAGTCCTGTGCTCATCCGAGAGGCGGAATAAGACCAAACGGACCGCGACAAGGATTTTCCCGGGTTAAGGACGTAGTGTGCGGTGTACGGTCAACGTGCGCGTAGTGTGCAAACGATCTATCTTCTCTTTCTGAGTAAAATAGAAATTTTTTATGTGTTTTAAAAGACATGATGCATGATTTTTTTTTTGAATTTTTTTTTTTGAAAATTTTATGAACACATAAGCACATAAGCACAAAAATTCCGACGATTAGGGACTTCATTTCCGACAGTCAATATTTTGACTTTTCCCGAGGCGGCCAAAACAAACACGAAAACGTGCAAAAGTCAACACACACAAAACAAAGGATTTTCAAATGTTGAGACGGAAGCTTGACCCTCAAAAGTTTTTCTCTTTTTTTTTTGAAAGATAAAACTTGTTAGTCCCCAGCGGAGTCGCCACTGTGATGTACCCGATTTTTCTTTTGTTTGAAAATCATTAAAACGGAGTCGCCACGCCATTTTTGTTTTGAGGGCCAAAACTTTGAAAAATGCCCGAGATCAGAGATTTAGGTTCGGAGGTCATGTTACGCGTCGGGAAGGACGTTAGTGTGCACCCGACGCGCCTCGTAAAACGAGTCTTCCAAACATTTGAAATCCTTTGTTGTGTGTGTGTGTGTGTGTGTGTGTGTTTTGGCCAAAATATGTTGAAACTGAGGTAAGTAAAAATTGGGAACTCTTTTTAAGGCTTTAAACTGATCCCATGATTTTTTGGGTGATTTTTGGGTTGATATTTGGAACTCAAAAGATTTTTGGAAGTTGAAAACCATTTCTGCCAGAATGAAAAAAGCAGTTGACCCTTGACTTTGAAATGGACTTTAGGGCTTGAAAACTCCAGAATCTGGGAAAAGTCCGGGAATGAAAAATGTTCAAAACACCTTAAAAAAGGTTTCTGTAAAAGAACTTTTCATTTTGGAGATGATTTGAGGGGTCAAAACCTTCTGGAAATCTCAGATCTGAAATCTGGATTTCCAGAGACTGATGAACTGACCTTTAAAAGAAAATTTGAAAAATGGAGTTTTACTCACACAAAAAATAAAGTAAAAATATGTCTGGAAAGATCTGGATGTTGGCTACAAAAAGTGTTTTGTAATCAACACCAAATTCCAAGTTTATATGTGTCCAAAAATTAAGACCATGGACTGAGGTCTGAGGAAATTGCTACTGGACAGCAACTTCTCAAGAAAGAAAAACATGATTTTAAAGGGGGTTTTGCATCCATGCTTGTCCCCATTTCCCTAGGTTTTGATTAGTGATCACTTGAAATTTTAGTGGTGAATCAACTATATCAAACCATCCTTGGGGTACATTAGGACTAAGCACTTCATTTGCTTGGGAAGGGGAATTTTATCCTTTGAAAATGAGATTTGATGTATGAAAATGATTTTTAGGGTTTTGAAAATGTGTTTTCTTTGCAAGAAAGTAAGAACACTTTGAAAATAATGTAGATCCTTGTAGAAGATCATCCATGGAGATGAACTTCCATGGTGATCTTCTTGGATCTAAAGCAAGAAGATGAATAAACTACATTTTGTAGCTTGAAAATGCATGCATGGATGAATTTTAGGGTAAGGAGAGGGAGGTTATACCTATCTTCCTTGTGTTTTGTGTTTGAAGGCTTGAATGTGAGAGTGTTTAAGGCTTGAATATGAGAGTGTTTGAGGGTGTTTAGGGTTGATGATTTGAGTTGGTTAAAGAGAAAACAAGTAGATAACAATGAAGTCCTCTATGTTTTCTCTCTAATCCTCCTCCTAAAGGGTGATTTGAGCTTGGATTGGTGTATGTATGTGAGGATGTATGAGAGTAATTTGAAGTGTTTGTGAGTGAGTGAGATTTGGGAAAGATTGGAGAGAAAATGGTGGCAATCTAAGGATTCCCACTGTTTTCTCTCTATATTCCTTGAGTTTCGTTCTTTGTGAGTGATTTGTGTTATCTAAACTGAGAGAGGAGGGTTCAATTTATAATCCTCTGAAATTTACAAAGATGTCCGCGCGGATATGTTCGTCGGCGTGCACTGTTCATCTGCTACAGTGCTGGCTTTTGGACAGGAGGAATAATCTTTTTAAAATTCAAACTGAAAGCTTGTTTTCAACTTACCAATTCGGGTTTTTTCCATTTCTTTTGCTTTTTAGGATTCCTTTCCTTGTTTATCTTTAAATGGCAATGCCCACTTTACCCTTGCTTTGTTAGAAAGGTTAGGGTTTGTTAGAAATGTTAGAAATGTTAAAACTTTCGTTAACTTCCTAACGAAAAAGCTACCAACTCAAATTGGAGCACTTACAACTACGCACACATCATTTGTAATCCTCTCCATCATCTTCCGCAGTTGTAATCTCAATTCTTATAGTGAAACATTTAAGGTTGGAGACCTAACTCCCGGGGTTTTTTCCGAAGAGGTTATTATCTCTAAGGTTTTCCTCGTTAACAAATCGTTGTGTCACTCTTTACTTTCATGTCTTTGTTCCATTTAATTGAACTCCAAAGTCCCCTCCTTATTGTTTAAATTCATACACTTGCCAAGTTAAGATTCTACGTTATTATTTTTTCTACCAAAAAAATTAGCTACTGAATTCATGTGTATTTTTGAACACTGCAATTGGATTCAGTAGCTACTAAACTGATGAATCCATATATATTTTGAACATTACACATAGATTAATTAGCTAGTTAGCTACTGAATACATGTGTATATTTTAACATTGCACACTACCAGAAAAACATGTTTTAGCAGCGGAAATTTTCGCCGCTAGAGTAGCAATTTCGTCGCTAAAGCTCATTCACCGGCGGAATTATTTCGTCGGTGGTCCGTCGCTGGCAGCCCGCCGCAGTGGTCCGGCAGACCAATTTCCGCCGTTTTACACCCACGGAAATCGTATTCCGCCAGTGCTCACCGGCGAAAATTTCCGTCGTTGAATTAATTTCTTTTAATTAAATTTTTATTTCTGAAATAAAAATTTAATTAAAAGAAATTAATTCAACGCCAGAAAATTTCGTCGCTGAATTAATTTGTTTTGATTAAATTTTTATTTCACCGGCGGAATAATCCGTCGCTGAAATAAAAATTTAATTAAAATTAATTAATTCAGTGACGGAATTTTCCGCCACTGCTTTAATTTATTTTAATTAAATTTTTATTTCACCAGCGGAATAATCCGTTGCTGAAATAAAAATTTAATTAAAAGAAATTAATTCAGCGACTGAATTTTCCGCCGCTGATAATGCAATAAATAGAAAAAAATAATCAAAATTGTCAATTATTATATTTTTTTTGTACATGATATAATAACAATTGATATCAACTAAAACTAGAAATATAAAAACTTTATAAATTACCTAAACTTTATTACAACAAATTAAATACCAAATGTTATTACAAATTCAAATAGTACAAAATTGGGACATCACAAATTAAAGTACAATACCAAATTGGGGGTTCACAAAATCACATCGGGGGAGGGGGCGGGGGAGAGTGGAAAAGACTCGTGGCAATAGAGTCAGAAGGGGAGCCGGTACTCGAGTGCGTGTGGGAATATCCATGATGCTGCATACTCTGCATCTGGGCCATCATCAACTCAAATCGACGCTCTGTATTCTTTCGATACTGCGCAGCCAAGCGTCTCTCCTCAGCTAACTTTGCCTCTGTCAAGCGTCTCTCCTCAGCCAACCTTGCCTCTATCTCCTCCCGATACTGCGCAGCCAAGCTTGCCTCAAAGAGGAGATCCTCGAAACATACTGAGGATGGGGCCTGATCACATTCGAGTGACGGCCGGTCGACGACGATGGACATTGCAGCCCGCGATCCCCTATCCCTAACACTCGGTCTCCTCTCTTTGGATGTCCATCTGAGGTGACCGCTTGCCAAACTTCAGGCACGAATGGAATGGGCTGGCCGGAAGGAGTACATTCAAGCGTAACGGCGGCAAGATATGTATTCTGTCGAAATAAAACAAACAAATATAATCATATACACAATATACATAAATAAATTTACATATTCAAAAGCAAATATTTTAATGATAGTTTACTTACAAAGGCCGATGCAGATCGATCATCAACCCACTGTGGAGGTTGATCGGCGGATTTAGGATTTCTAACATGCGTGCTAATGAACACATCCACAAAACCGACATCGGAGCCATATTCCCTTTCCTATAATCATTAAAGTAAAGCTATTTATATATTTGACTAACAAATATCAACAGAAGTATATAATGATAAAGTTAGTTTCTCAAAGAGTACTATACTAATCAAGTTAGTTTCTAACTTTATTTCTATATTTTTTTTTTTGACTTTCTGTTAAGTCATATGGAATAAATTTGTGATAATTTTACTAAAAATGAAAGTGAAAAGAACTCAATAGGAGATGATATACAATTAAATCACTTAATACGATTTGGTGTCATATTCTGTTAATGGGTTTGTACTCGCTATGCTGTCAGTAAACCTACTTGAGGGAAGACCTGAACTAGTATGTAAAGAGTTAATTTAAAGCGATAGATAGTTGGTAAGGTTAAGCACCATAGACCAATTGTTTTATGCTTTCTCTACACAACTAAAACTGAACTTAATTCAAGCTTATTAAAAACTCTCATGAGTTTGAAATCTTGACTTAAGGCTTGATCTGGATTGGTTTATAGAAATTGTTGGCAGCACTTCTACTAAGTTTAAATAAGAAAAGAAATAGAACTAGCAGCAAAACTTGGAAATAGGTGCAATATGCTTTTTCCATCCAGTTCAAGCTAGCAAACCCCCACATTAGCAGAAACAGCAACAACTACAGAAACAGCAACAATAGCAGAGTCAGCGAAATAGCAGAAACAACAACAACAGCAGAAACAGCAACAACAACAGAAACAGCAACAGCAATAAAAGCAGAAACAGCAACAGCAGAAACGACAACAGCAGAAACACCATCAACAGAAACAGCAACAACATGAAATAAAACTTTCAGGCAGAGGATGCAAACAGGCAGAAATACATGTTAGGTAACCAAACCCATAGAACAATTTATGAGGGTTAGTTTGGTAAAGCAAAGAAGTATCTGTGTACACACTTCCTGGATAGGCTATGGCTATATTGCCAATTTTTCAGGCATCAAAATCTATCAGAAAATCCAACTTCAAAACCACAATGAGGAGGGAGTGGGGTGCAGGCTGTTGGATTTGGCTCAAGTTCTAGAATAATCCAAGTACATTATCCATGTGGTGAATGTATGGATGTTGTTTGAGTTTCCAAAGAAACTTTTGGTGTTCTCTCTTCTCTTGGATACATCCTTATCTTGGATGGTTTGTGCCTATAAATAGGCTTGGCTAGGACTCATTCTAGTATTGTGGCGAGTTGTAGTAGTGTGAGAAACACTTTGAGAGAGAGACACATTTGTAATATTTGTAGTGTGAGACGAGTGTGAGTGATATACTTTGTAAGCATTTTGTAATCACTTTGATAATAGTTATTTTGTTTGGTTGCCGCCCGTGGACGTAGGAGGACTTCTCCGAACCACGTAAATATTGTGCCTCATTTGTTACTTACCTTGCGGGTGTGTGGGTTTGCAAAGATCCGTTCCGCATTTAGATTTCAACAATTGGTATCATAGCATCGGTCGTGGCGATTGAGATTTTGGAATTATTTCTCAAAAGCAACTTATTTTGAGATTGCAGTAGTGACTGTACTTCGTCACATTGGAGGCAAGGCATTTGAATCAATTTCAATCAGCCACTTGATACTCTCTGCACACGGACCATCAGGATAAGTCATTCTCCAATTTAGTAATTGTTTACAATTTTTACTTGTTCTCTGCCTACTCTACTGTACGTTCTAATTAAGCCGAAGGACTTAAGTTTGTGTCCCATTTCTTTCTTGAGAAAGTAAACCCAAGGCAGTAGGTGTACTTTGAAAGAAAAAAAAAAGGCAGTAGGATTTTTTTGTTTAAAATATTAGTTTTTCTTTGGAAAATTTATTTCTAAAGATTTGGTTTCTCTTTGTTGGAAAATTGTTTGGAATTTGTGTTTGAAATGACAGAAAAAGTTGAGACTAGTACTAAATCACAAAAAAGAGGGCCAAGAGTGTCTAGTACTAATCTTGAAGTTGAAAAGTTTAATGGCAAAAATAATTTTGGCATTTGGCAAGGCGAAGTTTTGGATCTTTTGGCTATGCAAGACCTCGAATTCACCCTCGAGGAAAAGCCCAAAGATATGGAAGATGTTGAATGGAATAAGCTTAATAGACAAGCTTGTGGAACTATTCGCTCTTGTCTTGGGACGGACCAAAAATATCCGTTCATGAGGGTGTCTTTGGCAAAGGAGTTATGGGACAAACTCGAGGCCAAATATATGCAGAAATGTGTAGAGAATAAACTCTACTTGAAAAAGAAGCTCTTCCGTTTTGATTACAAGAAAGGTAATTCGATGACTGAACATTTAAATGAATTTAACAAGATCATCACTAATTTGCAGAATCTTGATGTTGATGTTGCTGATGATGATAAAGCATTATTATTGTTAAATTCTTTGCCTGAGTCATATGAACATTTGACTACTACCTTGTTGCATGGAAAATCTGAAATTAGTTTTGATGATGTTTCTAACGCTTTGATGAATAACGAGGTACGGAGAAAGGATAAGGGAACCTTTAGAGACTCAGATTCATATGCCTTAACTATTCGTGGATGAAGGACCACTAGTAGAAACAATGGAAGGCGTGGTCGTTCACAGTCAAAATCAAGGGGACAGTCAGTTGATCGAAAGAAAATTGGCAAAGACCAATGTACTTATTGTCGTCAAAAAGGCTATTGGAAGAAAGATTACCCCAAGATGATGAAAAAGAATGAATCAAAAGCAAATGTGGCTAGGAAAGATGATAGCGACACAGATGAAGCTTTGACGGTCTCACTCTCACTTTCAGTCAGTCATGTTGATGAGTGGATCTTGGATTTCAGCTGCTCCTACCACATGTGCCCCTACAAAGAAATGTTCTCTAACTTTGAAGAACTTGATAGTGAAGTTTTTTATATGGGCAACAACAACACTTGCAAAACAAGGGGGATTGGTTCTGTGCATTTGAAGATGTTTGATGGAGTTGTTCATAAGCTCACTGAAGTTTGTAATGTCCATGATTTGAAGAAGAATTTGATTTCTCTTGGAGCCTTAGATGCAAAAGGCTATCATGTCACTTTGGATGGAGGTCACCTAAAGGTAACTAAAGGTGTCTTGGTTGTAATGAAAGGGACTCGAAGAGGTAAATTGTACTACCTTGAAGGAAGCACAGTTGTTGAACAAGCAGCCATTGCAAGCTCGAAAGAGTCAGATATGTCGACATAGACTTGGAAATGTTGGAGAGCAGCCACTTCATACGTTGGTGAAACAAGGTGTACTCAAAGGTGCTAAAACTGGTAAAGTCGGCTTTTGTGAACATTGTGTGTATGGCAAACATCGAAAAGTGAAATTTGATACTGCAATCCATAAAACCAAGGGTATATTGGATTATGTTCACTCAGATGTATGGGGTCCTACGAAGAACATTTTGTTAGGTGGAAAAAGGTGGTTCATCACCTTTATTGATGATTATTCTAGAAGAGTTTGAATGTACCCCATGAAGCACAAGTATGAGGTCCTTAGAATTTTCCTTGAATGGAAGAAAATGGTGGAGAACCAAACGGGCCATAAGATTAAGAAGTTGCGATCAGATAATGGTGGTGAGTACAAATATGACCCATTTTTGGAAGTTTGTCGAGAAGAGGGTATTGTTCGACATTTCACTATTCCTGGTAAACCACAACAGAATGGAGTCGCAGAAAGAATGAACTAGACCTTGGTGCAAAAGGTTCGATGCATGTTTTCCCAAGCGGGGTTGAGTAAGGCATTTTGGGCAGAAGCTCTCAGCTATGCAGTTCACTTAGTGAATCGGTTGCCTACAGTTGGAAATGGAGGGAAGATACCTCTTGAAGTATGGTCTGGAGAACCTGTCACAGATTATGATCAGTTGCCCGTATTTGGATGTCCTGCCTACTATCATGTTGATGACTCTAAGTTGGACCCTCGAGCAAAGAAATCCAAGTTTATGGGCTTTAGTAGTAATGTCAAGGGTTTCAGAATGTGGTGCCCGGAAACTAAGAAGATTGTTAAGAGTCGAGATGTGACATTTGATGAATCTGTGATGTCCTTGAAGAAAGAAGAGAAAGAGATTGATGCTCCCAAGCAGGTAAAGAAGGTAGTGTTTACTCCTATTTTTGAAGAATCTGTTGAACAAGTGGCAGAGAGTTCTGAGAACTCCAATCAGGTGGAGCCAAGCCACATTGAGGTTGAAGAGCAGCAGAATAATGAACAAGAGTATTCTATTGCAAGAGATAGACCACGAAGGGAGATTTGAAGACCTGCTCATTTTGATGACATGGTTGCATATGCTCTTCCTATGATTGAAGGTCCCGATAGCTATAGAGAAGCTATTCATAGTTCTGATAGTTTGAAATGGCAAGAGGCTATGGACGAGGAAATGAAGTCCTTAAAGAAAAATTAGACTTGGGATTTGGTGGAGCTTCCGAAGGGTAAGAAATAAATTGGGTGCAAGTGGGTGTTTGCGAAGAAAGAAGACACTCCTAGTATTCGCTACAAGGCTCGATTGGTAGCAAAAGGTTATACACAAAAGGAAGGGAAGATTACAATGAGATATTTTCTCCGGTTGTTAAGCATTCATCTATCCGGATATTGTTGGGATTGGTTGCTCAATTTGATCTTGAGCTTGCACAACTTGATGTGAAGACTGCTTTCTTACATGGGGATTTAGAGGAAGAGATCTATATGACCCAACTAGATGGTTTTCAAGTTTCTGGTAAGGAAAATTGGGCTTGCAAATTAAAGAAGTCCTTGTATGGACTTAAGCCGTCTCCTCGATAATGATATAAGAGGTTTGATCAGTTCAACCGGTTACACCATTACCGATTATTGCCGCCTGACTCAAAATTTATTGTTCCTACCTACTTTGCTATGTTCGGGTAGAACAACTTCTGATAACACGATATTGCCGCCTGACAAATAACTATTTCAATTTATGATCATATCTTATCAGTGCTCACATCAAGTTATTTATCCTCTGGTTATTTCAAGCATGCTTATACATCAAATATCAAGCTTTTAATGGAGAAGATTTTCCATTTAATTCTTGTCAGTCCAGATCATCATCTCAACCACTTCAAAGACAACAACTCCATTTAAATACCAACTTTAAATACCTTCCTTAAAACATTGAAGAGGGTTGGTGCATTGAATACATTGAAAGAAGAATTGTCAAGAACTGCATGTCCTAAATCTTCGAAATTCAAGTTTAAGACATTATGTCCTTATAATCACTAGATTTTTTTAGGACATACACTGTGCACACTCAAATCATTTCTTGTAAGTGTTCCCCAACAAGACTATAACTGGAACACATTGATTGATCACACTACATACCTAAAAGAAATCGGTTTAACTTATGAACACATCTCTTGAAACACTTGGTCATACTTGTATCATGATCCATTAGTTATCACTTTCCTTTAGGTAGCCTTCAACACTTCACATGAGTTGAGGCTTGCAACTTGTAATAGACTAGTGAATCATTATTAGTGCACTCTTTCACAAGTTCATGTTTTTACCAAACTTGATAGAGGACGTAGAGTTCTTTAACACTGTGAACATCTCTAAAAAACTGTGTATCCTTGTGTTTGTTTATTTCTTTTCTTGTAACCGGTTAAAATCTATCACCGGTTATACCCTTGAATCTTTGCTTACATACTCATTGTTTCACCATACTTGAAACATTTACTGCATGATATTTTAACTTAACTTGTTTTGAAACTTCCTTAAGCTTTTAACTTAACCGATTTGTTTGTATCTAAAACCCGTAATACTTTATCTGATGCACAACCGGTTCAAAACAGTTTGCCTTTGGTAAAATACTTGGTAATTTTCTGAAGAGTTTTCAAGAAAAGTTTTTAGGCTATTCACCCCCTAGTCTATTTTCCTAACAATTGAGCCTAACAATTGGTATCTGACCAATCAGTTTTCGAAAAATATTTTTCCAACCTTCATAACTTGCATTGCCGATTCCAATGACTTGAAAACTCATGCAGTCGTGGAACATGGCGACAATTCCCATGTTGAAAATTGAATTTCTGGTATGGAAAAAACAGGATTATGCGGTATATGGATTCAATTGATGATAAATTAATGACTGTAGTTAGAGATGGTCCAATCATTCCCATCAAATTTAACATTGTGCCCAAAGGTCCTCGTTCCCCCATTAATTGATCATGCTGATAGATCGTCGAAAAAAGAGTTTGAGACATATAAAACTATAGTTTCAAAGATCAGATAAGAATGGACCGATGAATACCAAATATGTGTGTCACTTGATAAAAAGTCTATTCATATCCTTACCTTCGGTCTATACGATAGACTGTACAAGCAAGTGCAAAATTACGAAACAATCCATCAAGTGCAGCAGAGTATCCTGAGATACATTGAAGGAGATCAAGTTACAAAGGACAACTGGCTATACAAGAGTATAGCTAAATTCGAATCCTTCAAGAAGAACCTAATTGAGTCCCTCAGAGAAACCTACGACCGATTCTTTGAGGTAAGTGATTCTTGTGCATCTCTAAGTAGAATTTATACAATGAAAGACATTAATATGCATTTTCTTGTTTCCCTTGGATACCTTTGGCAAGTAAAGGTAGCTATTCTAAAAGAATGCAGAGACTTAAAACAAGCTCACATTCAGAATATAGTGTCTACTTTATTTCTCTATAAGAAAGACCTTAATACACTTGGCAGAGTTCAGAAACAATTTTAAAATCTCTCTCTGTCAGCTCAAACTGAGATCTTTCCTGGCTCTTCTTTGTTCAATAACCTGTCTGCCAACAACTCTCCTTCTACCTCTCAACCTCAACCGTTTCAAACAAATACATCTCATGATAAGCCTAACGAAGAAGATGAATTTGTTGCCTTTGCTAGAAACTTTAGACGATTTAAAGAATTTAAGAATCACAACAACACGGCAACAAGCCCTTCCATTCCAAGCCTTCTTATTCATTTCAAAGATCTGGAAACTAACAAAATCCTAGTCAATCCTCAACTGAATGCAAAAATTCCCAAGGTGAATTTGTTTGATATAACTGTGGGAAGCACAGTCACTTTGCCTCTAAATGTCCTCAATCCAAGTATGAAATCTTTAGGAAGAAACCTTTTAGAAATAACCCCAGATCCAAAAGCCTTGTTGCTGAAGAAGGAACAGAAAAGACAATGCCTGTTTGGTTTGAAACAAATTCTGAGGATGAGAATGTTGATTGTGTTGAGGAAGCTGATGTCAGATTTGTTGTATTAGATGGAACTGAATCTGAACCTAGCTCATTACAATCACCTCTTTTTAGGAACTCTCCTGACCAATCAAGCACCTGTGATGACACTACCACTCCTTTGAGATCCCCTTTGTCATAATATGATGAACCTATACCAAGAGCTGATAATCCCTACAACTTCAAAATTCAAAGTATAAGAGGATCTCTCTGTGGACAAAGTAAATCTCCCCTAACTCTCAAGCCCTTAATGCAACCCACTCACCTGACCTACCAAACACAACCGATATCTTATAAATCCCAACCTGTGTTTGAACCTCGACCGATCCAATTTCAAAAAACCTTACCGATCTGAACTCACAACCGATTTCCTCACTACCCAATTTTGAACAACACCCTTAACTCATCAACCTCCTATTTATCCTATGCCTAACTTGCCTAAGTCTGAAATGACAGATGTGATGAATGAATTGTTTGTTGACTTTGAAAAGTTGAACAGTGTTCAAAAAGTCATGGCTGTTGATTTCAAAAGAATCTCTATTGAGTCTTAAAGACAAACTTAATGTCTGTCTTAGTCAAAATGATGATTCGGTTTTAAGAAATAATTCTCTTACAAAGATTATTGATTCCTACTCCAAAACTAAGGTTGTTATTGAGACAATCCTATAAGACCAATTCTTTTATAATGACCAATTTGGTTTTGGATTTGACTCCATTAATCCTGTCAAGCCATTCATGAAGTCTGTGGCCGAGAACTTGATCGATAAGTTTGATGATAGTTCACCTAATTCAATGCTGAAGAAAAGTTTCACTCATACTTTTGGTGTTGTTCCTCTCACATATCCTAAGTGTGAGGAACATACCAATATAAAGAAGGTTGACAAGAAAAAATCCAAATTTACTAAGGTAGCTGATCCAAAGTTGGGATCATATATTCCACTTAGTGACAGTGACAGTAAAGCTGGTATTCTTATTGCTGACCAAGTTGCAACGATGGATAAGCCACCGGTAAGACAGCTGTCACCGGTCGGGCTACAGGAATCGGTTAGGCTACTATCACCGGTAAGGTTGCTGCAACAGATAAGGCTACAACTACCGGCAAGGCTGCTGTCACCGGTAAGATTACTTCCAAAAGTATGCAACCTGTCAATAAAGGAAACACCAGTACCTTTATGGCCAAAATATTTGTTTCTTCTCAATCCTCAAAATCTACTGAAGCATTGATAAAGGTGGATGAAGACTTACCTACCTCTCATCCTAACTTAATTAGATGTGTAAATTGTGGATATTATGATCACAAGGCTTATGAATGCCTCTTGAAGCACCAATCTGGACCCACTTGGCATTATGATCACAAGACTTACCTTCTCCATATAGCCGGCTAGAGACAACCACAATCTCCTAGATTTCCTGTCTCGGCGAATCTCCATCCCAAGAATCTTCTTGGCTTCCCCCAAATCCTTCATGTCAAACTCTCTACTCAACAAGGCCTTCAACTGATTGACCTCGTTCTTACTTCTATCCGCGATAAGCATATCATCCACATACAGTAACAGAAAAATACAAGAACCATCATCAAGGCTCCTCACATAAACGCAGCAATCATACTCACAATGCTTGTAGCCAATACGTACCATGTAGGAGTCAAATCTCGTATACCACTGCCTCGGAGACTGCTTCAGCCCATAAAGTGACTTCTTCAATCTACAAACTAAACGCTCCTGCCCGGGTTCCGTGAACCCATGTGGTTGCTCCATGAAAATCTGCTCATCCAACTCACCATGTAGAAACGCAGTTTTCACATCCATCTGCTCCAACACCAAATCATAGTGCGCTACAAGACCCAACACAATCCGAATGGAAGTATGTCTCACAACAGGCGAAAAAATCTCATTATAATCCACCCCCTCTCACTGCGAATACCCCTTTGCTACCAAACGAGCCTTAAACTTTTCCCCCTCTTTTTCTGATACTGCCTCCTTGCGCTTGAAGATCCACTTGCAACCAATAGCGCGCTTCCCTTTAGGAAGCTCCACCAAATCACATGTATCATTCTTGTACAGTGACTCCATCTCCTCCGCCATAGCAGTTACCCACTTGTCCTTTTCCGGACTGTTTATAGCCTCCTTAAAAGTACTTGGGTCTCCACTACTAAGAACAAGAACATACGAAGCCATGTCTTCGAACCCATATCTGACCGGTGGCTTGATTACCCTCTTAGGTCTCCCTACTGAAATACTAGCCACTTCTTGTGTAGGTGCCTCTGATTCCGGAAGAGTGAGATCCGCATCAATATCCTCCTCACGTAGCTCCACCTCAATAACTTGCTTCTCGCCCTCTTTGCTTTCTGGCACCTTCTCCTTGTCATCATGAGTACACTTCAACATAACCTTTTCATCAAAGACTACATCCCTACTAATCACCACCTTGCTTGACTTGGGATCCCAAAGCTTGTATCCTTTCACACCTGTTTCATATCCGAGAAAGACACACTGTTTTGACTTTGGGTCAAGCTTCGACCGCTCTTCACCAAGAATATGCACATAGGATGGACACCCAAACACCCAGATATCGGTGAAGTCTACCTCATTACCCGTCCATACCTCCTCCACAAACCTGTTATCCAAAGAGACTCTAGGTGATCTGTTAATCAAGAAACATGTCATACTCACCGCATCAGCCCAAAAGTTCTTCGCCAACCCCGCATTGAATCGTAGACACCTAGCCCTTTTCGCAATAGTTCTATTCATCCTCTCAGCCACACCATTTTGCTGTGGTGTCTTGCGTACCGTGTAGTGCCTCTTGATTCCCCATAGCCGGCTTGAGACAACCATAATCTCCTAGATTTCCTGTCTCGGCGAATCTCCATCCCAAGAATCTTCTTGGCTTCCCCCAAATCCTTCATGTCAAACTCTCTACTCAACAAGGCCTTCAACTGATTGACCTCGTTCTTACTTCTACCCGCGATAAGCATATCATCCACATACAGTAACAAAAAAATACAAGAAACATCATCAAGGCTCCTCACATAAACGCAGCAATCATACTCACAACGCTTGTAGCCAATACGTACCATGTAGGAGTCAAACCTCGTATACCACTGCCTCGGAGACTGCTTCAGCCCATAAAGTGACTTCTTCAATCTACAAACTAAAGGCTCATGCCCGGGCTCCGTGAACCCATGTGGTTGCTCCATGAAAATCTGCTCATCCAACTCACCATGTAGAAACGCAATTTTCACATCCATCTGCTCCAACACCAAATCATAGTGCGCTACAAGACCCAACACAATCCGAATGGAATTATGTCTCACAACAGGCGAAAAAATCTCATTATAATCCACCCCCTCTCGCTGCGAATACCCCTTTGCTACCAAACGAGCCTTGAACTTTTCCCCCTCTTTTTCTGATACTGCCTCCTTGCGCTTGAAGATCCACTTGCAACCAATAGCGCGCTTCCCTTTAGGAAGCTCCACCAAATCCCATGTATCATTCTTGTACAGTGACTCCATCTCCTCCGCCATAGCAGTTACCCACTTGTCCTTTTCCGAACTGTTTATAGCCTCCTTAAAAGTACTCGGGTCTCCACTACTAAGAACAAGAACATACGAAGCCATGTCTTCGAACCCATATCTGACCGGTGGCTTGATTACCCTCTTAGGTCTCCCAACTGAAGTACTAGCCACTTCTTGTGTAGGTGCCTCTGATTCCGGAAGAGTGAGATCCGCATCAGTATCCTCCTCACGTAGCTCCACCTCAATAACTTGCTTCTCGCCCTCTTTGCTTTCTGGCACCTTCTCCTTGTCATCATGAGTACACTTCAACATAGCCTTTTCATCAAAGACTACATCCCTACTAATCACCTCCTTGCTTGACTTGGGACCCCAAAGCTTGTATCCTTTCACACCTGTTTCATATCCGAGAAAGACACACTGTTTTGACTTTGGGTCAAGCTTAGACCGCTCTTCACCAGGAATAAGCACATAGGATGGACACCCAAACACCCGAATATCAGTGAAGTCTACCTCATTACCCGTCTATACCTCCTCCGCAAACCTGTTATCCAAAGAGACTCTAAGTGATCTGTTAATCAAGAAACATGCCATACTCACCGCATCAGCCCAAAAGTTCTTCGCCAACCCCGCATTGAATCTTAGACACCTAGCCCTTTCCGCAATAGTTCTATTCATCCTCTCAGCCACACCATTTTGCTGTGGTGTCTTGCGTACCATGTAGTGCCTCTTGATTCCATGCTCTCGACAGAACTTCTTGAACTCGCCATCTGTGTACTCTGTCCCATTATCACTCCTCAAACACTTGATTTTTCGCCCCGTTTGATTTTCAACTTCAGCTTTCCACACCTTGAACTTTTCAAAAGTTTCTGACTTGTGCCGCATGAAGTAAACCCAAACCTTCCTCGAAAAATCATCAATAAACGTCATGAAGTAATAATGTCCACCTCTAGATTCTGTTCTAACCGGCCCCCACACATCTGAGTGAACATTATCAAGAATGCCCTTTGTCGTGTGCTTACCCGTCTTGAATTGCACCTTGTTCTGCTTTCCAAGAACATAATACTTGCAAAACTCAAGTTTACAAGTCTTCACACCCTTCAACAACTTTGGTTTATGAAGTTCCCGCATTCCCCTTTCACCCATGTGACCAAGCCTCATATGCCATAGAAGGGCATCAGTATCAACCTCAGACTCAACAGATGTGACTCCACCTACAACCGTGCTCCCTAGTAGCCTGTAAATGTTCTTGGAGCCCTTCTCACCCTTCATCACAACCATAGCACCCTTAACTACTTTCAATACTCCACCTTGTGCTTTATAGTTCATACCGTTAGCATCCAAGGTACCCAATGAAATCAGATTTTTAGAGACCTCCGGAACATGTCTAACATCACATAACGTTCTAACTACACCATCATACATCTTAATTCTTATAGTTCCTATATCAGCAATTTTACATGTAGAACCATTACCCATAGTAACTATACCAGAATTAACTGACCTGTAGGTATCGAACCAATCACGATTCGCCGTCACATGAAACGAACATGTTGAATCCAGAATCCAACCATCTGTCGGGTGCTCCACAGCTGATGAAGTCGTGAGCATATCTCCATCCACATCCTCTGAGCAATCTTCAACCACATTGACTGACTTTGAAGATCCTTCCTTGCCTTTATCGTTCCCCTTACTGCGGACAATTACGCCTCTTGTGCCCCTTCTCCCCACACTTGAAACAATTTCCCTTGTACTTCTTCCTTGACTGCGAACGAGAATTCTGCTGCGAGTTATCCGGGAGCCCCAGGTTCTCCCACGTTCCCGATTTTCCTTCACAAATAACCCCTCACCCGCAGGTTCATCAACGGACTTCTTCCGTTTATGAAAAGCTAGAAGAGCTTCTGTGACCGGTTGCAACTCCACGGTATCCTTCCCCCAAGTCAACGTAGTAACAAGATTTTCGTATGTCGAAGAAGTCGGCAACGAATTCAGCAGCATCAACGCCTTGTCCTCTTCCTCGAACGTCACCTCCATCCTAACCAAATCATTGAGTATTTGGTTAAACGTGTGGATATGAGCCTCAAGATCCAAACCCTCTGCCATCTTAAGCCCATACAACCTTTGCTTGAGATGCAACTTGTTCGACAGCGATTTTGGCATATACCGGCCCTCCAAAATCTCCCAAACCTTCGTCGGTGATTCCTCATCGATCACGTGATACACCACCTCATCCGCAAGGCACTGTCGTATTGAAGAAACAGGCCGCTCTTGCAACTCCTTCCATGGACCTTCTTCGATATCATCGGGTTTAGTCGAATGTCGAAGAACCTTTCCCAATCCTGCTTGAACCAGAAAATCCTTCACCCTCCGTTGCCACAACGCAAAGTTTCCATGACCATCAAACTTCTGAAGGTCGGACTTCACGGTGATAGAATTACCCCCAGACATCGCAACCAGGCTCTGATACCAGTTGTTGAACAATCGCAGCGGAAGCAATGATTATGCAAACAACAAGAACACAAACAAGAAACAAGCAATAGGAAATTGAAAGAGAAAAAGAGAAATCAGTTTGGGGCAATTGGAATCCGTCTCTATTAATTATGTGCAATGTCACCTTAGATTACATAGGATACCAGCTGTATATATATACTACACAACCCTATTCTAAGAAGGACTACAATACATAGAGACCCAGCCCAAATAAACACCCCCCCCCCCCCGTCTGTCCGTCCCAGCGACACGAGCGCGGCCGCTCTTCCTTGAGCGCGACCGCGCTGGATTCCAGAAACAAATCCCAAAAACCACGTACCTCCAATGCGGCCGCTATCCAAGAGAGCGCGACCGCGCTGCCTTCCAGAAGCCCGACGAACAGAACGACGCTGTCTACACGTACCAGGGACATCGAGCCATTATCCAACAATAGAAACCGCATTGTCATGCCTCAACTATAGCTACCAACTCTCAATATGAATGGCTCATGACGTCTCTTATGATTTCTGCATAACCTATGTAAAAGTAAATAAATTCAATTTGTCATAATATCTCGAGCTAAAGTTAGTATGGACAGGATGGGTTATGGATCTCCCTAGAATAGATATGGAAATTATAAATGAGATTGTGCAAGTTGAAGATCTTATATATACTTAAGCTTCAAACTTATATCATGACTTACCTTTAAAACTGTATAGACTTGTCTTGATACTTGCTGGAAAAAAAAAAGAGGAAAAAGAAGTCAGTTTGCAACATTAGTTAGTTGAATGAAGGAACTCGATCTGGCTACCAGTTCGTATGGAGATACTACCTCCGTCCCGGAATGATCTTTCTACTTGAAAGGAACTAAAAACAGAGCATTAGCTATATAAAAAATAAACATTAACCAACTATACAACAACACACTCTATAACACAAGCACTTACGCTACACATATATTTACACAACATATGGGCTATATGTATCTCACTTCCATTCACCTAGCTCAAACAAGGGGAAGGCATCTTGTGGCTGATAACGCTTCGGTTTCTATCTTATGGACCAAAGAACGCAGACATCGGTGCAAACTGCCCAACCAAATTCAGAAGTTTAGATATTGGGTTAGTCGGCGTCAATTACGTAAAAACATCATTGAATAAGATCACCAAGTAAAAATAATTATGCTTGAAACTCACAAAATTACCAGAAAGGGACCAAAACCAACAACTTTGTACTTGTCTTTCATTTGCTAAACACTTGCTCTATCCCACTTGGTAACCTTACCTTCTGTATCTGCATCTTCAGAATCAGACCTTCCAAGCTGTTTATCGAACTGGGCCACTACACCAAGAGCCCACTCAATATGCAAAATTAATTTAGAGCTAAACACAGTATGTGAAACTAACCTGCCTAGTAGAATCTGAACTCATCTATCTGGAAATCTAAGATATGGAGAAAGATTGTGATGCACACTCGTGCACGCATACAACAAACACACCCACTGGATAATGAAAGACACCGAAGTTGAACCGTTGATTCAATGATGATGAGCCCTGACTTTTCGGTATATTTATACATACACATTTATACCGTCCCATACAGTCAAATATATCCCACATATACATATATCAAATATTTACATTGAGACCCCTCATAATATGCCACATTGGCACACTCTCACCCCTATAAATACTATAACCCTCAAAGGCCAAGGTAAGTCACTCTCTCATTACACACACAAACACTCTCCTGAGCTCTCTCTCTTAGAGCTCCCATATATACAGTTTATACACAATACACCGACTGATTCTTACGCCCGAGGGTTATAGCGGGGCTCCCCCCCGCACCCCTAACGGTGCTGTTTTGCAGGTTCCTCCCGAGGTGCCGACGCGTTTCAGCCACCTTCCGAGGCCAAAAGCTGTGGCGTCATCAGTGGTTCCATTGCCGGGAAGCGCCATCTTTTCCGGTTTGATGCCGCCGGAGAAGATGCCCATGGAGAGAGAGAGAGAGCTCGTTTTGGAGCTTCCACCACTTCCACGAAAGTGGCAGCCATCAGCTTCCCCACCACCTCAGGGTGAACCTTTTTGAAAAACAAATTTTGTGTTTCGGCCACCTAGCCGGAATATTCGCCGGAGTAGATATCAAAAACATTTTATGTTCAAGCTTAATAGCAGCCAAGACTTCACGAAAGTGGATAGCTGCCACCTAGCTTGAACAACCAAGTAGAAGTTGCCGAAAAAAATTGGAGGTGGAGAGAAAGAGAGAGACAACATTGCACCCCAAGAAACTATTCAAAACTGGGAAGGGCAGCCCTTTCTCCTTCTTCCCCTCCTACTATACACTATCCCATATAAATCCCCTTGAAATAACAAAAATCAATTTCCAATCACCTTGCCAGAATTTCTCGCCGGAGCAAGTCACCGGAATTCATAAAAAAAAGAACCTCTCATTTTCAAGCTTAATAGCTGGCCAATACTTCATGGAAGTAGATTGCCACCACCTAGCTTGAAAGGAGTAATTTTTGTGGCCAAGAAAAATGGATTCAAAAAGTGGCCGGAATAATACACCGGCCAGTCAAAAATAATACCACCGATGGGAGGTACAGGGAAGATACCACTCTTGTCCCCTACAATTAATATTATGGCAAGTGGGAGTGGCACAGAGCAAGTGGAGAAAAGAAAGGCATGGCTACTCTTACACACAATAAAGAGGGGTGTACAAAGATATTTGTTTTATTGGTACCAAGAGTCAACAATAGCTGCAACTGTCGACATATTTTGAAGGGCTGAGAAAAGAGCCGTAAAGAAATAGCCAAACCAGAAAGAAGCCCACGTTGTTGACAGGTTTTGACAGACGTTTGGGCCCCACTGTGTCAGAACCAAAAACCGGGAGGCAGAAAGAGGAAAGCGGGAGGCACCAGACCAAACCATTGACCGCACTCCGGGCAAAGCCTAAGCCCGCAGGCCGCGGTCTCACCTCCCCGGCCATCTCTCAGTCCGCAGTCGGCAAGGTTTGGGCCGCAGCCCGCACCGCGGACATCTAGCAACAAGGTCATTACACTTGGCCGGAAAAATCTACCCCAAGAACAACGGAGACAACAGTTGGTTTACAGAGAGATTTACCTGCCCGCAGAACCAGCTCGCAGACAATCTTCATTGCCCGTTGACCGCATTTCATTTACGGTTGACCGCAGTTCGTGGCCGCAACTACCCTTGACCGCAGTCCACATCCTTGCCCGTGGCCGCGAAATCAGTAACCGCAATTCATGCCCGCACCGGCGACCTCGCCGTGGCCGTAATCTGTGCCCGCATCGACGAGATCATGCCCGCAGCTTCTTGCCGCGGCTCGCGGTCTCACGTCCACATCGAGAGCCAAACGGGTGACCGAGATAAAGCAACGTGCTTCGCTGCCACCTTCTCTCCCCGCACAACCGTTGCTCCTCCTGCCCGAGAACAAGAGAATCAGTCCTCGCTTGAATCTGTGCTCACTTATTGGTGTTCGCAATCGGCTCTAGCCGGTGACCAATGCTCGTGCTCGCTCCCCGCACCGGTAACACCTTGTCGTGGCCGCAATTCGTTGACCTCGGTCGACCCTCCGTGCCGTGACCGCACCGGCGACGCCTTGCTCATTGCCCGCACCGACGACCTCCTCGCCCCTCAAGCCCGCATTCGGAGCGGCCCGACTCCGATCCACCCATCTCGTCCGCATCTCTTAGGCCGCAGAAATTCCATTCATCTCTACCTTCACCAATTACATTCCGGCCAAGCACCATGAATGGCGGGAGAAAAGACAAACATCACGGGAGCCCCCTAAATAACGCATGGCCGTATCATCTTGAGCTCATTTTGTCAATATCCGACCGGTTCATCGGCCGGCCCAAGCGGCGGGGGCTCCTTCCCGTCACTGCCCAGTTGATTTCTCTCTCTCATTCTTTGTTGGGAGGAAAATTATAGAAGGGGAAAATTGATTCTTTGGAAGGCGAAAGAGAGAAATTGGTGAAATTCGAAAATTGAAAAGAAGAAAAAGAGAAGGTTAGAAAAAGAAAAGCCATGGAAAATGAAGAAAGGGTGAGGCGTTTTCTGAGGAAGGGTAGTGAGAGAAATGGGAAAAGAAAAATAAGGTATCTGTGGAGAATGAAAAAGTAAAGGAAAAATGGAAAATGGATATTGAATTGGGTTGAAAAGTCAAAGTAAGAATTCAAGGAAGAAGAGGCAGTTTGTGGCCACACAATTTCAATATGGCTGGGAAGTAGCCACGTGGTCCAGCAAGGGAGAAAATATCTTCTACATTGATTGAAGCTTCCCTCACAAGCCTAGCCACTTAACATCCTCCGTTAAATTTCTGACGATCCGTTAAAAACTTCGTCAAGTTTTTAACTATTTCCCCTCTCCTCCGCCAAAGATCCATGTTCCTGATCCGGCGGAAAAAGAAAAGCTACTTCCCTTCCGCCAATGATCCATGTTCCTGATCCGGCGGAAGCAGAAAACTACCTTCTCAGTTCCTGAATTTTGTTCATGCAAATATAGAAGCATGTTCATAATCCAGAGGAAGCAGAAAATTATTTCCCCTCCGCCAAAGATCCGTCCCTGAAATTTGGTCGAGATCCGGCGGAAGCAGAAAACTACCTTCTCAGTTCCTGAATTTTGTTCATGCAAATATAGAAGCATGTTCATAATCCAGAGGAAGCAGAAAATTATTTCCCCTCCGCCAAAGATCCGTCCCTGAAATTTGGTCGAGATCCGGCGAAAAAAGAAAAACTACCTCCGTTCCTGAATTTTGTTCGTCCAAAAAGGGTGATCGAGATAAAAGCAGCATTGCTGCCACCTTCTCTCCCCTCACCGGCGAAATCATGCCCGCTCATTCTAGTCTCTGTGACTCCAAAATGGGTGATCGAGATAAAAGCAGCATAGCTGCCACCTTCTCTCCCTCCGCCAAAGATCCATGTTCCTGATCCGGCGGTCGAAACCAAAAAGGGTGATCGAGATAAAAGCAGCACCTAGCTGCCACCTTCTCTCCCCTCACCGGCAAAATCATGCCCGCTCATCCAAGTCTCCGTGACTCCAGACTTCCAGTCTTCCCAGTCTCCGTGCCCGTGACCGCTGCACGCCCTGGTGACCCCTGCTTCCGTGCCCGCAGATCCTTGCTCGACAGCACACGGCTCGTCTGCCCGTATAACCTTGCTCGGTAGCTCTTAGCTCGACAGCTCATCTGCCCGCATAACCTTGCTCGGTAGCTCGTAGCTTGTCAGCTCGTCATCTCGCCATCCCGCCTATCCTTGCTCTTGCCCGCTACCTGTCCACCAGAACAAAAAAGGGTGACCGAGATAAAAGCAGCCCCTAGCTGCCACCTTCTCTCACCTCATCGGTGACTTCCTTGCCACTAACCACGTTGCCGCTGACTCGTCAGCTCGGCAGCCCGTATATCCGTGCTCGCCATCAAGCGAGCCCCAAAACTTCGGCCAGCAAACAAAGCAGATAAACCACCTCATCCGGAATCTTCAGAAGAATTACCATCAAATTTTGATGCAAAACCATTATAATTCCCACCAGCCTCAAAAGCTAGGGTGGATGCCCGCAGGCGGATGCCAGTGGGTTCAAGAGCCAACATATGAGCTCCTACTTACTGATGCGCAAAGATCTAAGGATCCGCATGCCTATATATGTACAAAGATCCATTACGATCCGTACTATGATCGCGAGGAGGATACTCTCTCCTGCCCGCGTGACACCACCAAAAATAAGTGGATATAGATGAACGTAGGTACAAAGGCCATGATGCCCGTGCCTACGGATTCTAGTGGGGACAATGACCTGAAGTCCGGACCCACTAATTGCGCGAAGGACCTCGTTAGGGCCGTTACTCGCATGCCTGTATGTGACAAAGGCCTACATATAAGCCTGTTCACCAGATCGCCACGAGACCCTCACGAAAAACCCTAGGGAGTTTTGAATAAAGGGTCAAATAAGTGAGAACCTCCAATAAGGGGATACAGATGCCAGGGGGTTAAAGGGCCTCTATGCTAAAATATGCTCCTACCTTTCTGTTGCGCGGACAATAGCCTCACGGCCACCTTCTGCATGCCCTATGAAAGTATGCTTGCCTTGGCTACTTTTGACTTACACCACAGCTCGCAAGGCTGGGAATAAGTGTAAATGGATGAGAGTGATCAAACTAGTTTAACAAAGCCAAACAGACAAACGAGGTTAAGGCCTCAAACTTTGCCACAAGGCTAAACAAACGCGATCATAGATGAATAAGGCTGACTCTCACGAAAAATCCAAGTGATTTTGAATAAAGAGTTAGGAAAACTCAAAAAATGCGGGCAAAGTGCCTACTAAGCTTTTGACCGCAGAAGGAGAGTATAAAGTTAATTGCAAGTCAAAAACGCTGGAGAAAGCAAGAATGCAAGTACTAGGGTACTCAAAAATTACCAAAACTCAAAACAGCGTAAAAGACGAGCAATTAAGATCCAATAAGCCTACGGGCAAAGATCCAACCATAAGCCTACGGGCAAAGATCCAATAAGCCTACGGGCAAAGATCCAACCATAAGCCTACGGGCAAATATCCAATAAGCCTACGGGCAAAGATCAAACAACAAACTAATATCAAAGCCAGATATCCTCATAGAAAAATTCTATAAAGCCGACAAGCTAAATATTTACGCGCCAATAAGCCTTCGGGCAAATATATTTGAAACTACCTGCAGGTTTATGCATATTTGGAGCTCAACAGCCAGCTCGGGGGCTCGCTCATTCTTATTATTGGATATTCATCCACGGGCTACGTGCCCGCTTTATCTACTCTCGGGAATCTCCGAGAGCTCTATTCAAACTACCTCCGGGATCTATGCTTATTTTATGGTGCTCTCCCACCTATATCCGGAAATCTCCGGCCATCTTTGGCGTTTATAGGCAGATCGCTGCCTCCTAGTCTCCATGGCTCCTAGTCCCCGTGACTCCAGCCTCCATGGCTCCTAGTCCCCGTGACTCCTAGCCTCCATGGCTCCAAGTCTCCGTGACTCCTAGCCTCCATGGCTCCTAGTCCTCCGTGACTCCTAATCTCCGTGACTCCAGCCTCCATGGCTCCTGGCCTTCATGGCTCCTAGTCCCCGTGACTCCAGCCTCCATGGCTCCTAGTCTCCATGGCTCCTAGTCCCCGTGACTCCAGCCGCCATGGCTCCCAGTCTCCGTGACTCCTAGTCCTCCGTGACTCCAAGTCTCCGTGACTCCTAGCCTCCATGGCTCCTAGTCCCCGTGACTCCTAGCCTCCATGGCTCCAAGTCTCCGTGACTCCTAGCCTCCATGGCTCCTAGTCCCCGTGACTCCTAGCCTCCATGGCTCCAAGTCTCCGTGACTCCTAGCCTCCATGGCTCCTAGTCCTCCGTGACTCCTAGCCTCCATGGCTCCTAGTCCTCCGTGACTCCAAGCCTCCATGGCTCCTAGTCCTCCGTGACTCCTAGTCCCCGTGACTCCTAGTCCCGTGACTCCTAGTCCCCGTGACTCCAAGTCTCTGTGACTCCTAGTCTCTGTGACTCCAAGAGAGGTGGCCGAGATAAAAGCAGCTTGTAGCTGCCACCTTCTCTCCCCTCTCCGACGAACAGGGGCTAGTGACCGCGAGATCCGACCAAGTAGTCCGATGAGATCGTGCCAATACTTCCTGGTCTCAATGGCCAGAGATAAAAGCGGCTCATAGGCCGCCACCTTCTCTCCCTAGACCTCAATCTCCCGGGCTCCTGCCTCCCGATTCAAGCCAATCTGGCGAGCTCCGAGCTCCAGCCATAAATATATACTCAAGCCAGCCTCTACCTAAATCGTACTCCTCGCTCCGACCATAAATAATCATCACTTGGAGTAGGGGGCTATTGATGAGCCCTGACTTTTCGGTATATTTATACATACACATTTATACCGTCCCATACAGTCAAATATATCCCACATATACATATATCAAATATTTACATTGAGACCCCTCATAATATGCCACATTGGCACACTTTCACCCCTATAAATACTATAACCCTCAAAGGCCAAGGTAAGTCTCACTCTCTCATTACACACACAAACACTCTCCTGAGCTCTCTCTCTTAGAGCTCTCATATATACAGTTTATACACAATACACCGACTGATTCTTACGCCCGAGGGTTATAGCGGGGCTCCCCCCCGCACCCCTAACGGTGCTGTTTTGCAGGTTCCTCCCGAGGTGCCGACGCGTTTCAGCCACCTTCCGAGGCCAAAAGCTGTGGCGTCATCAAATGAATACCGGTAAAACTTTTGAGAGAGAAAACTTCTCAATTTCTTATCCAAAAACTTCTTCCCCTTACAATGATAATTGTAGCATATTTATAGTTACTTGGAACATCCATCCAAGCCTAGGAATACTAAACTACTAAGTAGATAAACTATGAATTAATTATTTGATGATAAGATTGACTAGAAATATGAAAGATCAAAAGACTTGTCAAAATTCGGATGAATCTGTCCACCTGCACAACACTTAGTAAAATGACCATAACTTGATGTAGAAAACTCGGAATGATGATCCGTTTCTTGCGTATGAAACTAGACTCAATTATCTATCCAATGGTATATAATACTCCTACTGGAAATATATATTCAATTACCAGAATTCCCTTTAAGTGGACCCAAAATTCTGGTGTTTATTATTTTAGACTACAATATCAAACCGATCTTTCCAATAGTTTCTTTAACCGAAAACCCATTCCATCAGCATTGAATCTCAAAGATATATGGAGGGTTATTTCCCGCATCATTCTCCCTTGGTTGGAGAAAATTCGTCCTCGAATTTTGAAGTGACGAATAATTTTCCCAACACACCTCTTATGTTGCATAATTCTTTGATGAGTGTACCGTAAAAAGAAAAATGAACCTTGCTTTGATCTTGTTCCATCATAAAGAAAACAATCTGAAATATAAACATATTTACCTCCATGTTATTGCCTCTGATGCTGCCATAAAAAATGGTTGCACGGGGACTGACCTGGATAGCAACGGTGGCCGATCCGGACGAACACGCTCTTCGAGGTCCTAAATAATGTGGGACCTACAAGAGAAAACATCGTTAGGGTGGGGGGATTTTTCCCCCAAAAACCCTCCGGCGTGAGAATCATTAATCCGATACATAACATATATCACAATTTATAGAGAGAGAGAGAGAGAGAGAGAGAGAGAGAGAGAGAGAGAGAGAGAGAGGAGAGAGAAGCTCTCTAAGAACCTCATACCTTTGAAATGAAATGGGAGGAGTATATATATCCAAGAGTGATGTCATCAATGACATCACCATCCACATCATTTTCCTTTGCCACGTGTCACGCCTGCAGTGGAGGGAAGTCTAACAAGAGACTACAACATTTAACATAAATCATACACCATAAATCATGCGCCAAGCAACATATAACATATGAGAACCATCATGCGAGACCCGTCTACAACATGCGACAATTATAGCATTATCAGCATACAACACGACATGCTACATGCGGCATATGATATACGAGAACCAAGCCATATGCGGGAATCCGGCCATAACCATATACACATAATCCTTGGCTAAAACCATCATCGGAACCCGAACATGCGACATATTAACATGCGGCAGATAACGATCATAACATTAACAGCGTATATCATGAGACACGCGACCTACGATGTGCGTCATGATACATCGACAAACAACACCCGTCATACGGGAAACTCCATCCGACATGCGGGAATCAATATCCGACACACCATATACAATATGCAAGGGCCAAGCCATTGACGGGAACTAGGACCAAAACTATAGTGATAAGCCTAACTTTGGCTAGCATCATACTCATGAGCACTCAATATGCAGCATATAACGTACAACATATAATACGCGGCATACGGAAAATAACATAATACGCGGCATATATCACATAACACATAATATGCGGCATATAGAATGTAACACGGGGGAATCAAACTATAATTATAACTTTGGCAATATTCTCATAAAATGTGGACCCCTATAGACCCTAAAATAGGGGCCCCCCCATCCTCCTAAAATAGGGCCCCCCCAAAGACCATATGCTCGGGCCGGGTAACCATCTAACGGGAATAATATTTTGCTAGGGCGCATCAGAAGCTCCCGACACCTTAGCTCGATTATTCATGATCGAGTTAAGGAGTAAAATAATATACATAACAAAATATTACTTATCACATCAAGTCAACTTTCACGGTACAGAACATAGGTCCGTTCCGTGATCTTTTCAACACTTTCATTACCGACTTCTCATTTTACTTCAATTTTTTGCACTTTCTTTTTCCCATTTCAATCATTTCTGTAAATTTTTGGCTGGTAAAATATGCGGGAACCAATCATACGAGAGCCGACATTATACGGCTCAGATCCATAAATGCCAGCGACATGAACCCTAGTCGCTGGGCTTTCGAATAACTCTCCTTCCCTACAATTTGTTTCGACAATTCTACCAAAAAACCTTTCAATCCCTCTGAATTTTGACGTCTTTTCAACAATTCACTCTGATTTGGGTCTATACTAAAATAATTTACTTTTCTGTCTTTTACCTTCGCTTTTCATACTTCGGTTGTCGCGATCTGCGACTTATCCTTAACTTTAACTTGAATGATATTGCCTACTTTCTTTAACTTGTTTTGAATTTTCATTTTTTGCGTTCATTATTCTACCTTGATCTCTCACTTTATATGTCGCCTACTACATTTTGCTTTAATAATTAACATTTTTGCTTCGATAGTTCATCGAAGACTCACTTTACGACCTTTATCTCTATATACATACTACTCCCTTCAAAAGAGTGAGGCTTGTCTTTAAGCAGCCTCACTCCCTAGCTATGCTTCTCGCCCTTCATCTTTACTTAATTTTGGAGCGACTTACTATTCCTTGTCTATCTGCGCCTGGCACCTTTAAGCCCGGTCTTTCTTGAACCAACTCTAAAACCAAAATACATCCAGGTCACAGCCTCACTTGGGCTAAACCTCGCGGCCAAACTCACTTGGCCCAAACCAAAACTCGCGGCCAAACCCACTTGGCCCAAACCCAAAACTCGCCAATAGCAAACATGCTAACTAAAAAGCGACAATTACAAACGCGCTAGCCAAAACACAACAATCACAAACGCGCTAGCTAAAACGCCACCATCACAAACGCGCTAACTAAAACGCGACAATCACAAACGCGCTAACTAAAACGCGACAATCACAAATGCGATAACTAAAACGCGACAATCACAAATGCGATAATCGAAACCGCACTAATCAAATCTGCGCTACTCAAAACCGCGCTACTCAAAAACCGCGCTAACCAAAACCTTACTAATCCAGCCGCGCGAACCAGAACCGCGCTGATCAAAACCGCGCGAACCAGAACCGCGAAAACCAAAACCTTACTAATCAAACCGCGCTGATCAGAACCGCTCTGATCAATATCGCGCTAACCAAAACCTTACTTGATGCTAAACCGCATCACTAACAAAACGCATTCAATCATGCCGAATAAAACTCAAACCGCCTTAAACCAAATCTTGCGCCTCAGACCATCTGGCCAAATCAACTAGTTCCATCGCTGCTCAACTTTTGCCTAGCACCTTTAAGCCAGGTCTTTTCTATGCCTGTTAAAAAGTCAGGACTTTTTTGTCAAAACTTTTCAAACTGTTGCATCACGCCAAACTTTTCACTTTTCAAAAACTTTCCAAACCGTGGCATCTCGCCAAACTTTTCACTTTTCAAAAACTTTTCAAACTGTGGCATCTCGCCAAACTTTTCACTTTTCAAAAACTTTTCAAACTGTGGCATCTCGCCTCAATGTCAACAGGTCAAAAGGTTTGGCGCCTGAGACCAATATCCCCAGGTCGCAGCCCCTGATCTCGCCCGTAAAAAGGTCGGGACTTTCTAGACGCCTGGAACCACTATCTCCAGGTCGCCGCACCTGGAACCAATATCTCCAGGTCGCAGGAGCTTCGCCACTCAGGCTAGGCTAGATCACATAAGCTTCGCCACTCAGGCTAGGCTGGATCATATAAGCTTCGCCACTCAGGCTAGGTTGGGAGCTTCGCCACTCAGGCTAGGCTGGGTGCTGAGCCAGGCCTCTGCCAGGACTCCCGCGTCCGCAAGTGCAGATCCCGTTGTGCCTGACTTTTCAACCAGGACTTTTCTGATAACTTCATCAACTTTGTCGCAGCTTTATCAACTTTGGGGCCGCTTTATCAACTTTGGGGATGCTTTATCAACTTTGGGGCCGCTTTATCAACTTTGGGGCTGCTTTATCAAATTTGGCACATGAGCAGTTCGGGATGCGAGCCCAACAGCATGGGATGTCAGCCCAACAGCATGGGATGTCAGCCCAACAGTTCGGGATGTCAGGCCATTATATACTTTATTATGCTCTTTTCTCAAAACTTTTCAAAACATTTTCCTTGCCAAAAAATTCAAAACATGGCGTCCCACCAAACTTTAACTTTTTAAAACTTTTGAAACATGCGGCATCCCGCCAAACTTTAACCTTTCAAAACCTTTCAAACCTGCGGCATCCCGCCAAATTTTAACCTTTTAAAACTTTTGAAACATGCGGAATCCCGCCAAATTTTAACCTTTCAAAACCTTTTCAAAACTGTGGCATCTTGCCAAACTTTCACTTTTTCAATTCTTTTTAAAACTTTCCAAACACTTTTCAAATTCTTTTTAAGACTTTCTGTGCCCGTAAAAAAGTCGGGACTTTCTAGACGCCTAGCATTTCGCTCTTCTAGGTCGCCGCGCCTGGCATTTCGCTCTTCCAGGTCGCAAGGTTTGGTGCCATGGAACCACTATCTCCAAGGCACCGCCCCTGATCTCGCCCATAAAAAGCTGGGACTTTTCTAGACGCCTAGCATTTCGCTCTTCTAGGTCGCCGCGCCTGGCATTTCACTCTTCCAGGTCGCAAGGTTTGGTGCCAAGGAACCACAGCCCCTGATCTCGCCCATAAAAAAGCTGGGACTTTTCTAGACGCCTAGCATTTCGCTCTTCTAGGTCGCCGCGCCTGGCATTTCACTCTTCCAGGTCGCAAGGTTTGGTGCCAAGGAACCACTATCTCCAAGGCACCGCCCCTGATCTCGCCCATAAAAAAGCTGGGACTTTTCTAGACGCCTAGCATTTCGCTCTTCTAAGTCGCTGCGCCTGGCATTTCACTCTTCCAGGTCGCAAGGTTTGGTGCCAAGGAACCACTATCTCCAAGGCACCGCCCCTGATCTCGCCCATAAAAAAGCTGGGACTTTTCTAGACGCCTAGCATTTCGCTCTTTTAGGTCGCCGCGCCTGGCATTTCACTCTTCCAGGTCGCAAGGTTTGGTGCCAAGGAACCACTATCTACAAGGCACCGCCCCTGATCTCCCAGCTTGCGCAATTCATCTTCAAGCTTCCGCAATCCATCTTCAAGCTTTAGAGGCAACAATCTTTAGCGGCAACAATCTTTATCAACTTTGTCGCAGCTTTAGCGGCAACAATCTTTATCAACTTTGTCGCAGCTTTAGCGGCAACAATCTTTATCAACTTTGGCATCACACAAGCAGTTCGGGATGCGAGCCCTCCATATCAGCAACTCGAGCTTTACCATCTGGCCAAGTAACTTGGCCGACTTTGTCACACTTGACAGAGTCTCTACAAAAGACACGAGGTAGTCATTTGCAAATCAAGTAAACATTTCTTTATATTTGACACAATAAGCAAATATTATGCAACTTTAATACAAATGAGAGAAATAACGATCCACCACTATCTTTCGCATTTTACTGAGCACATTATCATTTCGAACATATTATCGCGACTGCCATTTTTCACTATTCATCATTTCAAAATCTCCAAAAATGTAGCGGGTCAAAGTACCCATATATCACGACACTTTCATTTTCATTCGATATAGCATATCTTTTCACAATTCTGACGCAATTTTGCACATAGACACATAGCATAAAACTCACATATTTTACTTTATGAAATATCATTTTTCTTGCGCCATACCTCTTTTACATTAAATTCGATCAAGATCCATATTTTGCTAACTTGACGACTTTCATAATTAAACAAACAAGTTAGGTTACTGTCTAAAGATTGGCTTGACACAAGCTACCACAAGATAATACTAATATATCAGCATTCATTTTTAGCAAATAGCAACAAGTGCTCTCACATCATATTACGCGTTCTGAGGGGCATATTAAAAATCCGTATATGAATCATGCACATTAGCATTACGCTATTGATCTTATATCTTCATATTTATAAGGCACGCTCAACATTAGCGGCCAAACATATTTCTCATCATAACAGCAACATTTTGCAACATAATATCACATAATCAATTTCATAAGCGAATCATATCCATATATTCCAGTTATATTAAATTTGCCTCATTCATACAAAAATCACAATTACTTTCTTTATTAACAAACGTCGACACTAGCATTTTCACGCATACATCATTACCTATGCCGACATTCATTTCTAAAAAGTCGCCACATTTAAATATTTCTTATACCCGCATTTTGACTCACATGTTCAATTAACCAATTTGCTCCTATGAGAATTTATTTTCACAATCCCATTCTAAACGATGGTTACTGCTTTAGATAATTCTATTTAAAATCTAATAATTCACATTCCCAAAATTAAATAAAGCCCCAGACAGTCTTATAAGAATTTCATATTCTAGTCATCTTTAACATACTTCCAGTTTTCGTCTAAGGGAATTATTTTAAAATCAACTCATTCTATCAAGCAAGCATAATAAACAGAGAACACTTTCTTTAACTTTGTCAGATACCCATTACCCATTTTCATTTTCTGCCATACATATTTCTGATCAACAAAACCTTAGTCGCTCATTATCTCTTTTTAATGACTTAGGGAGGCAAGCAAGTTAGGTCAATCAATTTAACATAGGAGCACAGAACACACTTAATTTTGCTATGTAACAACATTTCTAAGCATGCATCCTTATTCTCACATAACGATTTCATGTAAAAGTCATTTAACATGAACATAAAGGATGGGAAGAGACGACCTGACAAAGGTTGATGATATTCCGGATGGATTCAACACCAAGGCTGTCACACGCTTGTCCTTCCCATTAACTTATAACTTTCTTCATCCACTTTTTCTGTCTCAAATACTTAGCCCAACAAATAACAATACCATTTTTTCTATTTTTCCTTTTATCAAAGTGAAGGCTATCATGAAAAAAGGAAAAGTTGACCTGATTTATTTGGCCGACAATCTTTATCTCCTGCGGCTTCCCTCTTCCCGAACCAAACTCACTGCCCAGAAGATAAAAAATACTCCAAGAAGGCATGCAATTCGCTATTTCTTAACCAAGAATACCTCATTTAAAAACATAGAGGTGATATTGGCAAACTATCTTGAATATAGTACTAAACATAAATTCTAATCTGTCGCCATGCACTTCTTTCTATTATTTTCATATGAAATCGCCCATTGCTCAAAACATTATTTCAAAATATACTTTTAATCATTTCAAGGAGCCTATTCCCGCTAGATTATAACCATTCATATTCAAGTTTCTATATCTCATTATCTCTTATAAGGAGCAGGAAATAGGCAAGTAACGTATTAAGCTGATTTATTCTATCAAATTAGCATAATAAATAGAAAGCATATTTGACTTTACTACGCACCAGAATTTCTAATCATATATTTATTTACACACTATTTTCCTCATGTTTCACTTTCCTTTCTTTTCCATCTAACAATAACTAGAGAAAGTGGCCCGAAATATTTTTCCACCTTACGACATTTAGAGAATTAAATGCGCATGCTTCAATATCGCTCAAGTAATATATCAAGTTAAAGCGTTAACTTAACATGATACACATATTCATATTTTTATTAAAAGCGCATTCACATATACTTGTTATCAATTTACTAAGCATGTATTATTAAGCATTTATTCACTATATATGGCAAAAAATGGAAAGAAGCGACCTGATATGGATTTGCGGCAATTTTGACGATATCAGTCAAAGAATTAACGAACTTCTTAACGGCCGACCCTTGATATAACCTCCAAGCTAACAAAGATAACACACCAAGAAAACCCACGGGCTGACCCAAAACTCACGGCCCAGACTCATGGCCCAATCCTAAATTCAAGGCCCAAGAAAAATAATAAATACTTTCATTTCATCATTTCTTTCCTCTTCTATTTTCCTTACATTTTTCACTTTCAATTCCCATTTTCTCTCTCCCCCATCAATTAATAAACACCAATTTACTTTTCCTTTACTTTCTCTTCTTCTCTTCTGACCAAACAACGGCCTCAAAAAATGGAGATCTCCACGGCGGCTTGTTTGCTCCCGGCGAGATCTACGCTCTCCGGAGAAATCCATTTGACTGCTGCTTCCAACCGGCGATATCAAAGGTCAGGCGAAATCAACTACTGGCGGCTTCCATCGCTCCCGGCGACCTCCAAGGTCTCGAAATTCCGGCGATCTCCTTGCTCACCGAACAGAAACAGCGACAATCCTAGGTCGCGAAAACTAACGGCGACCACAACCTGGCTCCGGCGACTTCCCTACCCTCAGACTCCGGTGACTCCACCTTTGCGACCTCGAGAACGGTTACCTCCATTTTTCCCGGCGACGACAATCTCCAAAACTAAGGTCACTGCTGGCGACACTAACTAATTCCCAGCGGCTTCCTCCCCCAGCTGCGACGTCAACCTCGACGGCGACATATGAACGGCGGCACCCACTGTAAGTCTCTTTTCTTTCCCAATCCTTGCAATTTCAATTCCCGTCATTTCCGCTTTCTGGGACTTGATTTAGCGACCTCTAATTTGCGATTTCAATTTGAATTAATGAATTCCGGCGACATCACAACCACGGCTTCCCTTTAGTTGACACGTACGTGGCTAAGCAACTGACACATACAGGATAAGGTTTCTCTCAATTTGACACGTATCTCCACCACTGTTCACCACTGTTCACCAACGTTTTTCTCTTTAATCTCCGGCGAATGACGAACGGTTCTTCTCCGGTGAATGACCCATTTCCAGATTTGCCTTTCCTGCATTTCTTCTCTTTCACTGCTTGCTCTGACCTCTCAATCCATAATCTGCCGTTAACCCAAATAACTAAAATACAGAAATTTGGGACTGTCGGCTCTCTGTTCTCAAGAAAAACGAAAATACTGACTCCCCAAATTCCGGCTAACTCCGACGACTCCGATCTGAGTTTTCCTCTTCCTAGGCAAAACGGAAACTGCTAACTAACCATTCCGGCTACTTCGGCAAAACTCAGATCTGCTCAGATGCTACTCCCAGCTGTTGTAGTCTAATTTAATACCCACAGAAAATCCAAATCATAATCCTCTTCCAAGTCCGGCCAGAGCCCTCCTCCCCTGTCCAAATCAAATTTTGAAACACCCTTCTCCACTATTACACCAAGCTGCCTGTCACTGTGCTGAACTTCAATTCTTCATATTTATAAAATTGTTGTTATTAATTTGGAGATGGGACGGACTCGAGCAAGTGTGAAAAAATAGTGTGGGGATACGGTTGTACAGGAGAATGCTGGGTATGGGGTTGAAGGCTGGTTTGATTACTGCTCTCGCTTTGTTGAAATCTTGTGTGGGTATTGGGGTTAAGGAAATTCATGTAGTTAGTAGAAGCGTATGGTGCAGTCTTGGGTAATGATGCTCTGTGGTTTGGAGCAGCTTAATATCTGCCTATGCGCTTCATGGATAAGCGAAAATTGCATTGCAAATGTTTGACCGGATGGAGTTGGATGGAGTGGAGCCAGATGGGATCACTTTTCTTGCTGTTTTAAAAGCATGTAGTCATGTAGGATTGGCTAATGAAGCATGAAAGTATTTCACTCGAATGTATAATGTTTATAGTTTGGAACCAAGTAGTGAACATTATTCATGTTTATTGGACTCTTTGAGTAGAGTGGGGAGATTGTACGAGGCATATGAGGTTATAAAAGAATTGCCTGTTAAAGTGAAAGCGAGCACTTGGGGAGCCATTCTTGGGGCTTGTTGAATGTATGGAGCAAATAAATGCAAATGTGAGAAGTTGGATGCACGGGTGAAGAAAATTGTCCGTCTTGCGGGTCTCCCTTCAGATTTTCCTTTGTAAGTATCTCATTTTTTATTTATGTTTTTTTTATTCACATTAGGGACAATGTGCATTTTAAGTTTGGGGGTAGAAATTGTATATACTTTGTGTTGGTGTTCTTAGGTTAGTTTAACTTTAGTTTTTATTTTTTAAAAAAAAGAAAAAAAAAATGAAAATTATGAAAAAAAAAAAAAAAAGTAGTTAGCTATGTCCTTTTCTTGTATAGAGTTTTGCTATCATTCTTGGTGTTCCATATAATTGCATGTGATCTTTTGTGACCGCTAATAAGGATAATTGGATGTGATAATGTGTATATGCAAGTTTTGGTATATTTTTTGGTTAATTGTGGTACATTACTTAAGAGTTATAATTGTGCCCTAAATCTCTTAGTTGTAGTTTTGTGTATTCTTGGAAACAATCTCTTTGTTGATAATTTTTGATCCTTTTTTATAAAGTTCATAGTACACCATCATCTTTTGAGTTAGTGAATTTGTTTATCAAATAGCAACATTAGGCGAATTGTAAGATGAATACTCCTTGATGTGAATGGAATTTGACACCCTTCCCTTGTTATCTTGAAAAAAAAAAAAAAAGATGGGAATGAGAGCAATGGCAAGGCAACTTATACTTGGTGAAACCTCCAGACGCGTAGATTAATTGGTTAGGGATTATTCTAGCTTAACCAGATTTCTGGGTATGCAGTAGCGTTATGGAGGAAGAGCTTTACCGCCGTGATGGTCCGTACCAAGCTCGATACCGAAGTGGCTAACTCTCAAAACCTTTAAATAAATCTCTACTTAGTATTAGGGGCATGGAGTTCGCTGCTACAGTGTTCCCTACTTGAATGGTAGAAGATTTTAAAATGTGCTTAAAGAATCAAGTTTGGGGGGGGGGGGTGTAAGCGGTTCATTGGATATTCATGCTTTGTGTTAAAAAAAAAAGTGTTGCTGTTTGATAAATAAAGTCAATAAAATAAAAGATGGTTGGTGTACTTAGCTTTATAAATATGGATCTTGGTTGTGAGTAAAGAGAAAGATGATAATGCATAAAGAGATTTATGGTGTAATTATAATGGTTAAGTAAGATACTACATATTAATGAAAAATATATTGGTACTTGCATAGTGGAAAGTTTTATCCTGCGGTTGATGGTAATTTGTGATTTGTGCAATTGTGGAACATTCAAGAATGTGGGGACATAGTTGATTATTTGGTAGAGTAGTTTGTTTTTAGTTTTACATTGTTTATAGTTTATTTTAGTGTTTGCTCGAGGACTAGCAAATGTTTAAGTTTGGGGGTATTTGATGAGTGAGTTTTACACTCATCCATTGACTACTTTATGAACTTATTATTTGCTTAATCCTTGAGTTTTGTGTATTTTAATGGGTATTTTTAGTGTTTATTTAGTTTCAGGGATCCAAGTGAAGATTAAGCAAATTAGAAGTAATTTTGTGTCACTTGGGAAGTTCAAGGATAAAACGGGCAAAGCGAAAATATGGGAAGTTCAAGTACAGGTGCAACATAAATTTTGATAATGACTAAAATGCGACGAAATGTGGCGGTGTAATTATGGGACGAATCGAATACTTTTTTGTTACACATCAAAACATCACAAGGCTGCCAAGGCAATTGAGGGCCAATGGCCGAGACAGTTCCGGCCAAGAACAGCAAGGGCCAAGGCGCAGGAGGTTTGGGCTTGGAGTTGGGCCTAGTTGGGCTGGATCAAAAGGGAGACTTTTCATGTGCTGTAACTGTTCATGGCAAAACCTAGTAATATTTAAAGGATGCATTTGGTTTTTTGGTGTGGACGTGGGTATTTAAGTAGGACGTGGGTATTTAAGTAGGAAATTAATACTATTTAGATTTTTTATTGTTTTTTTCAGTTTTTATATGAACTTTAGGAATCATCTTTCATGCAGAATTTTCTTAGAATTTCTTGGGTGTTCTTTATTTTCCATGGATAACTAACCTTCTTTGTTCTTGGAATTGGAGGTAACATTTTATGTTTTAAGTTTTACTTTTCATTTTTATCATTGTATTACTTGGGATTGTCAAGTTGCTTTTACTTGAATTTTAGAATACTTATCTTGATCACATAATTGTTCTTGAATTACTTGGGAATTTCAATTGTGAATCGCCAAATTCATAATTGAAATTAGACTTAACTTGATAGTAACAATTCATTGAATCTCCGCCAAAAGATTCATAAGAATTGTGGTTTTTCTTGTATTGTTCTTAAGTTCTAATTGGGTTCCGAATTAATCTATGAACGGGCCAAGGGAATAGATTAATTGGGAACACTTGATTGCAAATCACCCGCCAAAGTGTCCCAATCATATTTTTGTAAGAACAAAAACCCCAAGTATACTTTGATTGATGAATTGTGAAACTTGAGCATAATTTGTGAAACCAATTCCGGGAATTGTCTCCTTATTATAAAACTCGATTATAATCATTTTTACGTAATTTTTGCAACCATCTTAGTCTTAAACAAATCAACAAATCATTCACTTTACCAACTTTTTGTTATAGCAATAATTCTTACACTTTAAATTCGTGTCTCTGTGGTTCGACCCGACTTACCCTATTTACAAATCACTTGTAGATAGTTGAGTTGGAAATTTATTTTTGACGTTTCGACGTTCGTCATATAGGAAGCCAAGTCCTAGCTTCTTGAAGCGGCAAAACTTCATGTCCACATAGGTAGTTCCTTTTAATCTTGCACCTGCATTTGCAATTTTTCAAAGGAACTATTAAGAAGATATTCTTCAACCTAACCTTTACTTGCGTGTCCGAACAGCATACCTTGGGAAAGATAATAACATGTGTTCCAATCTCCAACTGCGAGCTTTCCACATTGAATTCAAGCTTCTAACGTTGTATTAGAAGGGAATTGGGTATCTCACAATTAGAGGATTAAATGGACTTTAATCACATTCCCATTGCAGACTTATTTACCAAGTCTCTGGCTAACCCCTTCGTCAAGTGGTCAGCCAAATTTTGTTGCGACCGAACAAATTCAACTGATATCACACCATTCATGATTAACTCCCGAATCATACTATGTCCGACACCCAGTGTCTAGACTTGCCATTATAAATCGACTGTGCCCTACTAAGGTGCGGCAAAGACTATCACAATGGATAGACATTGGTGATATCGGTTTTGGCCATAATGGAATCTCAAATATCAAGTTCAAGCCACTCCGCTTCTTTTCCAGCGGCCCAATGCTACAAACTCGCATTCCATTGTAGAATGTGTAATACATGTATACGCTTTTTGGAAGCCCAAGAAATGGCACCTCCTCGAGCAAGAACACCCAACCACTAGTAGAAGATGAATCTTCTTGGTTGATCCAACTAGCATCGATATAACCTTCTAATATAGAAGGATGTCCACTATAACACAAACCATAGTCCATAGTACCTTTTAAGTACTTGAACACCCTTGTTATAGCATGCCAATCTTTGTCTACTAGGATTACTAGTGAACTGCTCAATCTTCCAACCGCATAAGCAATATCGGGTCGAGTGCCCGTCATGGCATACATCAAACCGCCAATGGCTTTTGAGTATTCGGAAGTTTGTGACACAAAGTTTACCGGTATTTGATACAAGTTTCTCAGTAGGATCCATGGGAGTACTAACTTTAGAACAATTATCACAATTAAACCTCTTGAGAATTTTCTCAATATAATGAGATTGTGATATTGCAATTCCCTTGTTCATCCGTTTAATCTTTATACCAAGAATTACATCGGCTTCTCCCATGTCCTTCATCGAAAACTTTGATGACAAAAACTTCTTAGTTTTATCAACTACATTTTGGTCAGTGCCAAAAATCAACATGTCATCTACATATAGACAGATGATTACACCTTTACCGGATTCATCAAATCTGCTATATACACATTTGTCGGACTGATTTAATACAAAACCATTCGACAAAACAACCTCATCAAACTTTTGATGCCACTGCTTAGGTGCTTGCTTCAGCCCATACAAAGACTTAATTAACTTACATACCTTATGCTCATTACCTGGCATAACAAATCCTTCAGGTTGCTTCATATACACTTCTTCTTCCAAATCACCATTTAAGAATGCTGTTTTGACATCCATTTGATGGATCAATAGATTACGAATAGCCGCCAAAGCTATCGAAATCTAATAGTAGTGATACGAGCAACCGGTGCATAGGTATCGAAGTAATCGATTCCTTCCTTTTGTCTAAAGCCTTGGATTACCAATCGAGCTTTAAACTTGTCGATAGTTCCATCGACTTTCATCTTCTTTTTGAAGATCCATTTGCACCCCAAAGGTTTACACTGGTGGTAAATCGACAAGACCCATGTATTATTTTCCACAATAGAACCAATCTCATCATCGATGGCTTCTTTCCAAAAACCGAGCGTCTCGAGATTTTATTGCTTCATCATAGGTTCTTGGATCCTCCTCTATACTATAACAATAAGAGTATTGAGATTCAATTTGATCTCTTGATCCCATAACTAAATATAGTTGAAAATCGTAACCATATGATTTAGCTTTCCTTACTCTTGTACTCTTACGAGGTTCGGGTGTCTCACTTGGTACATCAATTGAATGATCATCCATTTGAGATTCAGCCGACATTGGTATAATATCCTTGGGTCTAGGTATCGAAGAGAAACGATTCTCATCAAAGATTGCATCTCTCGATTCTATAATTGTGTTAATAGAAATGAATTCATTAGGTTCTATAACATAAAACCTATATGCCTTGGAATGCTCAGCATATCCAACAAAGATGCAATCAACACCTTTTTCTCCCAACTTTTTCCTTTTAGGGTCCGGAAGTCTAACCACGGCCCTACATCCCCAAACTCGCAAAAATGTCAAGTTTGGTCTTTTCTTATACCAAAGCTCATATGGGGTAATCTTGTTCCTTTTATTAGGAACTCTATTCAATAGATGACAAGCCGTTAACATGGCTTCACCCCAAAACCCGTCACTCAAGCCCGAGTAAGACAACATGGCGTTAACCATTTCTTCAAGAGTTCCATTCTTCCTTTCAGCCACACCATTTTGTTGTGGTACATAAGGAGTCGTAGTCTCATGAATTATCCCTACGGATTGGAAATATTTAGGATCATAATATTCACCACCTCTATCCGTACGTAAGGTTTTAATCAAGCCATTTAATTGAAGTTCAACTTCGGTTTTATAAATTTTAAATTTATCTAGGGCTTCATCTTTTGCATGCAAAGAAATAAATATAGCAAAACCTAGAAGCATCATCTATAAAAGTGACCATATACTTTTTATTGCCTAAAGATGGAGTTGCATGAAAATCACATAAATCACTATGTATCAATTCAAGTTTTACAGAATTCCTTGTAACACTTTTAAAAGGTTTCCTAGTGATTTTTGTTAACATGCAAGTATTACACCTTTCCGTATTATTATCAATAACAGGAATCAAACCATCTTTGGACATTTCAAGCATTCTTTTATAGTGCATATGTCCTAACCGAGCATGCCATAATGAGGAATTAACAACAACAGAGGAAGTCATATAAACAGAACTAGAGTTAACAGAAATTTTATTTAAATTCAACATGAACATTCCATTGTTATAATAACCAAATCCTACAAATACACCAGACTTCGATAAGATATACTTATCGGATTCATACACTTGTTTATATCCACATTTGTTCAAGACAGGATCAGAAATTAAATTCTTACGAAGTTTAGGTACATATAAAACATTAAACAAAGAAATAGTTTTTCCCGAACTAAATTCCAACACCACACTTCCTCTTCCTTGAATAGGAGCGGAATGGTCATCACCCATGTAAAGGACAGATTCATCTTCCATTGGTTCGTATGACTTAAACCAACAACGATCCTTACAAACATGAGTTGTGGCACCGGAATCAATCCACCACGCAATAGCATCATCCTGCACATAAAATGCCTCAGAAATTAGTGAAACAAAATTTTTAATAAATCTGTTTCAACTATGTATTAAAATCTGACCTTGGTTTTGAGAATGGTCCTTAGACCCCTTTCCCGAACCACTTGTGCTTGCGCCTTTCTTGTTGTTTCCAACACGACAATCCTTCTTAAAGTGACCAGTTTTGCCACACTTCCAACATGCCAATTTAGGCTTCTTGTTGGGACCAGAACCATTGTCATTGAAACTACGTTTCTTTCCTTTGTTTTTATTGTTTCCACCCTCATCAATCATATTGACCGAGGGTCCAAAGAACTTCTTTTCCTTTGCCTTTGTCATCCTCTTGAGACCTAAGGGATTCCTCTATGCGCAAGTGACTACCAAGTTGAACCAAAGACAGATCGTCTTTACCATGTTTCAAAGTGTGTTTGAAATCCTTCCAGGAGGGAGGCAACTTATCAATCACACTTGAAACCGATATTGACTCATCCATCTTCAACCCGTGTTGTGTATATTGTCCAAGGATTCTAAGGAGTTCATTGAACTGCTTCCATGACAGTCTAGAATCGACCATCTTGTAATTATTAAAATTACTCACAAGGAACTTCTTACTAGAAGCATCCTCTGCCATGTACTTGGATTCAAGAGAATCCCATAACTCTTTTGCAGATTCCTCATTTTGATAGATGTCAAAGAGAGAATCAGACATACCGTTTAATATGTGTCCTCTGCAGATGTAGTCGTCGTTTTCCCACTTTGATCTACGTCTGATTGCCTCCAAGTTGTCATCTTCAAGCAATTCCGGAATAGGTGTAGAAAGAACATACACCACCTTTAATGTTGTTAAAAGGAAGTGCATCTTCTTACGCGGCCTTGGGAAATCTTGTCCTTCAAATTTGTCAAGCTTTCCAAACTTGTTCGTCATCTCCTTCAAAGTACTTCCACCAGCCATGAGTATCACCAAATACTTTATTCGTTTGTAGGGGAATTTAGGGTCTTGATCTTGATACTAGGGCCGGATATATGATTGAATCGTGTATAATCCACTTTCCGAATAAAGTATTTCGACCCTTAATGCCTGGGTTACACAAAATCTTTATTGGGATAAGACAATCACGCAATTTGTTTTCTAGGCAAAGAGAACAAATCAAAACTTGAGAATTGTGTTGCTTTTGTTATTGTTGTATTACTTGTGTTTTTCATGTATATACAACTGAGATCAATCTCTGTATATATACAGATGGAGAGGTATTAGTTAAAGGGTACAATCAAAAGACATGACTTTAGCCAAGCGATGTGTCTTTTCATTTCAACCGGCACCTGCTCAGAACCGGCCCGGCCGAGTCAAGGGGACTCGCTCGGCCGAGCACACATGCCTAATGAAATTTCGCTAAGCCGCACGACCGTGTCATTTAAACCGCACGGCCGTGTTGCATCTTGCTCGGCCGAGCAAGGCACATGCCTCGGCCGAGCATGACACTCCTGCAAACTTGGCCAATCTGCAAGCTCGCTCGGCCGAGTCAAGGACTCGCTCGGCCGAGCACATCAAAGAAATGTGCTACCCTTTAACTTTTACTTCTTTATCGAGGTTGACTTCGTTTTAGCTCAAACGAGTGTGTACTCCACACTTTCCCTTACTCGTATCCGAGTCTAATACGAATCACATTGATCTCTAGTAAATCATCATTACAATAAAACAAGTTGATGACACTAAAATCACCAACAATGCATACACCACGATAGAATGTATCCGGCTTTGCAAAACCAATGAAATGTGCTCTATTAGCCCCAAATCATTAAGTTGACTTTGCAGCTCATTAATAGATAGTAATAGAAACTTTAGAATCCAAACACTCCCAAAACTATTAACTTTTCCTTCTTTGGAGTGTGTGTATATATATATTTCGGACATACTCGAATAATCCTTAACCTTTGTTCATGATGGTTTCAAGAACATTATCAACAAGAGTGGCATCTTAACTATATATCTATTAGAATAAAGGATGATAGACAAAGTCAATTCATGCATGGAGAGAGAGAATTGATATGAATGGCTCAATTTTATTATGTTACTACAGGTACATATTTATAGGGTTTACAAAGAGAGAATATAATTTCCTAGAAGGTTTCTAGATCTATACAAATATTTTCTTTCCTAATCTAATACAAAGATTGAGTTTTCTAAACTATATAAAATATATAACAATATATAAAATAGAATATAGAATTATAATATTATATTCCTAATATGCCCCCGCAAGATGGACGATCTTTGGATAAGTCAAATCTTGAAGAATGATGAGATGAACCGGGTATGATGTATGTGTTCTCAGACATGTACGTATTCTGATTTGATGTGGTTGTTTGTTGCCAATGTGGTTACATGTCGGTGGTGGCGTGCATTCGAGGGTGGGGCGGTTGTAGGGTTGTGCCGCAAGTAAGGTGGCATTTGAGGGTAGGGCGGCAGTGAGGTGGTAGTTATGAAGAATAGGGTTTTGGCTATGGGTTTTGCCAAGGGAATTTGAAGGAGGTGAAGGGGTTTCGACAGTAAGTTTGCCGAGGGTGTTTAGAGGGTTTTAGTGGCTGAAGAGGGTTTCGGCAGAAGGGTTTCGCCGAGGTGGATGGTGCAGCTGGAGGGTTTGCCGAGGTGGGTAGTTTCGGGTTTGAGGCGGGAGAAGTTTGGAGAAGAAAAATAAAGAAAGGAAATTAGGGTTTCTACCTAAGGGGGGTGATGATGCATAAAATGGGTGATACCGGGGGTACCTAATCAGTCGGGAACGCGGCGTTGGATTCCTGGACGAACGAACGGACGATCTGCAAAACAGACACCGTTAGGGCGCGGGGAGTTACCCCGCGCAAACCCTCCGGCGTGAGAATAAGCATCTGTGTTTTGGAGAACAAATATTGTAAATGAACAGTTGTATTCAAATGACAAAATTGCAGTTACCTTTGAACCGTTGTGGTTGTTCTCTATTTATAATTCCATGATGATGGCGGTTATTTTTGGCATGACTGCATGAGCTCCGTAATTTAAGGGACAGTTACATGATTGGAGAACGTGTCCTTGAATGGCTCCTGATTTGTAGGGAACCGGTTATGAAAAGAGTGGTGCGCGCACGCTGGACCCACAGTCGTCGCTGCCGGGTAGGTCGAGGTCGCTGTTGGGACTAGGTTGACTTGACCGCTTACGTAGGTCGACGCTACGGGTAGGTCGAGGTCGCTGTTGATATTAGGTCGACCCGATCGCTTCGTAGGTCGACGCTTCTGGGTGTGCTCCAGGTCGCTTTGTTGAGATTTGGTCGACCTGACTGCTTCTGTAGGTCGACGCTTGCTTGGCAGGTCGAGGTCGCCTGTTGAGATTAGGTCGACCTGACTGCTTCTGTAGGTCGACGCTTGTTGGATCTAGGTCGACCTGACTGCTTCTGTAGGTCGACATATGTTTTGTAGGTCGAGGTCGACTGTTGAGTCTAGGTCGACACGACCGGCCGATGTAGCGGATGATACTCTGTAAGAGATATCGATCGTATGTCGGACAAAGCTAGGTCGGGACCATAGAGGTCGGACAATGAGCTAGGTCGACTGATCTTGGGTGATGGGCCTTGGCCTTGTAATAATTGGGCCGACCCACTAGAGATGTGGTGGCATTAATGTCTGAATAATTGGGCTTCGCTCGTTGGGCCTAGCCCGTCACTTTTATTCCGTTCAGTGGCCCCCAACTTTCTGAGTCGACTTTGTCGACCAGGAAGTTTTAATAAATTTGATGAAGACTTTAGTAGGTCGTGGCTAGATGTTCGAACTGCTAGATGACCCTTGATGACGTGGCTCAATCTCGACCCTTAATTGTTTCGACGGTCAGATCTGGATGCAACCTATGATGCTTTGAAGCATATGAGAGATGATGCGGTGGTTGACAGGGACAAGGCCCTGGTAGATCTTAAAGAGGCTTAGGAGAAGAACACTTTGCTGACGAGGGAGGTCGATGCTGTTGAGGCCGACAAGTCCATATAGATTTGAAGATCGACCAAAATCATGGATGGAGAACAGTTGGCAATTTAACGAAGCTGACTAAGGTTTTAGTCGAGCTTGTTTAAAAAATGAGACTGCCCTAAATCTTCAGTCGGACATGTTTAAGAACGAGGTCGACTTAGGACATCGGTCGAGTCTGTTAAGGAACGAGACTGTCCTAAATCTTCAGTCGGACCTGTTTAAGAACGAGGTCGACTTAGGACATCGATCGAGTCTGTTAAGGAACGAGACTGCCCTAAATCTTCAGTCGGACCTGTTTAAGAATGAGGTCGACTTAGGACATCGCTCGAGTCTGTTAAGGAACGAGACTGCCCTAAATCTTCAGTCGGGCCTGTTTAAGAACGAGGTCGACTTAGGACATCGCTCGAGTCTGTTAAGGAACGAGATTGACTAAGAGTCGAATCTGTTAGAAGAACGAGATTTGTTGTAAGTTCGAGGTGTTCGAGTTGAGTTCAGGTCGACCTGACTAAATTTGAAATTAGACGGGCAAAATTAATTGTTCTTTTGACGGTTCTTTGAGAGGAGCTTGATTGTAGTCAATTTAAGTGGTCCCCATACTTTTCTGCGTGCACTGATGTGTACAACCATGCTGGTGGATTTTTGTCTCTCATTCACTTTCCCCAATTTCAAATTTGCTCCACATTTCTCTGTAGGCATAATTGTATCTTTCAAAACCTTCTTGAACGGAGATGGAGCTAAAGGACGGGGACGGCGACGGCCGATGTTTGAGCAGTGCCAAAGTGTCAAGCACTCTTTTGATTTGTTGATGAAATCTTTTTGGTCGACGTCGTTTGCTCGCTCTTTCGATTAAACGGCGGGGAGGACATTGACTGTGTATGTCGAGCTTCATGGTTTTATCAAGGTGCTCGGAAATTCCGGCCAAGCTTGGAGAGACTTCCAAGATCGATGGTCGGGTTTTAATCCCTCCTTAAACATGAATTTTAGATCGACGAGTTGAGTTGGTTGATGGCGTTACTCTTTGGATCACGGGCAGTAGCTAGTTAGAACTTGTGGTAGACTTCGACCTTTTTCAACTAATTGTTGCTCGACACGTAAGCCTAGTGTTCGTGCTTTGCTTTGCTCGACCATCCCGGATTCTTCCCGCTGCTCGACATGTTTCCTTTATTTTTGATTGGGCCGGTAGTCGGCTTTCTTATGTTGCCCGCACAATATTCCGAGTCTCCTCCCACCTCTGGAGGTTCGTGATGATTCCTTCCTCTTATGCACCTCAATATTCACATTGAAGAGTAGTGTGGGCCTTGTTGGATGTTCATTGGGCGAGGGCAGTCTGCAAATTGTTTGGGTGCTCGTAGGTTCGCTCGTCAACATGAGCATAGATATGTGCAACTCGGCTGAGATATGAGTATCAGCCCATAGTTGTTCGGCCTGTTGTAGTTTGCTTCTTCCAGCTATTTTGAGGCGCTTGTAAGTTTACTCTTTTATTCGAGCCAGGTGCGATTTCTCAATCGAGTTGTTGGATCTTAAACAATCTATGCTCGGCATGCGAGCTATCTGTGCCGATTTCTGCTCGACCTGCGAGCTACTGATGGCGAAGAGCCATAGTCTGTCTGATAGTTGGAGTCATTTTATGTGTTCGCCAATATTCTCCGGAGTTGTTTGCCATTTTAGTCAGCCAGCAACTCATTTTCCTTTTTGTCTCCCTGATGCCTGCGAACGAGCGTTCGCCTGTCGATAAAGAGCACCATTTCTGAGTGCTAAGGGGTTCATTCACTCGTTCGAGTGGAGAGGCGAGTTATTCAAACTGTTACAATATTCGTTGCTGCACAGTTGCTTGGTGGAGCTGAAGAATTGGTTCCTTCTGTGGATGATCAGAATAAGGTAAAGTTGGCTCTATTCGAGGCCTTGTTCTGAGCCTGATTGGAGTGGGTTCTGATCGACATTGCTTCTAGCTTGATCTTTATCAATAGAGTTGTCTCCATGACATATGTGGTAGCTTGACACGGTAATTCCCATGGTGCCTGCCAACAATCAATAATTAGAGCAACATTTTATATGACAGATCCTCATTATTGAGCATACACCTTAGGCATATTATGTAAGCAATTTGATTTCTTGTGCAAGTGTTCTCATGACAGACAACAAGGTTGTGAAGTGCGAATTGTCAATATCGACAGGAGATTTGGAAGGATTACACCTGATATGTAGCATGTATTGGATTGTTGTGTTCTCTCTGCTCGGAGGTTGGAAGGCATGTTGCCTTCACTAATTGGCTTCAGGGTTTTAACTTTTCTAACCACAAGCTCTCTGATTGCTTTTCTGGTCAGTATGTTGGTATTTGATGTTGACTGTCCAAGCTTGAGGGCTGTGTTGCTCGCCATATATGTGTGGAGGCCATGGCCTCTCATTGTAGGGAGCCTGGAGCCGATTTCCATGTCATTGCTATTGCATTAGAAGAGGTAAGATCTTTCTGTTTGTTTGAAGTGCTCGTTGGTTTGTTGGTCGACATTTCTTTTGAAGAGTTAATTTGTATCCAGTCGAGCTGACTTTGTCAAGATGCTTCACGATGAGACCATTTTCCAATTGAAGTGTGAACCCTCTAGGATCCAATTTGGGAGTGGTCTAACTCTTTGACTCTGTTCGAGGCCTTGTGTCAGGCCTGATCTTGATTTGCAGTTTCCTTGGTCCACAACATCTTGAGCTTGCTTGGACTGCTTGTAGGTCGGCCCTTCTTGGTCGAGCAAGGATGTGAGCTGCCTGGCTAACTGTTACATTTATTAGCAGGCTTTTTGTTCTCCTCGATTAGCCTCGCATAAGTGCACGCAATCAATCAGAGATACATATAGTTTGTAAATTGCATATTTAAGCATGTTATTACGCCGTAGATTGAATTCGAAAGAAAAAACTAAGTACAGATGTGAAACTGATGCACCTGATGAAGGTTATTCGTGCTTGAGGGTCGGAAGGCCTGCTTGCCTCCACGAATTGTTTTCAACACTTCGACTTTTCGGACACAGGAACATCCGTTGGTGACAAGTTCATCGATGGGCAGAGCAAAAGCTCAGAAAACGGATTCAATGAAGCTGATTTTAAGATTCTGAAAAACCAGATTTTTGATCAACTTTGACAAATAAACTGTTCTGATCTAGAAACTTCCAGAAGACGTAAAGGTACTCGTTGGAAAGGTCCATGTGTCTACTTTCATACAAAAAAATCGGTTCGTCGTTTAGAGGTCTAGAAAGGGAGATAAGGCAGTTTTAGTACAGATGGTTCAAACAGTTTGCAGTGACATGAGAACATCAGGACTCAATGTTTTCTTTTCTTTTGCTTCAGGTGTTTCACCTTCATCAAGGGTAGACAAAGCTTCCTCCACTCTTCTTTCAGCTGATAAGACATCAAGGATGTCAGGGAACTCGATTAACCATTTCTCTAGGTTTGAAGGATTTCTATCTCCATCGCTTGATAAACCATTTGAAGCTGAACTATCAGGAACAGAGACAAATGAGGTATCAATGTGAACCCCTTCAGCTAAACCATGAATTAAAGTAGCCTGAGCAGATAGCAGGTTTCTAATAGATGAAAGTTCTCCCTCTAGATCAGATATCTCTTTTGACGTACGTATAAAGGCTGTATAATTAGCATAGACACTCCTACGTATTTCCTCCGCAGAAGCTTTCTTAAGATCCAAAAGATATGAACATAATTGTCTGATTTCCTTCTCATGTTTGCGGTCAAGATTTGTTCATGTCGAAGTTTGAGCTTTCAATTTAAATTGGGTTGCTTGTCAATCTTCTTGGGGCTGATTTGAGGGGGTTCTTGCTGCACATCGCCTCAGAAGCCTGAGCTCTGATCGCTTGGATTACTTGCGTTAAACTTAGCCGCAATGTGCTGGAATTTGAATCGAGCTAGTAGTTCCTGCCTTCGGCTCGATCTTTCCTTGGTTAGCTACTGAATTTGCTCGCGGGCCTATGTTTTCTTTGTTTATTGTTACCTCGCAAATGTGCAAGCAATAAATTAGAGATACACGTAGTACAACTTACGAATTTCATAATTAAGCATATTAGTATGTTTGTAAACCGGATTCAGAAAATTGAGCGTAGATGTGGAACCAATGCACCTGATAAGGGTCGGATTTTGTCTGATTGAGCGTGGATTTCTTAACGATTTGGTGATAGGTAGTTGGGCAAGGTCAAGCACATCTTGATGGTTATCAACATGGCTCTTGGCGTATCCTCATGCTCGTCCTGCAAGTGTGTTCGTCCAGCTATAGTACTTGACAGGTAAGTTGGTTTTCATGATGTACTTCAACTCAGGTAGTTCAAGCATGGATACATCCTGCTCGGCCTGCTATATTGCTTGGCCTGTGATTTACTTTCTTCTCTCGATGTTGCCCCAAAAGTCATCTGGGCCTATTATTGTTGTTCCTATCTGATTTGCATCACCAGCACTTCCGTAGGTGGGCAAAGATGTCTGCGAGAAGTGCATATGCATGTGAATCTGAGTGGTGATCCACCCCTCGTGATGCTTGAGCCTCATTGTCGATGGCCGTATTGCTTGAATCAGCAGAAAATTGTGCTGCTGGGGAAGGAATATGAGATGAATTTGCTGTTGTTATCTGGAGATGCTGAGCTGAAGTCTTAGCCGGTAAAGGAATTTGGTTGGCTGCATTTGGTGAGTTTCGAGCAGCCTGCCCCAGCAATTTATAGACTGCCATTTTCAGTATTTGGTCTCCAACAAAACTCTTCACGTGCTGATAACATGCTTCTTTGGGTATTTTATTTGTTTTCAGTTCAACATATAGAGCATGGAGTTGCATTGCCCTGTCTTGATCAAGTTGTGGTTGTGTTTAGTCGTGCATTGCCTCACCCACATATTCTTTGCAACAACATGTCATGAGAGAAAAATAGAGCCATTAATTGCATGCTAATACTACCGGAAAGACTAATGTCAAAAGCAAAAGTCAAGGCAATCCATGTTATAGCCCCATTTATTTATTCTGATTGAGATGCTTGCACGCCAATAGCTAATTTTATTATTTCCCTAACCAAGCAATTGATGAAAGCAGTAATCATGGCAGCAATATATGCATATATTTTTCCACATATTTTCAGAGGTTGAAGTTAGGACTGTTTGTGAATGTCTAAGTATAAAAATGGGCTAAGTTGATGATGGCACCCAATTTAAGCAATTTCACATTCACAGGCAGGCAATTTAATTGCAAATAACAAAATTATGCACATGCGATTTGTGAGCAAGATATTTAAATAGAGTACACCTGGATTTTTGTGCAAGTGCTTCGGTGGGCGGCATGTGTTGTTAATCTCTCAACCTAGTCCACGAATTTGATAAAACTAGGCACCATTAGAGGGCCTGCTCTTCCGTGAATTTGATAAAACTAGGCACCATTAGAGGGCCTGTTCTTCCGTGTATATACATCGTGGTACATGAATTTTTCCATTGTCACTGTCCGCCGTTCTTTGTGTTCTCGTTCCTGGCAATGGAACCAAACTGATGATGCATAAAATGGGTGATACCGGGGGTACCTAATCAGTCGGGAACGCGGAGTTGGATTCCTGGACGAACGAACGGACGATCTGCAAAACAGACACCGTTAGGGCGCGGGGAGTTACCCCGCGCAAACCCTCCGGCGTGAGAATAAGCATCTGTGTTTTGGAGAACAAATATTGTAAATGAACAGTTGTATTCAAATGACAAAATTGCAGTTACCTTTGAACCGTTGTGGTTGTTCTCTATTTATAATTCCATGATGATGGCGGTTATTTTTGGCATGACTGCATGAGCTCCGTAATTTAAGGGACAGTTACATGATTGGAGAACGTGTCCTTGAATGGCTCCTGATTTGTAGGGAACCGGTTATGGAAAGAGTGGTGCGCACGCCTGGACCCATTAGGTCGTCGCTTGCTGGGTAGGTCGAGGTCGCCTGTTGGGACTAGGTTGACCTGACTGCTTCTGTAGGTCGACGCTTGCTGGGTAGGTCGAGGTCGCCTGTTGAGATTAGGTCGACCTGACTGCTTCTGTAGGTCGACGCTTGCTGGGTAGGTCTAGGTCGCCTGTTGAGATTAGGTCGACCTGACTGCTTCTGTAGGTCGACGCTTGCTTGGCAGGTCGAGGTCGCCTGTTGAGATTAGGTCGACCTGACTGCTTCTGTAGGTCGACGCTTGTTGGATCTAGGTCGACCTGACTGCTTCTGTAGGTCGACATATGTTTTGTAGGTCGAGGTCGACTGTTGAGTCTAGGTCGACATGACTGCTTGATGTAGCCGGATGATACTCTGTAAGAGATATCGATCGTATGTCGGACAAAGCTAGGTCGGGACCATAGAGGTCGGACAATGAGCTAGGTCGACTGATCTTGGGTAATGGGCCTTGGCCTTGTAATAATTGGGCCGACCCACTAGAGATGTGGTGGCATTAATGTCTGAATAATTGGGCTTCGCTCGTTGGGCCTAGCCCGTCACTTTTATTCCGTTCAGGGGGTTTGAGCCAAGTGGTTTGAAAATAGAGAAAAGGAAAAAAAATTAGGGTTTCGGCCTAGGGGGGTTTGAGCCGAGGGGTTTGAAAATAGAGAAAAGGAAAAAAAATTAGGGTTTCGGCCTAAGGGGGTTTGAGCCGAGGGGTTTGAAAATAGGGAAAAGGAAAAAAAATTAGGGTTTCGGCCTAAGGGGAATTTGAGCCGAGGGGTTTAAAAATAGAGAAAAGGAAAAAAAAATAGGATTTCGACCTAAGGGGGGGGGGAGAGCTTTGAGCCGACGGGTTTGAAAATAGAGAAAAGAAAAAAAATTAGGTTTTCAGCCTAAGGGGATTTTGAGCCGAGGGGTTTAAAGGAGGTGTAAAGGGTTTTGGCTGTAGAGTTTTGCCAATGGGGGGTTGAAGGAGGGTGGATTTTTGATGTTGGGTAGCGGAATCAAGGGTGTGGCGGTTTTAGAGTTTTGTCGCTAGGGTTTGTCGAGGTTGGTAGTTTAGAGTTTTGATGTTTAGGTGGGGCGGTGGTGTATAAGGTGGAGGGAGTGTCGTTGGAGAAAAAAAATTAGGATTTCGACTAATAGGGTTTCGTTGGAGAAAAAAAAATTAGGGTTTCGACTAATGGGGTTTAAGCCGAGGGTGTTTAAAGGAGAAGGGTGGGGTTTTGATGGTGGGTAGCGAAAGCAAGGGTGTGGCGGCTTTAGGGTTTTGCCGCAAGGGTTTGGCGGGGAAGTTCTATTATGGATCTTAATGCTCTGATATCATTTTAGAATAAAGGATGATAGACGAAGTCAATTCATACATGGAGAGAGAGAGAGAGAAAAAATTGATATGAATGACTCAATTTTATTATGTTATTAAAGGTACATATTTATAGGATTTACAAAGAGAGTAGGTAATCTCCTAGAAGGTTTCTAGATCTATACAAATATTTTCTTTCATAATCTAATACAAAAATTGAGTTTCCTAAACTATATAAAATATATAACAATATATAATATAGAATATAAAATTTTAATATTATATTTCTAATAATATCTTACCAAAAGGGAAAGGTTAGTTTAGTTGATGGAGGGTTTGTATAGGAAAGTTGCTATCACCACCTGATCTATGGAATGGAAAATCAATTAAAAAAAAAAAAACTAAAATAGGCTTTATGGCTATCACAACTCATTTCAATCAATTTTTTTATGGAAAAAATTCACGAAAATTTTGGTCACAAAATCACGGCTTGCAAATATTGATTGGTGGGTCAACAAAATGTGTAACCTATCCTATCAATCACCGGCAACTTAGATTTTGTACCCAAAATCATGTGAGTTTTTGTACGTGTAGTATTACTCTTATTTTTATTGTGCTTATTTTTATATTGATCCTGATCTTTTAATGAAAATTGTTAATTATTATGTTAATATTAGCAAGTGTGTGCATACTTATTTGCGATTTTGTTTATTATCAGTTGTTTATCTTATTATATTTAGTTTAGGTTTATGTATGCATAATAGTGAGACACTTATGGAGTTTCTTCTTAATGCATTAATGTATGCAAGCGATATTTCCATGGGTGAAGCAAAAAGGTAAGCACTATACATGTGTGCCATGTGAGGAAGATTGTTCGATATTTCCATCTTATTCTCACCTGATTCTTTTAGTGTGAAGGACCTTCGCACGGGCACAACTCTTCTTCAAGGCACATCTAAATCTGGCGTCTATGAATGGCATCCCACTCCTCCCGTCTTTCATTCGATTTCTTCATCTTCGACAATTTTTAGTTTTGCATTAGAATAATTTAATCATCCTCAAATTTTAGCTCAAAGTTCATTCGGAGTAACAACAACAAAAGTGTGTAGTTTGTTGTGAAAGGGAGGGAGTATTGTGTTTCCTGATTAACAAAAAGGAAAGGACCACCAAATTCGAATATTAATATAGTATCTTTATTAATGGAACGAATCAAAACTTGATATCATAGATTGAATAACATCCTAGAAATTGTGGACCTGGTTCAAATTTTCTTTTAGGTAGGATTAAACAGCATAATGTAGTTTATAGTAAAGCACTTCATCAGTTTGTTGTTTATATTTCTGTAATCCTTTACTGACTAGCAGCTGAAGTAAACTGTCCCTTAGGGGTTATGCCTGTAACGACCCCGAATTTCCATAATTTTCATAATTTCATAAACATAAATAAATACCCCAAACGACGGGTCAACAACGGTAACTTAATTCAAACCATTACATAAGTGCGGAAAAATCAGATGTAACGGCTAAGTACAATAACTAATACTAATAAAAGTTCTGAAATTCGGAATCCTTAAATAATTCATTTATTCTACTTAATTTCTTCGCCTCTTTCTGATGACGGTTCTCCTCCTTTCTATTCCGATCCTGAGGGAAAAAGAAAATGAAGGAATGAGCGAACAATGCCCAGTAAGTTCATACGTGGTCTCATCGATACAATGAGGAGACGACTAGAAAGAACGCATTCAAAAATTATATTCAAGGATAGGTTATAAACAACAATTATGTGTATATTTCATAGCAAAGAAAGTGTGGCAACTACAACTTTGTTATGCTTTCAGACTTCCGTCAATTTCATGGGTCATACCCTACATTGAGTAATTCCCAAAACAACGAACACCTACATTGATGTCGTGTTTTCATAATACATGCTTTTCTCATTAAGCATAGTTTCATAACTAGTAAATTATAATGCATACTAGTTATTACATGGGTTATACCCTACATTGAGTATTTCCATAATTTTTCATAAAACATGCTTTTCTCATTAAGCATAATTTCATAACTAGTAAATAATAATGCATACTAGTTATTACATACAGTGCATTCCAAGGTACAAGAACACACATAGCAATTTCAATATTTGCAGATATTCCATGAACAAGAACATATCACAGAATAAGGAATTTTCAATGACGATACATTTCATCAGAGTATTTTAAAAATTACTATAAGCCACAGATAGCATTCACGTTTTGAAAAGACTCAATGGAGTTTTCAAACGAATTGATATACAAGAGTACTTAGGATCGTAATTCCTTACCTTAGCTTTGCTTCCTTGCTTAAGCAACGCCCTTTACGCGAAATCTACAATCACGTAATAACATATTTTAGGCACAAGTAATCTTTTATTACTTCTTATGCACCTATACTTCCTTTCCTTAGTTAACCTATGAGTTATTCTTAGACTCACCTTAATTGGTTAACTAACCTTCTATTTTTAAAAGCTTTCCTAATTTAGCAGTTTCTTAAACTTAGAAACTTTCTATTTCGAAATTCTAACACTTTGAAACCTAAGTCTTTTAGTATTCTTAAAGTGTTATTCTTCTTCTTTTCCTTTGATATAATCCCTTTAAAGTCTTTGGACTTCCCCTAAATTCCTAAAGGTTCCTTTAGGTTTTCTTAATTTCAACAAAGTCCTTTAACTTTCCAAATTTTACAAAATAGTCCCTCAACTTTTGAAAATTACAAAATAGTCCCTCAACTTTTGAAAAATTACAAAACAGTCCCTCAACTTTTGGAAAATTACAAAACAGTCCCTCAACTTTTGGGAAATTACAAAACAGTCCCTTAACTTTTGAAAAATTACTAAACAGTCCCTCAACTTTTCAGTAATTGCAAAACAGTCCTTCAGATTTTCAAAATCACAGAACAGTCCCTCAGAACTTTTGAAATTTTCAGTTCAGTCCTGAAGTTAACTGTTCAGTTAATAACTTAACTGAAAAATCCTTTCAGCTTTGAAAACTCTGCAGTTTGATCCCTTTTCAGTTTAAAAACTAACTGTTTTCACACAAAACAAACCAAAAGCTTAACACTTAAAAAGAAACACACCCAAAATCACTCTAGGCCAATTCGGCCGAGCCATGGGAGATTCAAAAACATGATTTTTGTTCCTCTTTTTATTTTCTAAACATTAAATACATCATTTAATTTATATACTCTTTTAAATAAAAATACCTTTAATCATATTAATTGAGATTGATTTAATTCTACAATAATATGAACTAGGGTTAGGGTTATATCATTATAACCTACAATTCCCCAATAATCAAATCCTTAATTTATTACATAAACCCTAAGATTAAACCATTAGAAATCCAATAATGGCTAAACCTAGAATTAAATAGTTTTAAACTTTCGAAAAATCATAACTAATTCAATTTAAATCGGAATTGAATGAAACAAAAACTAGATTGTAGGTTATCATCTTACCTTGATTTTTGATGAAGGAACAATGGCCAAAAGAAGTCAAAAACTGGCTGTTACCTCTCCTCCAACCAACCGGCCGCCGCCCCTCCTCTAGGTTTAGGGTTTTTTGATTTTTTTTCTTTTTCTTTGCTAAATGAGAGATTGTGAGGAAATTAATAATGAGGTTTTATTTTTATACCCTAGGCTTTCACCTCCTTGGGCCCCTTTGACTTCCTAAGCCCAACTTAGCCCACTTGATTTAATTAATTAAATTGATCCATTTAATTAACCCAAGTCCAATTCAATTAAGGAGTATTATTTTATTATTATTATAATTAAAATAATACTAAAAAAAATTTAAAATTTTTCGGGTCTTTACATTCTTACCCCCTTAAAAGAGTTTGGTCCTCCAAACTAAACGTACCTTAATTTTTGAAGAGATCGGGATACATTTCCCTCATTTCGCTTCGAGCTCCCATGTCGCCTCACGTTCTGAGTGGTTGCTCCATTGTACCTTCACGTACGGTATGACTCGCCTTCGCAGATTCTGGTCCTTCCGGTCCACAATCTTAATTGGTTTCTCGTCATAACTCAAATCCGTCCGAAGCCTTAGCTGCTTATATTCAATTACATGACTTCGCAGATCTCGCTATATACTTCCTTAACATGGATACGTGAAATACATTGTGTACCCCAAATAAGTACAGTGGTAAGGCTAATCGATATGCCACCTTTCCAACTCTATCCAAGATCTCAAATGGTCCTACGTACCTTGGACTCAACTTTCCTTTTATACCAAACCTCATGACGCCCTTGGTTGGTGAAATCTTCAAAAATACATGATCTCCCACTTGAAATTCTAGGTCGCGTCGTCGGTTGTCTGCGTAAGATTTCTGCCTACTCTGTGCTGTTAACAACCATTTACGAATCTGTTGAACCTTGTCCGCCGTTACTTGGACTAATTTGGTCCATCAATTTCCGTTCACCTACTTCATCCCAACAAGTAGGTGATCTACACTTTCGCCCATAAAGTGCCTCATATGGAGCCATTCCTATACTCGCATGAAAACTATTGTTGTATGCGAACTCCGCTAGAGATAAATGTTCGTCCCAAATGCCTTGCCAATCTAACGACGTAGCCCTTAGCTTATCTTCTAAAGTTTGAATTGTTCTTTCCGACTGTCCGTCTGTCTGTGGATGAAAAGCTGTACTCATTGTCAACTCCGTCCCCAATGCTTGCTGTAAACTGTTCCAGAACTTCGATGTAAACCTTGCGTCCCTATCTGACACTATCGAAACTGGAATCCCATGCAGTCGTACAATCTCATCAATATACAACTTAGCCAACTTCTCTAATGAATCTGTCACTTTGATTGCCAAGAAGTGAGCCGCCTTTGTTAATCTGTCCACTATCACCCAAATCGCATTTTGACCTTTCAATGTCTTTGGCAGTCCAACCACTAAGTCCATCGCTATGTGATCCCACTTCCATTCCGGAATAGGTAACGATTGTAGTAATCCCGCAGGCTTTTGGTGTTCACTCTTCACTTGGCCGACACACCAAACATCTCGCCACAAAATCAGCCACGTCTCCTTTCATGTTGTTCCACCAAAACGATTCTCGCAAATTTCTATACATCTTGGTACTTCCCGGGTGAACTGAGAATCTTGAACAATGAGCCTCCTTCAAGATTCCTCTCTTTATCTCTTCGTTACTTGGTACCCATATTCTCTTTTGATACCTCAAAATTCCATCTTCGCCCAAGCGAAGATCCTTTCCCTGTCCTTTTCCTACAAGAGCATCCCTCTCATCATCTACACCTTGAGCTTCCTTAATTCTTTCCAAAAGCGTAGGTTGAATAACTAACTGAGCTAGATACCCTTTAACTCGCACCTCTATGCTGGAAATTTCCATGTTTTCCCATGAGCTGATTCCCTTAGAGACTAGCATTGCTAAACTCCTATGATTCTTCCTACTTAATGCATCAGCCACCTTGTTTGCCTTTCCAGGGTGGTACAAAATTGTACAATCATAGTCCTTCAACAATTCGAGCCATCTCCTTTGTCTCATATTCAATTCCTTCTGGGTGAAAATATACTTAAGACCCTTATGATACATATAAATCTGACAAGTCATTCCGTACAAGTAATGTCTCCAATTTTTTATTTTTTTTATTGCAAACACCACTGCTGCTAACCCTACAACATGAGTCGGGTAATTCTTCTCACGGTTTTTCAATTTCCTTGACGCGTAGGCTATCACCTTATCATTCAGCATCCATACGCAGCTTAATCCTTTAAGCGAAGCATTACTATGAATTATAGACTCGTCTGATCCAGATGGTAACGTAAGAACTGGTGCAGACACTAATCTTTGATTTAATTCCTGAAAATTCTTTCCACCTTCTTCTGATCAAACGAACCTTGCTCCTCTTTGCGTTAACCTAATTAACGGTCCTGACAACTTAGAGAATCCTTCAACGAATCTCCTATAGTAACCAGCCAATTCCAAGAAATTTCTTATCTTACTAACTGTGGTTGGTCCTTCCCAATTCATTATAGCTTCTAGTTTTCTTGGATCCACTGCAGCTTCATCCTTAGATATCACATGTCCTACGAATACCATTTTTTTTTTTTTGCCAAAATTCGCACTTCTTGAATTTAGCATACAATTGTTGTTCCCTCAAAATTTGCAGTACTAACCTCAAGTGCTCTTCATAATCTCCCTTGGTTTCTGAATATACCCAAAACATCATCAATGAATACAATCACATATTTATCTAAGAACTTCTGAAATACCCTATTCATCAGTTCCATGAATGCTGCTGGCGCATTAGTCAATCCGAATGGCATAACCAAAACTCGTAGTGACCGTACCTTATCCTAAAGGCCGTCCTTGCAATATCTTCTTTCTTTACTCTTAACTGATGGTAATCTGAAATAAACTTCCTTCTTGAAGTAATCTATCTTGGCATGGAAGCAGCTAACCAATCTATTCCCAAGATGATATCAAATTCATTCATTTATAACTCGGTAAGATCAACTTTGAGTTCTCTTTCTCATATTTTCAAAGGACAACACTTATATGTATATGAAATAGGAATTTACTCTCTCGTCTGAGTACCTATGACTGAGGTAATTCTAACGCCTCAAGTTCTAAGTTCGTTTTCTTTGCCAAACAAGCACTAATAATTGAATGTGTAGCACCAGAATCAAACAATGTACACACATCACTAGCATAGAGTTGACTTGTATCTTCAACAAAATCATTGGTGGCTCTTGCGTCCTTGACAATCATGGTAACACTCGTCCATAACCACTACCGGTTCTTTTATCATCTTTTCTTCCTTGAGCAATTTCAGCTTCCTTTGGTTCTGGGTGCTTCCACTGCGGATGTCCCATCTCGTCACAATTGTACTATTTCTTTTCCTTGTGCTTTCTCTCACACACTTGACATTTCTCAGTAGTTCCTCGCCCTTGGGCATCAATTTTTGTTCCCATCCTTGCGGTTATCGGGCTTCTTATTATGGTACTTGCTTGCAGTACCTTCTTTCTACAGTTCTTATCCGTAGCTTCTCTTTTGTTACTGGTCCCATCTTGGTCCCAACTTCCAGTTTCCAGTGGCACTTTTCGGTCCACTAGCTTCTTTGATATGTAATAATAACTATAATATTTAGTTTAACTAACTCACTATATATATACGTAGCCGTCTTGCTAGTTAATACTTTACGGTTCCGTCTCAAAAGACTAACTTCGGTTTTATATTTCCGTCTCAACAGACTATAATTAAATTTTTGTTTTCCTCTCAACAGACTATACTTAATTTTCTTATCTCCGTCTCAACAGACTAGATTTTAACTTTTGAAGATTTTCCGTTTCTAAAACACTTTAATAGTTCTTCTTGTTAACCTACGAGTTATCCTTGACTCCTTGGTTTGGTTAACTAAGCTTTCTATCTTAGGAAACTTTCCTAAAATAGTAACTTCCATACTTTTCTACTTTACACTTTCTATTTTAGGTACTTTCCTAAAATAGTATTTCTATGCTTTCTATTTTAGGCACTTTTCTAAAATAGTAACTTTCTAAATTTAGTAACTTTCTAAATTTAGCAACCTTCCCCCCTTTGGGACATTATAGTTAGGGAAAATATGACTTCTTATAGGTTTGTTACTTGGATAATTTCCTCATTGAGTCCGTCTCAAAAGATTTTAACTTTTTTCCTTTTAATCGTCGTTTCATTAGATCCTTGGTCGTTTCAATAGACCACTTATCAAATACCGGTCGTTTCACTAGACCTAAACTTAATTACACTCGACCGTTTCAATAGGTCGTTCATCTTTCACACGGCCGCTTTCAGCAGACCAATCATTGTTCTCACTTGGCCATTTCAATCAGCCAATTACTTTTCACACATGGTCTTTTCACTCGACCAACTTTCTCGTTCTAGGTTAGCACACACGCTTAACACTTAAGAACAAAATACAAACAATTCCTCAAAATAAACTCCAATATTATCATTGCATTAAACTCTTTAAATTCCACAAAATATCTGGAGTTCGTTTAGACTAACTACTCATTTTCTCTACTCATAAAAAACTCAACGTCCCACTTTTCAATCGTGAAACAACACCTTCCTAGGTCTTCCCCTAGGTCTTTCACTAGGTACCTTTTGGTGTCTTTTTAGAACCTCTTGGTCTTCCTCTAGACCTTCTTACCGTCTCTAACTCTTAATCATCATCTTCAATTACAATTGGAGTAGCTTCACTACTCCCAATCTCTTCACTTGTACCTCAAGTATCTCACCTTAGAAACCTCATTCTTTATTACCTCGATAACCTGCCTCGTCTTTTCTATAGGTACCTTCGACTCTCCTAGGTCATATTACCAGCCAAAACTCAAAGAATATCTCCCGATCATCTCCTAGAATCAAGACATCATCATTAGTATATCTTCAATACATAATATTTATATACTTAAAGTAAATATGCTTTAATCTTCCAAAGCAACGAGTAAGTTATTCCTTTAACCTTTCCACTTAGTTTTTCTTAACTTTATAATTTTCAAACCTAGAACCATTTCTTAATTCCCGGGGTTTCTATTCCTCAAAAGTCAATTCTATTACTCCAAGGTACTTAGATCTAACACTTCCCACGAGACCTAAAACCGGAGCTTCGATACCAACCGTAACGACCCCGAATTTCCATAATTTCCATAATTCCATAAACATAAATAAATACCCCAAACGACGGTCTACAACGGTAACTTAATTCAAACCATTACATAAGTGCGGAAAATCGATGTAACCGCTAAGTACAATAACTAATACTAATAAAAGTTCAAATTCGAATCCTTAAATAATTCATTTATTCTACTTAATTTCTCCGCCTCTTTCTCGATTTACTCGTTCTCCTCCTTTCTATTCCGATCCCGAGGGAAAAAGAAAATGAAGGAATGAGCGAACAATGCCCAAGTAAGTTCATACGTGGTCTCATCGATACAATGAGGAGACGACTAGAAAGAACGCATCCAAAAATTATATTCAAGGATAGGTTATAAACAACAATTATGTGTATATTTCATACGCAAAGAAAGTGTGGCAACTACAACTTTGTTATGCTTTCGTACTTCACAATTCCACGGGTCATACCCTACATTGAGTAATTCCCAAAACAACGAACACCTACATTGATGTCGTGTTTTCATAATACATGCTTTTCTCATTAAGCATAGTTTCATAACTAGTAAATTATAATGCATACTAGTTATTACGTAATGGGTTATACCCTTACATCGAGTATTTTCATAATTTTTCATAATACATGTTTTTCTCATTAAGCATAATTTCATAACTAGTAAATAATAATGCATACTAGTTATTACATACAAAGCATTCCAAGGTACAAGAACACACATAGCAATTTCAATATTCAAGATATTCCATGAACAAGAACATATCATGTAATAAGGAATTTTCAATGACGATACATTTCATCGTAGTATTTTAAAATTACTATCGCCCACAGATAGCATTCACGTTTTGAAAAGACTCAATGGAGTTTCCAAACGAATTGATATGTACAAGCAGACTTAGGATCGTAATTCCTTACCTTAGCTTTGCTTCCTTGCTTAGCAACGCCCTTTACGCGAAATCTACAATCACGTAATAACATATTTTAGGCACAAGTAATCCTTTTATTACTTCTTATGCACCTATACTTCCTTTCCTTAGTTAACCTACGAGTTATTCTTAGACTCACCTTAATTGGTTAACTAACCTTCTATTTTTAGAAACTTTCCTAATTTAGCAGCTTAAACATAGAAACTTTCTATTTCGAATTCTAACACTTTGGAACCTAAGCCTTTTAGTATTCTTAAAGTGTTATTCTTCTTCTTTTCCTTTGATATAATCCCTTTAAAGTCTTTGACTTCCCTAAATTCCTAAAGGTTCCTTTAGGTTTTCTTAATTTCAACAAAGTCCTTTAACTTTCCAAATTTTACAAAATAGTCCCTCAACTTTTGAAAATTACAAAATAGTCCCTCAACTTTTGAAAAATTACAAAACAGTCCCTCAACTTTTGGAAAATTACAAAACAGTCCCTCAACTTTTGGAAAATTACAAACAGTCCCTCAACTTTTGGGAAATTACAAAACAGTCCCTCAACTTTTCAGTAATTGCAAAACAGTCCTTCATATTTTCAAAATCACAGAACAGTCCCTCAGAACTTTTGAACTTTTCAGTTCAGTCCTGAAGTTAACTGTTCAGTTAATAACTTAACTGAAAAATCCTTTCAGCTTTGAAAACTCTGCAGTTTGGTCCCTTTTCAGTTTAAAAACTAACTGTTTTCACACAAAACTAACAAAAATACTTAACACTTAAGTGGAGAACACACCCAAAATCACTCTAGGCCAATTCGGCCGAGCCATGGGAGATTCTCAAAACATGATTTTTGTTTCTCTTTTTATTTTCTAAACATTAAATACATCATTTAATTTATATACTCTTTTTAAATAAAAATACCTTTAATCATATTAATTGTGTTTGATTTAATTTCACAGCAATATGAACTAGGGTTAGGGTTACATCATTATAACCTACAATTCCCCATTAATCAAACCCTTAATTTATTACATTAAATACTAAGATTAAACCATTAAAACTCTAAGAAACACTAAACCTAGAATTAAATAGTTTTAAAATTTCAAAAATCATAACTAATTCATAATAAAGACCCCAATCTAATCTCAAGAGTTTCTAAAATTTTTTAGGCTTTAAATTCAAGAATAATAATTATGGGACGGAGGAATCTTTACCTTAGTTTTGGTCTTTTCTTCTTCTCCACTTCACTTCACGCCACCATCACTTTACGTTCTCTCTCTCTCTCACGGTTCTCTCTCTACTCGGTGGGTGCGCCTCCTCTTTCTCACTAATTCTTTTGATTATCAAAATAGTTAAATAACCCTAGGTATTTAGAAAAAGATGAATATATAGATGGGTTTAGTTTAATTAGGTTTTCTAAGCCCACAAGATTACTCAAGCTCAATAATAACTAAAGCCCAAACACAATTCAAAATTTTTTTAATTAAAAGGAAATTCAAATAATTTAATTTAAGAAAACAATTTAATTATTAAAACAATTTATTAAAAATGAGTATTAAAAAAAAAATTTACTAAATCTAAGCCCAATACCAAAGTCCAACTTATTTAAATAATTTAACCCACATAATAAAATTCCTAGGACTTCAATATAATTATTAGTCCCTCTAAAAGCCTAATTGAAAATTTAACAACTTACCAAATAATCCTCGAAAATTTTTGGGTTATTACATTCTTACCCCCTTAAAAGAAGTTTAGTCCTCTAAACTTTCATAATTCGATGAAGCAACTAATCTTATCATATCAATCTACACTAAACACTCTAAGAATAAGTTGAGTTAAACCTAAGGCTCAAATGAAACTTATTCTCACACATTCTAAACTCCCAAAGATATAAAGCCAAATCAAACTTATCCTTGCCCATTCTAAACTCCCAAAGATATAAAAGCTCAAATCAAACTTATCCTTATACATCCTATCTAGGATCTAAAGCGAAAGCTACCCGATACCAAGCGTAACGACCCCGAATTTCCACACAATAATCGTACTTAAAAGATAATAAAATAGCCTCCAGCGGCTACTAAAACCATAATTCAAACACTAACCACAATTTGAAATAACTTAAATGCTGAAAGCGGTAATAACTTCAGCGGCTAGTACAATCCACTAGCTCAAAAAAAAAAAAAAAAAAAAAAAAAAACTTTAATGTCAAAAAATCTCTCAATTAAATGAAGCAACTAACTAAATAGAAATAAACTAAACGATCCTTGAACTCCTTATGAGGTGCTCCCGATCCGTTTCACGTTCTTCCTATATGAAATCCGGAAGAAAAAGAGTATGAAAGGGTGAGCTTGAACAATGCCTAAAAGAAGTTCATATACAACCCTCCGATTACTAAAGAGGAGTTGACTCGAAGGAATATCAAACGATACAATTTTCAAATAACAATCGAAGACATAACGAAGTACAAATTCGAAATCATTGTTTAACAAATTCTCAAGTCACATGTCTTTCAAAATCTCAATGGTTTCACGAACCCGAGTTGACAAATATTTTGGAGTTTCAAATGATGGCAAAATCGATTCAAATTGACTCGAATGATTTACTTAATTAAAACTCGTCCCATACCAAATTTAACTAACTAAACCACTCATTATTATAAGAAATTCAAAGGATCGATAAGCCGAACAAAGTTGACTCGAGATCCAATTATCTACAACCGTCCCATACCACCGTAGATAATCAAATCACTCACGTACATCATGATCACATAAGTGGTCCATCGACCTTATCAAACCAAAATCCCATAAAGGGAACAAAAGCCCACAAAGAGCACTAATACCCACAAAGGGTTCGAAATCCCACAAAGGGCACAAAGGTTGACTCCGCAGAGTCCTAAACAGTGCACCACAACTACATTGAAGCGGTGAACTAAGTTTGCCCGAAGGCCAAAATATCAAATATACCCCGCCGGAGCAGGTTGTCTAACTTAGTGATCATTAATGGAACAAAGATATATCATATCAAACTCATTTTATACAAATACGAACTTTCACAAAGACAATAAAATTTTCGTATTTTCGAAATCAAAGAACGATATAGCAACCGAATAACAAAAGATTAGCAAATAACGGTAACCGAGGGAGTCAAAACAAATACTGACGCGAGGTCAGCTTTTTCGTATCAAATGAACGTACATCGCCAAGAAATATGCGGAAGCCTAAACAATGAAACGGAACGGAATCAATTAACTTAAAGATGTATAATCCCTTACCTTAGCTTTGCTTTCCTTCCTTAAGAAATTGCCTTTATGCGAAATCTATAATCATGGAATAACATAACTTAGGAAATAAGTAATCGTTATCAACTTCTTATGTACCTATACTTTCTTTCCTTAGCTAACCTATGAGTTACTCTGTACTAACCGTAACTGGTTAATTAACTTTTCTATTTTTAGAAACTTTCCTAATTTAGCAGTTTCCTAACCTTAGAAACTTTCTATTTCGAACTCTAATACTTTGGAACCTAAGTCTTTTAGTATTCCTTCTTCGTCTTAAAGTGTTATTCTACTTCTTTTCCTTTGATATAATTCCTTTAAGGTCTTTGGACTTCCCCTAAATTTCAAAAGGTTCTTTTAGGTTTTCTTAATTTCAATAAAGTCCTTTAACTTTCTAAAATTTACAAAATAGTCCCTCAACTTTTGAAAATTTCAAAATAGTCCCTCAACTTTTGAAAAATTACGAAACAGTCCCTCAACTTTTGGGAAATTACAAAACAGTCCCTCAACATTTCAGTAATTGCAAAACAGTCCTTCAGATTTTCAAAATCACAGAACAGTCCCTCAAAACTTTTGAACTTTTCTGTTCAGTCCTGAAATTAACTGTTCAGTTAGTAACTTAACTGAAAAATCCTTTCAGCTTTGAAAACTCTGCAGTTTAGTCCCTTTTCCGTTTAAAAATTAACTGCTTTTATATAAACTAACAAAAATACTAACACTTAAGTGGAGAACACACAATTCATGCCAAGAACACTTCGGCCGACTCCCAGGTTGCTCAAAAAAAATTGTTTTGTTTCTCTTTTAATTTTTTTTAAGCATTAAACAATTATTCAATTTCTATATTCTTTAATAAAAATCCCTTTAATCATATTAATTGTGTTTGATTCAATTTCAAAGCAATATGAACTAGGGTTAGGGTTACATCATTATAACCTACAATTTCCCATTAATCAAACCCTTAATCTATACATTAAATACTAAGATTAAACCATTAAAACTCTAAGAAACACCAAACCTAGAATTAAAATAGTTTTAAAATTTCAAAAATTCGTAACTAATTCATAATAAAGACCCCAATCTAATCTCAAGAGTTTCTAAAATTTTTTAGGCTTTAAATTCAAGAATAATAATTATGGGACGGAGGAATCTTTACCTTAGTTTTGGTCTTTTCTTCTTCTCCACTTCACTTCACGCCACCATGCTGTTCTCTCTCTCTCTCACGGTTCTCTCTCTACTCGGTGGGTGCCGCCTCCTCTTTCTCTCTATTTCTTTTGATTATCAAAATAGTTAAATAACCCTAGGTATTTAGAAAAAGATGAATATATAGATGGGTTTAGTTTAATTAGGTTTTCTAAGCCCACAAGATTACTCAAGCTCAATAATAACTAAAGCTCAAACACAATTCAAAATTTTTTTAATTAAAAGGAAATTCAAATAATTTAATTTAAGAAAAAAATTTAATTATTAAAACAATTTATTAAAAATGAGTATTAAAAAAAAAATTTACTAAATCTAAGCCCAATACCAAAGTCCAACTCATTTAAATAATTTAACCCACATAATAAAATTCCTAGGACTTCAATATAATTATTAGTCCCTCTAAAAGCCTAATTGAAAATTTAACAACTTACCAAATAATCCTCGAAATTTTTTGGGTTATTACACTTTATTAATGGAACGAATCAAAACTTGATATCATAGATTGAATAACATCCTAGAAATTGTGGACCTGTTTCAAATTTTCATTTAGGTAGGATTAAACAGCATAATGTAGTTTATAGTAAAGCACTTCATCAGTTTGTTGGTTATATTTCTGTAATCCTTTACTGACTAGCAGCTGAAGTAAACTGTCCCTTAGGGGTTATGCCTGATCTTTACAATTACATTTGAAGAGTATATTTTGTTATAAAACTTTGTGTAGTAAGGAATAGCATGTCTGCAACATGGATTTATGGCATGGTCACTTCTTTTATGGCCCTAGCTTGCTTCTGTAACTCTCTTCTTTTCTTCAGTTATCCACTTTTTTTGGAGATTATGAAATTCAACAAGAATGGTAATGCACGGTTTATTAAGTAAATTGAAATGACTTTGATATCTTATACTTGTAACTTTAGCTGGCTAACTGGTCATGGCAATCATTTTTGTTATGAAATTTGAAGTTTAACTAAAATATGAAAGAAAATTATATGTCAGAGACTGACATAGAATTGAACTTTATGACTAGCGAAAGGCAGAGACCACTAAAAAGCCATGCCTTCTTTTAACTATGTTTATTCAAAGTACATGTGTTATTCCCAGAAATGCGCGTAAAACGTGATAGCATTTGCATGAAGTACACATCAAGGTTTCTGCTCAACTTGTCTGCAGCTGATAATAGTATACATACACATAATTGCAAATTCGATTCTAAGTAAATGATTATTTTGTTTATGGAGCATCAGAAAACTTATTATACTTTCCCTGTATTCTCTTCCTGTAGAATCTTTGGGAGTTGTGGCTTCTTTTGCTGATGAGCCAAATCATAAGTTGCATGAAGCCCGAAAAACACATAGTAGATCAGCATCACAACAGTGCAGATGCCGAATCTTATAAAAGCCGAAGAACCCAATGATCCCATGAGAAACAAATTTGTGGCAATCGACAGAGATGGCAGCCAAGGAACAAGTGGAACTCCCCAGACTTTTGGAGTCCGTTGCTGTGGCAAAAAGACTGAAACGCCCAGAGTCCCCAGAAACCAAAGGGGAACAGAGACAGTGTAGCCGATAAACCCCCCGGGTTTTAAACCCCAATAAGCCGAAGTAGCCATCGAGGCAGCAATAATTATCAGCAAAAAGATCACCAGCTTCAAGAGGTTAATCTTAGGAGTGACACCTCCTACATAGTACCTCCTCACAAGGAGTGCAACTGCCATCATCATAAAGATAAACAGCGTGCTTATAGATAAAAGACTTGCCAAGACATCTAAGCTTGAAAAGAATGCTATAAAAGCACTGCAGATTGTAACCAAGAGTGTTGCATTGATAGGGGTTCCCGTTTTAGGGTGAACAAGGGCAAACCAGGGCGGAATCATGTGGGCCCGTGCAATATGAGTAGTATAGCGTGCCTGCCCAAGTGCTCCTACCAATAGAACAGTAGTCATCCCTTTAAGAGCTCCAAGTGCAACCAAGTACTTTGCCCATTTCATTCCAACGCTCTCGAATGCAACAGAGTAGGCTGCATTAGGGTCTATATCAGTGTACTTCTGCATCATGCTCAATGAAAGTGCCATCAAGCAATATATCACTGTGATAATAGACATTGATCCAAGCAATCCTAAAGGTATATCTTTTGAAGGGTTTTTTGTTTCTTCTGCCATGGTGGCAATATTATCAAATCCCCCATAAGCAAAGTAGACAATTGCTGCTGCCCGGAAGACCCCTTCAACACCATAAGGCAAAAAAGGCGATAAATTTTCGGTTTTTGCATTACTGAAGCCTGCAATTATCACAAACAAGATTACTATTGTATTTACTGCGGATGCTATCCAGTTGAGATATGAAGTCTTTCTTGTGCTGATCATTGCAATTGTTGATGCGATTGCAAGGACCCCAACAGCAATTGGGTCCAAGAGGTTATATCCGTCTCTTAGATTTGTATGTATCCTTAATGAGTTTGGTTGCCGGTTTAGAAGACTTGTTAAGTATGAAGTCCAAGCTCTAGCAACTGCTGCACCTCCAACAACGCTTTCAAGAAGTATGTTCCCAGCGGTTATGAATGCTGCAAAGTCTCCCAGTTCTACCCTTAGGTATGCAAATGAGCCCCCTGCTACAGGTATTTCTATTGCGAATTCCGTGTAGCAGAAAACGGAGAGCATTGCTGATACACCTGAGGCAACGTATGACAACACGATGGCTGGTCCAGCGTTGTTGTGGGCTTCTTGACCGGTGAGCACGAAGATGCCGGCTCCGATGACGGAGCCGAACCCGAACCACATGAGGTCCCACCAGGTTAGGCACCGTTTCATGTCATTTTCACTTTGTTTCCTAATCTCCACTAGTTCATCTGCATCCTCGGATCGGGTCACGAGACGGTTCTTGAACCGTGAATGTGTTTGTGACAAGGCAGACCGGTAGGTTGCCCAGTTTTGGAAAGATTCTTCTGGGAAAAAATCTTGTTTGCTCCATCTCCAGTAGCTTCTTTGATGTTGGACCTCCTCTACCCCCATATTTTCCATTTATTTTGTCTCTGTTTTTGCCAGTTGGTTGCTTAAAGGCAAGCTTGAATCATAGCATGAAATCTTATGCTCTGTAATTGTGTATGGAGTAAAAATAATGGTCTGTGATACTGTTGAATAGAAAGTGGTCTGTGAATCTTTCAATGATATTTTTCTTATAAAATTAGCCCAGTAGTATCTGAAGTTTCGGCTAAAACAAGGCAGTTACATTGAAAATTGCTGTGAATTGGCTTATATTTTTGTTGTTTTCTTCAACAGTTGACAGAAGGGTGTGGTACCAATGGTACTAGATTGTGGGACTACCATTTTGGATTGTCTGAAGAGATGAGGTTACATCTTATTCCTATGGTATGGACTATGGAGAGGTTGCCGTTCTTGACTTTCTTATTTTACATCTCAACATAGTTGAACAAAGTAAATGGTTCTTACTCTTACATTAAGTCGTCTTGCTGACATGGATCAGTAACTGCTCCTGCTGGAGCCGCGAGCACTCTGATTGTGCCGTCCACCTTTTTTTATGTATCAACGGTTGTAAGTAATTTGTGATCCTGGTCATCCCCACCAACAGAGGACGTGTTTGATTGTAAACCTTTGCCGCAAGAAGCACGAGCAGAAGGACGAGCAATGCCAAATCCTTGCTGACATTGTGTGACGAATTGAGTGACCCTACCTTGTGTGACGAATTGAGTGTCGAGCATTATAATTAGCCCCACCCTACCCCAAATCAAGGGGTTGATGTGATTTGATTGTTTTATGATTAAGCATGGCTGCAAAGATTATGTTGAAGTTCCTGTACAAGTGGGCGACCGCCCAGCATCAATTTCTAACAACGTTAATCTTTCTGTACAAGTGGGCGACCGTCCAAGATCAAAACCAAACAACGTTGAAGCCTCTGTACAAGTGGGCGACCGCCCAGGTCCAAGTGGGCGACCGCCCAGGACCAAAATCTGACGAGATTTAGTTCCCAAATTTCGCCTATTTCCTGATTTCTTTCCCTTTTGTTTTTCCTTTTGAGATTAGAACTCTTTTAGACCAAGATTTTATTGTAACCTATATATTCACAAGTTCATCAATGAGAATTCAAGTTTTGAGAAAATCATAATTTGTTTTTCTACATGGTATCAGAGCGGCATCCTACACAAGTTTGAATCAATGGTGGATAACGATGCTATCGTCATTAATTCCCCTAAAATCGAATATAATTCTCCGTTTTATCTTGGTCCTCAAGATAGGCCAGGAGATTTATTACTCCTACTTGTTTCAATGGTGAAAATTACGATGATTGAGCTAGTGATATGCAGACAGCCTTTGAAGCTCGCCGAAAATTTGGTTTTCTAGATGGTACGATTACTCAACCTGTTCTTCCCTACACCACCTCTGATTGAAATACTATTCATGCCATGTTGATTTCTTGGATCATGAATACTATTGAATTCAACGTTAAAAGCACTCTCTCGAAATTTAGAGATGCTAAACGTTTATGGGACTCTCTTAAAAATCGATATGCTGTGATTGACGGTCAACGTATTCAACAATTGAAGGCTTCTATTGCTCGTTGTGAGCAAACTAAGGGCATGTCGGTGGCCACATATATTGGTAAATTGACTAGGTTGTGGGAATAACTCCATAGCCATGAACCTTTGATCAATTGTACTTGTTGTGACAATTGCTCGGCTGCTCAACAACATGCGGATCGCAGAGAGATAGGCAAGCTTCATCAATTTCTTATGGGTTTGAATTCCGAGTATCATGCCAATACTCGCACCAATATTTTATCTATGGATCCTCTTCCTGGTCTTGATAGGGCATATAAATTGGAGGCTCAGGATGAGCGGTTCGTCTTGCCAAACCAGTTCTTGAAGATGTGGTTAGTTTTGTTGTTCGTACTGGTGGAGCTCGTGGTCGTGACAACCCTGATAAATCTCATCTCACATGTACTCATTGTAAGAAGACAGGTCATGATAGTACCACATGTTTTGAATTGCATGGATATCCAGATTGGTGGCTTGAGTAACGCAAATCCAATGCTCGCGGCGGTGGTCGTCCGCAAAATGGGCGAGGTAGGGGTTCTCCTCGCGGAAGCATCGGAACTACAACGACACCGGATCATGGGCCTGTCAATGTTGGTGCAGCTGCTGTAGGATCTCCATCTGTGGCTTCTTCTTCATCATTTACAGCTGAGCAATGGCAGGCTTTGGCAAGCCTTGTCTGTAATTTCCAAATTTCAAATGATCGTCTTCATGGTAATTTTGATTCATCTTCATGGGTAATTGATACAGGTTCTTCAAATCATGTAACCGGAAACGCCTCGTATCTTCTTAATTCTCGGACTATACCGGCTTGCCCTATTGGTTTGCCTAATGGGTCATCGGTTTTGGCTCATACGGAGGGATCCGTTCGTCAAACGGACACCATTACTCTCTCTCATGTTCTTTTTATTCCGAATCTAAGCTGCAATTTAATTTCAGCATCTCAACTGTCTGACGATATTCATTGCACTGTCCAATTTAACTCATCTATGTGTGCTATACAGGACCTGTCGAGGAACCTGATTGGAATGGGTGTTCGGCAGGATGGACTCTACTACTTTCGCGGCACATCTTCAGCATATAATGCCTCTATCGGATCGCCTTCTATGTTGGAGCTGTGGCATAATCGCTTGGGGCACCCTTTCGAGAATGTAGTAAAGCTTCTTCCCTCTGTTCGTGGTACTTCTGCCAGTTTACTTAAACCTTGTGATACTTGTTTTAGGGCTAAACAATCTAGAGATAGTTTTTCAGTTAGTGACCATAAGTCTACTAGAATTTTTGAGAAAGTTCATTGTGATTTGTGGGGTGCATACACTCATTCTTCTTCTTGTGGTGCACGATATTTTTTAACTTTAGTAGATGATTTTTTCCGAGCTATTTGGGTTTATTTGTTGGTCGATAAAACCGAAATTTTTCGTACGTTTATGGCTTTCATTGCAATGGTTAAACGTCAGTTTTCTCAGAAAATCTAGGTTGTCCAATCTGATAATGGGACTGAATTTAATTGCATGCTTGATTATTTCTTTTCCACTGGCATTACTTTCCAAACATCTTGTGTTGGTACCCCTCAACAAAATGGTCGAGTCGAGCGAAAACATCGTCACATTCTGAATTTTGCTAGAGCGCTTAGATTTCAGGCTCATTTACCAATTTTCTTTTGGGGAGAAGCAGTTCTTACTGCTGCTCATTTGATTAACCGAACTCCCACTCCCCTCTTAGGCAATAAGACTCCCTATGAGATTTTGTTCGAAAAATTACCTTTCTTTGACTCTCTTCGAATTTTTGGTTCCTTGTGTTATGCTCATAATCAGAAAGCGAAGGGAGATAAGTTTGGCAGTCATAGCCGAAAATGTATTTTTGTGGCTATCATCTGGCAAAAAGGGGTAGAAGTTGTTCGATCTAGAGGCAAAGAAATTTTTTGTCTCCCGAGATGTGAAGTTCTTTGAGAACAATTTTCCTTACAGTGATTTGTCGTCAGTGCCTCATTCCCCGAATTCCGTGGAGATTATTAACCAAGAGGCTGATTTCGCATTCCTTGATTATCCGGACATGGCAGACGTTGCTTCAGAACCTTTGACAGTAGCTCCTGCACAAGTGGTCAACCGCCCAGCATCAGTTTTAGCAACGTTAATCTTTCTGTACAAGTGGGCGACCGCCCAGGATCAAAACCAAACAACGTTGAAGCCTCTGTACAAGTGGGCGACCGCCCAGACCCAAGTGGGCGATCGCCCAGAACCAAAATCTGACGAGATTTAGTTCCCAAATTCCGCATGTTTCCTGATTTCTTTCCCTTTTGTTTTTCCTTTTGAGATTAGAACTCTTTTAGACCAAGATTTTATTGTAAACTATATATTCACAAGTTCATCAATGAGAATTCAAGTTTTGGAAAAATCATAATTTGTTTTCCTACAATAATAGCAAAATATGAATGGAGCGGCGCACCGTGTGTGTCGGTAAGATAATTTTTTCTTCCGATTACCACATTAAATACCGATTAACTTGGTTCAGTTTGGGTAGAATCACATGGGCAAGAAATATCTTTCACCAAAGTAAACAAAGTTTTAACCCTACAACCTTCCCCTGGCTCGATGATGAATTTTTTCTCAAATAATACCTTTTTATTTTTTTATTTACCAAAATGACTTACTGTTCAAACTATTGCCCGGAATGTTCATTTTTTGAAAATCGCTACACCGTGTAGCGAGTTTGACTAGGGTTGGTCAAAACTCGCTACACCGTGTAGCGAGTTTAACGTAATTAAGTTTGACCGTTGGAATATTAATTAGCGGGTGTTCAAAATTGCCACTTTGTAGCTGGAAAGTATTTTGGCTTACTTAAACTCACTACACCGTGTAGCGAGTTTCAATAAAGCTGAATTAAACTCGCTACACCGTGTAGCGATTTCAGCTTTATTGAAACTCGCTACACCGTGTAGCGAGTTAAAGCCAGAGTTTGTCCCCCACTATAGATTCGTTTCAAAATTTCAAAATTTGTTACTTCTTTTTGTTTTTTCATTCGCGAAGGCATTTTGAACAATAAATATAGGTTAATTTATGTATCATCACGAATATCTAAAAATTGTTACTTGAAGTACATATAATGTTGTAACAATAACAACTTTTAAATTTTAATTTGGACAATTAAATCAGCTTCAAATTGTTGCTCAAAATAGCTTCGTAGTAACATCAAAAAAAAAAATTTCGTTCGCGAAGCTATTTTGAGCAATAATTATAGGTTAATTTAGATATCATAATGAATATCTAAAAATTGTTACTTGAAGTACATATAATGGTGTAACAATAACAACTTTTAAATTTTAATTTGGACAATTAAATTAGCTTCAAATTGTTGCTCAAAATAGCTTCGTACTAACAAAAAAAAAATTACATGTGTTAAAAAAATAATGATATGTGGCTGAATTTTTTTTTTAAAATATTTATTTTTCATGTTTTAAAACAAATGATAACATGTTGCTGAATAATGTTTTTCTTTCAAATTTTTTTCTCATGTGTTAAAAATTTATGTCATGAATAATTGCAACAAAATCAAACACAAACTGTACAAAATAATTTTAAAAAAACTAAAATAACATCACAAAAAATAAATATTTTCGAGTTACTTGCCACATCCCGGCCACATAGAAAATCTTACATAAAATCACAAAAAATAAATATTTTCGAGTTAGTGGCCACATCCCGGCCACATAGGAAATCTTACATAAAATCACAAAAAATAAATATTGTCATGTTAGTGGCCACATTCCGGCCACATAGGAAATAGTACATAAAATCACAAAAAATAAATATTTTCAAGTTAGTGGCCACATTCCGGCCACATAGGAAATCTTACATAAAATCACAAAAAATAAATATTGTCAAGTTACATGTCCAATAACAGAAATTAACAATCTTTGGGAAACACCTTAAAAACATTGGAAGTAACAATGTTAAGTATTTTTTTTGAGCGCGAGGGGGCCCAAACAACAGCCTAATAGATCAACAAAACAAAACATTTAGAACAAAATGTTAAGGAATATAACCTTAGGGAGTGTAATGTTAAGGAAAATATTTCATACCTTAGTCAGTATAAGAACAGCACCAACACCTATGTGACTTCCGCCCTCACTATCTCTCATCACTTTGTCAGCAATGTAAGCATCAATGGTATCAGTAGGATCCTTCAAAACCAAATGCACAGAGTCATGATCACTTCGTGTAAACTCCTTCACAACCATAACAACCTAATAGAACAAAAATATAATGATCAATTATTTATAAATTTCAACCTTAACTATAATTAAAATAAAATAATATACCTGTTCCACCCTCTCATATTTTTGGCAATTCTCCTTGATCATTCTCAAGGGATAATAAGTACCCTCTGCAGTGAGATAGTCCATCGCAGAAAGCCAAGCTTTGCCCTGAAAATCATCATCTTCCACCGGCTCTTCAAGTTTTTTACGTATGGCCTCTTGGGTCGACTGAGCGGGGGGTCCCTGAGAGGCATGAGCTTTTCCGGTGCGATGCCGACGCATGGCGGCCTGTGCTTCACCAGCGGGACCAGGTATGATATGACGCGGTGGAGATTCTCTCTCTCGTTCGATTTGAGGCAGTGGAGGCGGTGGAGATTGAAACTCTCGTTCAATTTGAGAGAGATTAGATAGACGATTGGAGGTTTGACCGGGATGTTCAGGAAGAGGTTGTCTTCCAAGATACCAGCGGGGTTTTGATGGATCCATTTTGAAATAAAGAAGGGTATGTTTTGTTGGGACTAAGAAAGAAAGAAAGAAAGAAAGAAAGAAAAGGGAGAACTGGACTGAGAAAGGAAGAGAATGGTATGTTTTGTTGGGACTGACGGAGAGGGTTATGTAGGGGTATGAAATAAATTAAACTCGCTACACCGTGTAGCGAGTTTGACTTAAATCTGGTCAAAACTCGCTACACCGTGTAGCGAGTTTAGTTTAATTAAATGCTATAATTAATTTCCCAACGGCCTAAATTAATTACCCTAAACTCGCTACACGATGTAGCGAGTTTTGACCAACCCTAGTCAAACTCGCTACACGGTGTAGCGAGTTTCAAAAAAGTGAACATTTTGGGCAATAGTTTGAACAGTGAGTCATTTTGGTAAATAAAAAAGTAAAATGGGATTATTTGAAAAAAAATTCCTCGATGATGCAGTGTGACATTCTCTTTGCTTAATTTTTCAGAGTTGATTGTATAAATACATACTACCTGTTGTATTCTTTATAAATGACAGATTTTTTTTTTCAAATTTGCTCTTGATCAAAAGCAAATTTGAATTATTTTTTTCGACATTTATTTAGTAACAAATAAAAAACAAATTTTGATTTTTTTTCAACATTAATTTTGACGGAGGTAGTATTAAATTGTGGGACCCTGCAATTTCACTTAGATATATGCATATGTTGAATTATTGTAGTGCATATGTTGAATTATTGTGATGGGGTGGAACTGACTGACTGACAGGATTAAAGTTTGTCTTACTTTTTTTTGTCCTGAAATAGATTTTATATTATCTCCAACATCGCGCTATATCCTTTGTCTTATTGACAATTTGACGTGAAACTGAACTCCAACGGCGGTGCTATAGACTTCGCTATTTTGACGTCGAGGGTATGATGCGCCAAATTTGTCGAAGGTAAGTTCATGTGCTATTCTCTCTTTTCCATTTTTCTTTTCTTTTTTAAATTGAAATTACTATTTTCTCCGTGTTAAAATAAATGAGTAACCATTTTAAGAAAATATTATTTATTCAAAACTTTTGTACATTCATTTTGAGATGGAGATAGTATATATTTTTTAATTTAATATTTATTATTTGTAATATTGAATTTTATTTTTATTTAAGAAAAACTATTCAATTTATTTTTATTTGTATTGTTAATTAAATGTTATTTGTACCATTAATTTTTTAAACAAAAATTATTAAAAAATTGTTTATATATATTAATTGTTTGTTTAAATATTTCTTCTTATATATTTGTATTTTAAATATATGTATTATTGTATTATTTAATTATTTAGTTTTATAGCATTAAAATTAATATAATGTAATTTGAATAACATTAAATAATTAATGAAAAATATTTGATCAAATGAAATAAAAAGGAATATTTTGAGAATACTGTTATTTGATGCAAAATTTGAATTAAGCTGTTGGAGACGTTTGAAGATATTTGATGCTGTAATTACACTATTTTAATGTTTTGATACAATTTATGCATAAATTGTTGAAGATGCTCTTAGTTGACAATCGTAACATGTGTTTTCATTTCAATTGCCAGTTGTGAAATTTCTTTGTGGAAAATGTGATGCTCCCTCAATCAATAATCAATAATCAATAATCAATAATTGAGTCTGCTAGTTTATTGAAAATGTGATGCCTCCGTCCTAAATAAAATGAATAACCATTTTTATTTATTTTGATGATAAATAAAATTGAACATTTGTTTTAGGACACAACTAATATTATGATGTCATAATGAAATATGCCAAGCCGTTAAGGTCTGAATAAGATGTTAACTGAGGCTTGTTTGGTAATCCAATTAAGCTCTTAATTTGAAACACTTTAAGAGATTTAAAAGTTAAGCATGTTTGATAAGGTAAATTGCAATCACTTAATTAATTAAGATTGTCTTAAAAAAGGCTATTAATTTTAAGTTGGAAATGAGTAGCTTAATCAATTAAGAGGGAGAAAGAAAGAGTTAAAAATGGAATGAGTTCAAATCCATCCATCAACTATTTTATTTATATATTAAATGATATTTTCTTTTGTTGAAATATTTTAACTTTTCATATAAATTATATTTGATCTAGTATTAAAATGTAATTTTATTTATATTAAACTATTGATATTAATAATATTTTAATAGAGTATCATAATTAATTATTTTTTGACAAAGTTTAGACAAATTTATCAAAATAATTAACAAGATAAATTTTATTATGGGTCAAAGAAAGTACTAATAAAAAAATATTTAAATATTATAAAATACATCTAATTATAATAATAGTGACATATATGTTGAATACTTTATTTTATTATACACTCATTAAGATTATTCAAATAATTTTTTGAATGTTAATTTCAAACTTTAAATAAATTCAGATATAAGTGATTTGCCATTACCGAATAAACTAAACTCTTAAAATTCAGCAACTTAATAATTTCAGCTCTATATTTTTTCGCTCTACATTTTCAGAGCTTAATTTTCAGTTTTACTAAACAGGCCCCTGAGCGCCACACAATTGTAGTCAAGGCAAGTGCATGGAATTCTTTCCTAGCCACTAATTTTTTAAAGGAAGGAGACTTATAAAAGATGAATTAATAAATTACCTTAAAAAATAAAAACATTTAAGGATAATATATATATATATATATATATATATATATATATATATATATATATATATATATATATATATATATATATATATATATATATATATATTTATTTATTTTTATTTTATTTATTTTTTTTTTTTTTTTATTTTTTTTTGAGATTGTAAGAGGTAGGGGTAGAAGCTAGTTGAATAATTGTGTTGTGCTAATTTTGATTTTCAGTTCGGGTTTAGTTTGATAAGCAATATACAAATATATAAAATAATTAAACTCTTTACTTGTTTAATAAACTTGACAAATCAATAAAACATTATGAGACGGATGAAATATTAACTTTTAACCTCTGAGCTAGACATACTCCCTCCCAACTTTGATTACACATAACTAAATCTTCCTCCGGCAAGCCAAAGCCAAAGCCAGAAGGACTGCAAAAACAACTTCCCAACCAGAACATTGACCTGGTGGCTGCTTCAATTCAAATTTAAATTTAAATTTTTCAGTCACAAAATTTCCAAAACCGTTTACAAGTGTAGTTTGGTCCGTACCCCCTTAGTTCAATAGATTGTGTATGGGTGGCCAGGGCAGTCACAACCTTGTGTAAGGAAAATTCTTGGTGCCACTTAAAACTTCAAATCCCTGTACAGGAGCGAACAGCAAAATTCAGAAGATTCATAGTTAGGATGCAAATGCAACCCAACCGAGGTGGCAACCCATTTTCAAATCTACTCCCTCCGTCCCATATCTTTTCATTAGTGAAGGGAACAAAAATAAGAAAAGCAGTGTAATGACAATATCTTTTCCTTACACAAAAAAAACGGTAGTAACATGTTTAGTTCAGTTGAGGCATGCATCATTCAACTGCCCACATCGAATCTGATCAAAACGTACAAGCTGGTAGACAATAACCCAATGCATGCGTAACTACATAAGTAGAGTTTCCTACTTTCAACATAAAAAAGCAACAGCCCCAAATAACAACACACAATATAACATTTGGCAAACGAGTTACCATATCAAAGTCTAAACAAAGATGCAGCACCAACTTAAGAGGCCTCAGCAGGAGCTTGGGTTACACCATGTTTGACCAACAGCTTACTAAGGGAATCTGGTGAACAAACCTGGTACTTAACCTTCCCAGATGAAGACAGAAAAACCTCAGCAAGCTCAAGCTTGTCTGAAGTAAGACTTGTACTGTCCATTGTCTTGCTGAGAACCTTCAGTGCCAGCTCCACAGCCTCTTCCCTAGTGATCTCGTCCTTATAATCCTGCTTCAGCATCGATTGTGCCGCCTGATTGTTAGCCCCAACAGCTGCCGCCTTCCAGCCACCATAATTTCCACTTGGGTCACTTGTATACAGCTGGAACCCGTAGTTCTTATCCCACCCAGCAAAAAGAAATGAAACACCAAAGGGACGGAGCCCACCAAATTGTGTGTACCCTTGTTTGGTGTCACATAGGGACTGAACAAGCTGCTCAACGGGCATTGGCTCTTGGTAGGCTAAGGTATAGCGCTGAGCCTGGACACGGGCTGTGTTGATAAGGATATTGGCGTCAGACATAATGCCGGCTACGGCACATGCTACGTGGTCATCAATCTTGTACATCTTTTCGGTTGAGGTTGAGGTTTGAAGCAGCTTTGAAGTTACTTTCTTTTCACCAACTAGAACTACTCCGTCCTTGGACAGTATCCCAATTGCGGATCCTGCATTTCCAATGGCTTCCATAGCATACTCTACCTGGTAGAGACGGCCTTCCGGCGAGAAGATCGTCGTCCGGCTATCATATCGTCTTGACATCTGTTATATAGGAGTGTACTATACATAAGACATTAAACCAGAATAAAAAATAAAGATACATAGTGCTTACTTGGTACACAGCAATGATCATACTATTCAATGCTATGGTGGTACAAATTTTATTTTTATATAGTTAGAATATTTTGGAACGGAAACACTATTGCTTCTTTTCAAACGAGAATTCAGAATACAACAAAGCAAATAAGGCACAAGGAACATTAAGCAGTATGATCTAATACATGACATCTCATATATCTTCAATGTCAATCCACTCGAAACTATGACTTTCCTGAATAGACAGCATTATATTTCCACTCTGATGAATAGATAATCACAAACGAGACCAATTGACCAAAGAGTCCAACATCCAAGTGAGCTACAGGATTCAGGTTTAAGGCTAGTATAATTTCTTCAAGGGTAAATTACAAAATTTGGCCTAACGTCCACGGAGTGATACAAGTTTGGGGCCTGATGTCCAAAATTTAGCGAAATAGGGTCTGACTTGTCACTTTGTTTGCAAAATAGGGCTTTTGACGGATTTCGTTAGAAAAATCAGTTAAGGCACGTGTGACTTGCACGTGATTGACGAATTGGATTAATCGGCAATGGGTTTTAGTTCTAGATAAGTTAAATGCAAATACTTAAACTTAAAGTTGAAAAATATAAAATTTTGATTTTAATTATTATTTAAATATGAATAAATAAATCCTTTCCTTTAAAAAAATAAGTAAATGCTTTATTAATAAAATTTTCACGACAAGTAAATATATTTTTATAATAATTTACTATATTAATTATTCATTTTTTAGAATTTCGTCCTTTTTTACAAACCAATTTATTCTTTTATCAAATCAATTAATTTTTCTAAGCCAAATACATTTAAACTAAATATCTCATGTAAGCTAAAATCTCCACCCCGACCACCCACTCACGGATTCTTAAGTAAGTTTGCTCGAATTCTCTTTTCAAATGGGTTTCTTATGGAGTGCGGGTGTAATTTTTCGAAAACGGGGGTTACGGATCCTGATTATGTTAGTTACTTCAACTGCCGCCGTGACCTTTCTGTCGCCGCCACGATCTTTTAGCCGGCGAACAGATGGGAGGAAATGGATAATGGGTAAGATTTTTTTTCGTAGAAGAATCAAGGGTAGGAGAAGATTGTGTGAAATAGAGAAAATTATTTTTGGGGGTTTTCTTAGTTAAGGAAAGAAGGAAAGGGTTTTGAAAATTTTGTAGGGAGGGAGAAGAAGTAGAACGGTGAATAAGGAAGGGGAATTTATGTCGATGGGGTCAAGGAAAAGGATGAACGCCGGCTGCCAGAGCAAATGGAGAACGGAGTTGGGGACGATGAATTGAGTTCGTGGTTTAAATTGGGGTAGGGTTATTTTGGGGAAAAAAATATTTGTTAATTTCATCCTCCCCTTCATTTAATAAAAAATGCATTTAACCCCTCACAACTAATACCCATTTCATTTTGATCAATTTCATCAATCATGTGCAAATCACATGTGACTTAACTTACTTTTCTAACGAAATCCGTTAAAAACCCCTATTTTGCAAACAAAGTGACAAGTCAGACCCTATTTCACTATTTTGGACATCGGGCCTCAAACTGGTATCACCCCGTGTACGTTAGGCCCTATTTTGTAATTTACCCTTTCTTCAATATCATATTAAGATATTCCTGCATTACTTTTAAGTAACACATCTAAGAACCAATCGGAGTAGATCTCAAGCACTGACATAGAATTTTCTTTCATTTTTGGGTTAAACTTCAAATTTCATAACAAAAATGATTGCCATGACCAGTTAGCCAACTAAAGTTACAGGTATAAGATATCAAAGTCATTTCAATTTACTTAATAAACCGTGCATTACCATTCTTGTTGAATTTCATAACCTCCAAAAAAAGTGGATAACTGAAGAAAAGAACGGAGTTAGAGAAGCAAGCTAGGGTCATAAAAGAAGTGACCATGCCATAAATCCATGTTGCAGACATGCGATTCCTTACTACACAAAGTTTTATAACAAAATATACTCTTCAAATGTAATTGTAAAGATCAGGTATAACCCCTCAGGGACAGTTTACTTCAGCTGCTAGTCAGTAAAGGATTACAGAAATATAACCAACAAACTGATGAAGTGCTTTACTATAAACTACATTATGCTGTTTAATCCTACCTAAATGAAAATTTGAACCAGGACCACAATTTCTAGGATGTTATTCAATCTATGATACCAGTTTTGATTCGTTCCATTAATAAAGATACTATATTAATATTCGAATTTGGTGGTCCTTTCCTTTTTGTTAATCGGGAAACACAATACTCCCTCCGTCCCACAACAAACTACACACTACTCCGAATGATCTTTGAGCTATAAATTGAGGATGATTAAATTATTCTAATGCAAAACTAAAAATTGCTATAAACAACACACTTTTGTTGTTGTAAGGAAATGTTACAAAATCAACCCCTTAGCCCAATTTGGTAACAGGCCTCAACAACTCAAAACAACAAATTCCTTAAAAACACAAACCCCCAAAGACCTGGACTAAACCATTATAGTACTTCAAAAACATAAGCATAACAAAGAAACCACTTGCCCTCAAACTTCCTACTGTCCAGAGAGATGGACTCCAAAAATAACTATAAAACTCCTTTGAGAGGATACCAATCCCAATAATACCTCCATGAATTTGTTTGGTAGCAAGCCACTCGGCATGAAATTTGGAGCAGCTGAGACAAAGCAATATTGCTACAACCACTCAAAATCTGTGAAACTATTGGTCATTTCACCTTCAACACAATTCCAGTTCACTACCCATGATGAAATGAACTAGTTTTGAGAATGTCCGCCATAATCATAATCCTTAAGCCTACTTGCACACCATCAAAATGGGAAAACATATCCTCAGCAGGATTGATTATAACAGTAAACCAATCAATTAAATGACCTCCACCAAAAATACAATCACTAACAAGATTGTCGTAATTGTTTACCCAAACAGCTAATAATATCGCATCCCCTATCTCAACTATTCATCTCAATGTGAAATCCCCCAAATACGTCAAAAAATAAAAAAAGTTCGTGGATTTATAAGTTGATTGCAACTTCTCCCACACCACTTTCCTTTTCCTAAGTCCTAACAATACTAGGCAGTTAAAATTTGCTGTCATGCACCCAACCCTTTTTCTAATTCATAACACTTTCAATCCAATTAAATTTATCACAACTTTTGAATCTCATAACATTTAAAATCCTTCAAGTTCACAAATAGATGGTACACCCACGAAGCAAGGTCTAGCTTGTACGGGTTCCCATCACAATCTTCATACCCCATATACCCCACCTTTTATATTTGTAAATATATTCCATTTGTAATCTTAAATAAAGCAAGTCTTTGCAATTAACTTACTGATTTCATCTCCTTTTCCCATTGCCTCCCAACCTCATAACATTCTAAGATCATACTGCACTACCATTATAAGGACTTGACTTACTGAATTCAAAATAAATCCTTACTTGGATTCCCTCTTATCTTAGTTTTTGGGTTGCTTGGTCCTAACGTTTCAGGTTAAAGCTTCATAATGCTATATAACTTTTTTCATTCTGTAAATATCAACAAGGTGACTTTGCAGTGATAAAAAGAAAACAACGTTTAAACATCCACATGCAGTTAAACCCGTGAAGACAGTTACTGACATATGCTTCACCTGGAACAGAATTCAAAACCCCTCCTACAAAACAGTATATCCAGTACAGATTCAAAGCCAATTACGGGTTCAATTTGGAGGTATTTCAGGCTATTGAATCGACAAAATGATTAATGTGGACAGAAAACCCTTGAATAAAATCAAGTCCATTAAACCTAATTTAGGCTAGAAGTCTCTTATTCCAAGGCAAAAACATAAAATCAGGAAAGTAAAAAACTCATTCGAAGATGGAGTAAAGCTTTCAAGCAATTAGAAATTTAAAAATAAAATGCAAAATTTCAATCTGTAAGATTCGATTCGAACTAAGCTACAGTTTCGTAACTAAATCAGTACAAGATTATGGAACAAAATTCAGTGAAAAGCAAAATTTTGATTCAAGAAAAATGACTAACCTGAATGGAGATCCGAACGAGGGTTTGAAGAAGAAGAAGAAGAAGAAGAAGAAGAAGTAAACAATATAATCGGAAATTAATCGGCACTGTCGAAGTTAATATAGATATTCCTAGTTTTATTGTTCCCCAAGCTTCGTCCTTTTTTCTTTGTTCCTCTTTAGGGAAAATTACATTTATCACCCCAAATTATACAGTCAATCCGCTTTGCACCCTTCAATTTTGTCAAGTTTCCATAGGTCATGTTTGAATAATCCCTCCGACCCACCTTAAATCGGACTTTTTGCCATTTTCGTTGTCTCATCTCAAGTCGGACTTCTCAAAATGATAAAGTTTTACACTATCCCTCACACACATTCTCTCTCACACCTTACTTTTATACTTACAACAACATTTAACTTACTATTAATTTAACTCATTATCTCTTTTATTTTACTTTTTATACTCACAACACATCTCTTATATTTTACTTTCTCTTCATAACCGTGCTCAAAAATTGGTTCGGTTTGAAATGGGACGTAGGGAGTATTTCTTAAGTTGCACTTTGGTTGATGATGGTTTCGGGCCCAAGCTCGCGATCAACCCATTCAGCCCGTGGCCCGGAGCTCGTCAAGCCCGTATCCATCGGCTAGAGGACAAGCCCTTGTTCCATTCCATACGTTTGGAGGAGCAAGTGCGGTTGCACGTATGCAACACGGACCGGTTATTATTCACGAGCCGCTCAGCTCGTTCGACCCGTGTACGTTTGCCCCACTATTTCCTTTTTATAATAGAAAATATCCTAAATGCCCTATTCGTTAATAATTTCGTTAGAGGGGCATTTTCGTTCAAAATGTATATAATAGCTCCATGGCGAGATTTTAATATTTTTAACATATTTACCCCTCCCAACAAACATAATAATTAGGAATAATTTTGGTCCAAAACTATTTTCTAATTATTACCATTTTTAACAATTTTTTTCATCAATTCAAGAATTATCTTTAGGAAAAATACATTCATCACCCCAAATTATACACATAAAATCACTTTACACCTTCAATTTTGTTACAATTACATAGGTCATGTCATGTCCTTAAATATTTTCCTCTGTGATTGACCATAACTTCAAGAGTTGAATAGTCGTTTTTTGACAAAACTAATCCAGATTTCCTTCTTTGTGTTGCCTCCGTTGATCCAAGAAATTCATTCTCTGCTATTGATAAAATTAGATCGATCAAATTTGCTAAACTTTATCCTTTATGCTTTTCGCAATAAAAAATCGTAGTAATCTTTCTAATGAACTTGAAACATACATTATAGATATGTGCAACGATGTTGAGTTTACCAATGTAAAGAACATTGGTGAGTTTGTTAAAATGATGGCGGGAAACAAAAGGAAATTGTTTATCCTTTAATCACCGTAGAAACTTGCATTATAGTTGTCGGTCGCAACGACAAGTGAGAAAATATTTTCATCGACGACATTACGCAATAATATGAGAGATATTTGGTTGAATGATAGTTTATTGCAATTAATTTATGGGTTAATTACAAAATAGGGCTTGTAGTCTCATAACATGTCCCAATCGAAGTCTGAATTTTCAATTTTGATAATTTAGGGCCTAAAATGCCAAAATTTGCCAAATTTAAGGCTATTTGATGAAATTCTTTAAAAAACCTAGTTAAGCCGTCATGTGTCACGCACATGCACCTTTATAAAGGGTAATGGGGGCAAAATCAAAAATAATACTCCCTCCGTCCCATACCTACGTGCACACTTTCCATTTTGGGCGTCCCAAACCTACGTGCATATTTCCTAAAATGGAAAGGAATCTTTACTATTCTCTCCACTCATTCTCTCTCCTACATTATTTTAATACTCACAACACCATTATAATTTACTATTCTCTCCACTCATTCTCTCTCCTATTTTATTTTCACACTCACAACACTTTCAATATAATACTCTCTCCTTAATTTACTTGAAAAGTCAAACTAGGCACCAAGGTTCGGGACGGAGGGAGTAAGATTTTGCAATTTTCAAGCCCTAAATTGATATAAGCCTAACTTCGAGCCCCAATTTGGATAGAGTAAACAACAGTTCGAGCTTGAATTTGAGAATATATTATAAGTTTAGACCCTATCTTATCATTAAAAAAAGTAAAATAATTTAAGGTTTATAATTTAGAGTTTTTGTTCTATACATTAATTTATAGTTTATGTAAGATTTATGATGTACAAATTAATATAAGTTCTTCAATTAATTTATGATAAAATTAGATGGAGGTAATAGGATGTAATGCCTATAAAACTTTTAAAAAAAATTGTAATTCCTTAACTCAAATTCAATCATAAAACTTAAATTAATATAGATTAATGTGTATATCATAAATTCTAATTGAGTACAATGTCTATCTTGTCATTTTAATAAAATAAATAAATATATTGAGTTATATCATTGAATTAGAGTTTAAAATTAAAGAGAGGATAAAAGAACTTTTAACACATGATCCTATTGTTGGAAAAATAGGGTTTTTTTTGAAGAAAATAATGAGTTATTTAATAAATGGGTTGTTTGTCAAATTATCAAATTAATTGTGGGTTTGTATTATACTACATGAGAGTATTAAAATCATATATTTATTTGTCCAAAATGATTGAGGTATGAATGAGATATTAAGGCTCAAAGTAAGTGGGTTGTGGTTATCCCTCATTGAAAGGAAATGTAAAAGTATACTAGTATATTTCTTCCTACACTTTAGTAGTGAGTAAGATTGTGTAGCATAGTGGCTATCTATCGCGCATGGCTGCGCGGGGGGTGCAAATCAAGGTCCAAAATGTGCTTAGGGCTACCGAACTCGCATGCGCGTCCTGCGGACACGAATATAGCTACGAATTGGCCTACTCGCGCTAGTTCGTCTTTTGCAAAAAATAAAATTTGAGAGAAAAATGAACTCCCACCACAATTTGTAACTGCCTATCAAATGGTTACGAAATTAAAAGGTGTTTAATTTCGGATCAGTTTTGATCCTTCCGTGGTAGCTATAGAAAGGGAAGAATACAAACAGATTAAAACACACTGTTTTCCAAAGTCTCTGCTCTCTCCAATTAGCAGCATATTAAACAATCATTTCCTTTGACCTCTTGCATTTGCATCTAGTGGTGATACCATCCAAGCATAACTTCAATTCGCTGGAGGTACTACTGTGCAGCAACCTTTCGGTCATTTCCTTTCGGTCAGCCACAGTTCGATGAGAATGAGACGAACGTGCAAGCTGTAGACACCCCATTCTGAACCAATAATTTCATGATTACACTACTCTTCGTCTCTATTTTGTGTTTTGATGAATGCATATTAGTTTCGTCATGTTTCGTTAAGTTTCTAACTAACCTTGTTAGGTTTGGACCTAACTGACTAACAGAATAACTGAAGAGAACACAATCGTCAAATGACTAGTTGTCCCGCGCGGAACAAGCCTGTCTCGCGCGAGACAACCCCTCTGCAGGATGTGCAGAATCACTTTCCTTCTCCGTCCCAACCTCTTTTCTTGATAAATCTTATCTAACCCGAGTCTCTACTGATTTGAGAGTTCTAGAACCTTCCTTTGGTGGAATCCTAACTTGGTGACCAAGTAAATCAAATCCTATAAATACTTGATAACTTTCAGTATTTCGGAAGACAATGAATCCCCAATAAATTTACTTGTTTTTCTCCTTGAAAGATTCCTATAAATCATTCATAAACAAACACCCAAATTCGTCCATCAACCTTGTTGATTGACGAACATCGAGGCTCAAGCCTAAAATCAAGGCGAAACTCTGTCCAAATCCTTTCTCGATCGAGAAGGATGAGAAAACACTTAGAACTACGTTCTAAATCAAATATCTTCTAAACACATGGTAAACTTCTATGTTTTTACTTTCTTCTTCTCAATCTCCCTCTAATTGCTTTTAGAGTATTGTAATCCCATCAAAAGGGTTAGCCTAGAGTCCCTTCAATCTATGGAGGTGATCTCGAAGCATACAATCTGACATTCCTAATTAAGAAATTAATTAGGGTTTGCTTGTTCTTATTAAATTACTGTTTAAATTGATAATCCCCCTTAAGCAAGACCAATCTTCGGATTGGGTGGATGCGGTGCTCCTCGACGTTTCAAATTCATCACTTAAGCCCCGAACCCAAATATTTTCAAAAAGGTTTTTCTTATTGTTTTCCTAAATAAATAATAAGTGGTGACCCTGTTATTCAAAAAAATTGCATCGCTACAGTTTTGGCGACTCCGCTGGGGAATTTTAAAATTAAAGTGGCTCAGACTTGCGTCAATTAAGGGGGATTTTCAAAAAAAAAATCAATTTACTCTTCAGTTTCAGGCTAGTTTCGCACGAGACAACCCTATGTCTCGCGCGAGACAAAGCCTCTATAATCCGTTCTGAATTTGTATTTTATTTAAGTATTGATTCTTATTTAAAACTGCGTGAGATTGATTTTTGATTTAAGACCGGTCCATGGAGGATTCGGGAGTTATAATTTAATTTATTTATTACCTCTCTCTCTCTCTCTCTCTTTATGTGGAACTACGACGGCCTGAGTCTTTCTAATTTGGGAGAAACGTAGGCAACCACTTGGTGCGGCTACTATCTGTTTAACTTTTAGTTTTCAAAAAAAACTTTCTATTTTACTCTATCACATAGAAGTGACTCTCACACACGTGCACATCATGATATAACTGTCATTGCACTACATACCCTGATAAACCCGGGACCCATACTAAGGACGGATGACGGTAATCACCTAATCGCCGGTCTCTCCAAAGTTGGATCATCCCACTTCGCGTCTTCAATCCATCTAGATTGCCATATCGCGAGGAGCCTAGCCTTCCAGCCCTGCATCAACCACATATCATGTAGATTTACCTTTTAGGACACTCCATGACCGGTCGGTTTGATCTTGGAATCTTTGTAATCCCTTGTCAAGATCGTTTTTTGTGCAATAAGTCATGGAAAAGAAATCAATAAATTGTCGCTCCGGATTTGTACCTTCGGAAATGTCCCTATGATTGTCCCTTCGGATTTGCCCCTAAAGAGAAAAAGTTCTTACCAAATTTATTGCACAAAACACGATGTTACTTTAGATAAATTCGACCCATAGGTCCATAGGTTTCGATTTTGAATGTTAGAAACACCCAAAACGCCGACCAAAATTAGGATTGAAATCAGAAAAATGTAACTTCCAGTGGTGTTGTCTCGAGCGAGACTGCTTGTCCCGTGCGAGACAATTGTTCTGTCTTTTCGTGTTTTGGCCAAAACCTTCAAGCCTTTGTACACCCTATTCAGCCGACTTATTGGGACTTGATCATGGTTTAACACAGTTGCTACACATATAGGTTCATCGCCAAAGTTCGGCACAATGTCTACTTCTCTTCCTGTCACCGAAGCCGAAATCAAAGATACTAAGGCTGAACTCATCGAAGCCCTGCTTAGGATGGATGAACAACGTAAGAAAATTAATGAGTAAAATGCCCAAATTGCCGCCCTCATGCAAGAGCTCCACGAGATGAAAGTCAAGAAAGAAAGAAAGCAAAAGAAGAAAGATGGATCCTCCTCCGATGAAGAGGAATCCTACCCTAAGAAGAATAGAAAAACCAAGAAGTCAAGCAAGAAAGAAGAAGAATCCGATTCATCCTCTCCTCATCCTCCTCCAATGATGAGGGACATATCTCCAAGGGTACTAAGACCAAGAAGGAAGGTAGTAATGAAACTACTAAATTTGGTAATCATGTTACTAAGAACTATCTTGAGAAGAAATTTGCAACCCTTGACACTTCAAAAGGATCATTCATCCCATTTGATCCCGATGCTCTTCAACAATCCTTCACCAAGTTTTCTCGCAAGTACAAGACACCTGATATTGCCAAGTTTAATGGCACTACTTGTCCTCGAGCTCATGTTGAGACCTACACTTGGGCTATGCTTTCAATGGGCGTTGATAACACAATCTTGGCCCAATGCTTCCCTCAAACTTTGGAGGGTGCTGCAAGGGATTGGTATATGTCTCTTCCTATGACTACAAGGCTTGACTGGTCATCTGCATGTTTAGTCTTCCAAAGGTAGTTTGAAGACAACTCCACTTACCGCCCTACTAGGAGGGATCTTGAACAAACCAAGCAACATGCCAATGAGTCTTTTGCTTAATTTTCTAGAAGATGGAGACTCAAACTTACAGAAATTGTCGAAAGACCTACTCTCAAAGAGCAAATTCACATCTTCCTGCAATGCCTCTATGATGAATTTCAAGAAAAGCTCGCCGGTAATTACTTTCCTAGTTTTAATGAACTTCACGAGTCCGGAATTAGGATTGATGACTTCCAAAAAAGTAAAAAGAAGGAAAGTACTTTTCGCTACGACAAGCCCACCACAAGTAAAGATGCTTCAGTCAATGCTATTGCATTCAACCGCCCCAACATTGGCAAGTATTTTGATGTTCCTCCTTCCGAAAAGAAAAAGAGGCACTATGAGAAACTTTAAGGAATCACTCGAGAAGAACTTTTTGATGTGCTTGTCAAGAACTTTTTGAAGGACATCATCTAAGACCTCTTTGACAATGGAGAGTTAGAACGTCCCAACATCATCACCAATTCTCTCCCTCATAACACATGAAGAAGATGAAGCTCCAAGAAGAAATCTACACTTACCACTTTGGGGCTACAACTATCCTCTCCCTCTCTCGTTTGATAGAAGTAGATTGGGTTTTAAATTTCCAAGTATAAACTCGAAGAGTGATTCTATCTTTCTAGTACTTCTCACCTTCTCTAGTTTGTGTCATCTAAACTATCGAGTATGTTTTTACTTTCTCCATTAATCAAAGTCATTTTCTTTTCCTAAACACTTTCCCTAAGGTTGTTCTACCTCATGAGTATCATTTAATTCATGCAAAATAATGGACCCTCCATTCCCTAAATCATCGTAAAAATAGAAACTCCTAAACGAGTTCAAAGAAGAAAGTTATCATTAGAAGGCTTAAGAGCTAAACATTACCCCTATTGAAAGTCAAATGTCAACAAGCGAAGAAAGCCAAAGTTGCTGCTGTCAACCTTTATTCCAAAAAGAGAGAGGCTACTCAATTCAAAGCTTTTAGAGTACAAAAAAAATAAATTCTCATGCTTTCATCACCCCCACAACAAAGGTGAAATTGCAAATGCATGAAGGACTCTCCCAAAAAGAAGAGGAGTCAAGTGATACCAACAAAAGAAATGGAGATTACTCAACATCCTATTACAACAAATGGAGAAGACTTTCAGTATCAAGAAAAATGTTTACCCTTAAGTCATACTAATGATTGGCTTTCTCCTCAAACTTATTTAGAAATTTCTAGATGATGCACAGTTCATTAAAAGGTAGAACAACTTTTCTAGATCTTTGAGCCAAGTAGCATTTCTTGTTGAGTCTAGAGGCTTTCTCTTAGCCACTCTCATACACACTCTTGAAATCCAAACATCAAAACTGGGGCTTCCTAACCTTTCCTCCCCCAATCAATCTCTACTTCAACTCTTCAAAATAATCAAATCTGCATTAGGAGCTTTCCTCTTTGCTTCTCACTCTCATTATTAAAGAATACACTTCTCCAAAAAGTCAATGCTTGGATCACCTTCCAAAGAATAGAGTTCATCTCTCGTCAACTAACTTAAGATCTCATTTCTCTCTCCTCAATAAGATTTTCTCCACTGAGTTCTCTTCAAGTTAACATACTATTTAAAAAAAAAGAAAAAAAAGACGCAAAAGAGATGCCCACTAGATTGAAAACCCGAAAGGACGGTCTAGGCAAAAACCAGGGTGCATCACTAAGAAAAAAATCAAGGACAAAGGGAGACTATTCTTCAACCTTCTTCATTAAACATCATTCGATCCTCTTCAAATCAAATCAACAAGGAGAGCCTTCTTCGATCATCTTCAAATCAAGAGAGGAGCCTCACAAGCCTGTTCTTAAAGTCATCTACCACATTCAAGCTACTTGGGGCTTGAGACAGGAAAGAGACTTGGGCATAAAGCGATTACGACAGTCGACAGATTTGTAGTCGTTCACCTCCTAGAGACACGATTCAAGGGAAAATTAAGAATGAAGATTCACAAAAGTCCTAGATGTGTTCACACAAGGTTACTCATCGAAATTCTACAATAATGAAGAAACAGTACGATACTTTCCCATAAGGCAACCTCGCTGTCTAGCAACAAATTCTGCATAAACCTGATTTGGTCCCAACTTGTCAAATACAAGTTCACTCATATAGTTCACCCATCTCAAATATAAATTCATACAAATGTCCCTACATGTCCATAGATCATATACTCATACATAAACTCACCACCAAAATGACCAACCGGCCATTTACACAAACAGACGTGGACATCACCACATAAGTCCAGTTAAACAACTAAAATCTGAAAACTCTATTTGGAATCGTTATGTGCTAAAAGGCATAGAAAGGTAAGAATCATACGGGTCCATCCGAGACCAGCAAGAATATATCCTTGCATTACAGGAGCCGACAGAACCTCCACCTCAACCGACAACTTCAAAGTCTGTGACTGCAGCAACGACAACAAAGTCTATGACCTCGGCAACAACAGCAACACTTGTGACCTTAGGTGGAGCATCAACAAAGTCTGTGACCTCAGCAACTTTAAAGTCCGTGACCTCGGCAACGTCAAAAAAGTCTGTGACCTCAGCAACTTTAAAGTCCGTGACCTCGGCAACAACGGCAACGTCAGTAACCTCGGGCGGTGCATCATCAAAAAGCGGATACTTTCATAATTGGGTCAAGTCCTTGATTCCTCAGTATGAATTTATCCATGGTTTGAAAGCACTCAAACAATCTCAGCTACGTCAGTAACCTCGGGTGGCGCACTTCAACAACTTCATCAACAAACAGGTATGTGAAGAATTGGGTCAAGTCCTTGATTCCTCAATATGAATTTACATTTTTAAAAAAATAAAAAATCTTCGATTTTCAAAATGATTTTCAAAATACCTAAAACAGCCTTTTTAGTGTTTTTGGAGTCAAACTATATTTTGGTCTGATTCTCCAATAGTGATACGTAGGCAGCCGTGCGGCACAACCATACCAGTGTTCAGAATGATGTATTTTCTATCGATGGCATGACTTCTTCCATAAGACTTGTCGCTGAGGGGCTTTGTAGACACCCCATTCTGAACCAATAATTTCATGATTACACTACTTTTCGTCTCTCTTTTATGTTTTGATGAAAGCATATTAGTTTCGTCATGTTTCGTTAAGTTTCTAACCAACCTTGTTGTTTTGGACCTAAATGACTAACATAATAACTGAAGAGGACAGAATGGTCAAATGACTAGTTGTCCCGCGCAAAACAGGCGTGTGTCGTGTGATACAACCCCTCTGCAGGTTGTGCAGAATCACTTTTCTTCTCCGTCTCAACCCCTTTTCTTGATAAATCTTATCTAATCCGGTTCTCTACTAATTTGAGAGTTCTAGAACCTTCCTTGGGTGGAATCCTAACTTGGTGACCAAGTAAATCAAACCCTATAAATACTTGATAACTTTCAGTATTTCAGAAGACGGTGAATCCCCAAAAAATATACTGGTTTCTCTCCTTGAAAGATTCCTGCAAATCATTCATAAACAAACACCTAAATTCGTCCATCAACCTTGTTGATTGACGAACATCGAGGCTCAAGCCTAAAATAAGGCAAAACTCTGTCCAAATCCTTTCTTGATCGAGAAGGAGGAGAAAACACTTAGAACCACGTTCTAAATCAAAAATCTTCTAAACATAAGGTAAACTCCTATATTTTAACTTTTTTCTTCTCAATATCCCTCTAATTGCTTTTAGAGTAGCGTAATCTCATCAAAAGGGTTAGCCTAGAGTCCCTTCAATCCATGGAGAGGATCTCGAAGCATACAACCCGACATTCCTAATTAAGAAATTAATTAGGATTTGCTTGTTCTTATTTAATTACTGTTTAAATTGATAATCCCCCTTAAGCAAGACCAAACTTCGGATTGGGTGGATGAGGTGCTCCTCGACCTTCCAAATCCATCACTTAAGCCCCAAACCCAAATCTTTTCAAAAAGATTTTTCTTATTGTTTTCCTAAATAAATAATAAGTGGAGACTCTGTTATTCAAAAAAATCGCATCGCTTCACAGGCCGTTACCGCTCTTGATGCTTGTAAGCATTCAGAGTTCTTTTGCCAAATTTACATACTAAATGGGTTGTCGGATACACTATATAATGTTTATAGTGTTAAAAAAACTACAAAGGAACTATGGGAGTACTTGGAATACAAGAACAAAATCGATGACGCGGCATAAAGAAATTCATTGTTGGCCGCATTCTCGATTACAAAATTGTGGACTCTAAAACAGTTAAAAGTCAAGTGGAAGAATTGCAAATAATAATCCATGAAATTCATGTCGAGGGAATGGTGATTAGTGAAATCTATCAAGTGGTGGCTATAATTGAAAAATTGCCTCCCGCTTGGAAAGATTTCAAAAACTACCTTAAACATAAACGAAAGAAAATGGATGTTGAAGCGCTGGCTATTCGTATTCGAATTGAGGAAGAGAATAGAATTGCAGAAAATAATTGGAATAATCTTCTTGTGGCGAAAGCCAATGTGGTGGAGCATGGTGATAGCTCAAAGGCAATAGGCAAGTTTATGCCCGTAAAAGGTTCTAGTTTGAAGCCAAAGGGAGGAATCTCCAAGAAGAAGTTCGGTGAAACTTGCTACAACTGTGGTATTGTGGGCCACAAGTCTTCCGAGTGTAGAAAGCCAAGGAAGAAAGTAAACATGGTTGATGTCATCTCAAATGAAGTTTCCGATATGCATTTAGCAGCGGTAATTTCCGAGGTAAATTTGGTGGGTTCAAACGCAAATCAGTGGTAGATTGACACCGGTGCAAAACTAGGCATGTATACTCCAATAAAGATATATTTAGTAGTTTTGAAGCCCTTGAAAATGGTGAAAAATTATTAAGGGGAAATTCGGTCAATTCCGACGTCAAATGTTAAGGGAAGGTGGTGCTCAAGATTACTTCCGGAAAAGAATTGACTCTCAACAATGTGCTTTATGTGCCCGATAACCAGAAAAATTTGGTGCCCGGATTGCTTTTGATTAAGCATGATTTTCTTATTGTGTTTGAGTCAGATGTTGTTACTATGTCTAAGAGTGAAATATTTGTAGAAAAAGGGTATGTCAATGATGGAATGTTTAAGTTAATTGTGGTAGTTGTGAAACCAAATGTAATGGCTACTAAGCCCAAAAGCATTGAAATGAATAATTTTTCTGTTTACTTGCTTGAGTCTTCCAATTTGTGTATAGTAGACTAGGACATGTTAATTATAATATTGTACGTAGATTAAGTAACTTGAATTGCATGCGTAAATGTAAAATAGACTACAAATATAAATGTGAGACTTGTGTAGAGGTAAAATTTTACAAAAAGTCCATTCCATTCTATTATAAGAAATAATAAATCACTTGAGTTGGTTAAAACGAACTTATGCGACTTCAAATCAACACAATCACGTGGGAACAATAAGTACTTTATGACTTTTGTTGATAATAGCACAAAATATTGTTATGTGTATCTTCTAAAAAGTAAAGATGAGGCTATAGAGAAATTTGTTCTCTATAAAAATGAAGTTGAAAATCATCTTAACCGGAAAATAAAGGTGATTAGAAGTGATCGTGGTGGTGAGTATGAATTTCCATTTGAGGATATTTGTGCTTAACATGTAATAAAACATGTAACAACGCCACCTTGGAGTTGCCGAATGCAAGAATCGGATTTTAAAGGACATGATGAATGCCATGTTAATAAGTTCAGGGTTACCTTATAACATGTGGGAAGAAGCCGTATTGTCGGCAAACTATTTGTTAAATAAAATGCCTCGAAAGAAAATAAACAAAAGCCCCTATGAATTGTGGCATGCAAGAGTGCCATCATACTAATATATGCGAGTGTGGGAGTGTCTTGCAAAGGTTTCAATACCACCTCCTAATAAGGTAAAAATTGGACCAAAAACTATTGATTGCATATTTATTGGGTATGCTCACAATAGTAGTGCTTATAGATTTCTTGTTCATGAATCGAAAATTCAAGATATACACAAGAATACTATAATGGAATCAAGAAATGCTAATGTGTTTTCGTATAAAAGAGATGGAGCAAGCTCATCTAAACGAATAAATGATTCAATAGAAGAAAAAGTAGAAGAAGAAACTCATCATGGTGAAAATGATGAAGAAGAGGTGGAACCTCAACGTAGCAAATGAGGTAGGATAGAAAAATCATATGGCCCAAATTTTCTAACCTACATGCTTGAAGGTGAACCACAAAGTTATAAAGAGGTTGTGAGCTATTCGGAATGACCTTTGTGGAAAGAGGCCATTAAAAGTGAGATTGATTCCATTTTACAAAATCACATTTGGGAATTAGTGGATTTTCCTCCAGGAAGTAAACCAATAGGATATAAGTGGATTTTAAAAAGGAAAATGAAGACAGATGGAACAATTGACAATTATAAGACAAGACTTGTAATTAAAGATAACAAGCAAAAGTAATGCCTTGATTACTATGATACTTATTCTCCGGTTACGAGAATAACATCCATAAGAATTGTATTTGCAATAGTCACATTGGAAAATCTTGAATTATATCAAATGGATGTCAAAACCACTTTTCTAAATGGGAACTTAGAAGAGGAAGTTTACATGGAACAACCCGAAGGATTTTCTGGGCCGGGGCAAGAAAATAAAGTTTGCAAATTAGTAAAGTCATTGTATGGCTTGACACAAGCACCTAAACAATGGCATAAAAAGTTTGATCAAGTCATGATGGAAAATGGATTTAAAATAAATGAATATGACAAATGTATTTATGTTAGAGACACGAAAAATGGCTATGTCATATTGTGTCTTTATGTAGATGACATGCTTATCATAGGAAGCTGTGATAAAATGATAAAGTCCACTAAGGATATGTTGAACTCAAAGTTTGACATGAAAGATATGGGGTTACCTGATGTAATCCTTGGCGTGAAAATTTCAAGAATATCAAATGTACTTGCTTTAAGCCAGTCAAATTATGTGGATAAGATTCTTGATAAATTCAGTAAGGGGGACTTAGCGATTGCTAGAACCCCAATAGACATGAGTCAACATCTATCAAAGAATAGAGGTGATGCAGTTTCTCAAGTTGAATACTCGAGAATCATTGGAAGTCTAATGTACTTGATGAGTTATACTAAACCAGACAATGCTTACACGGTCAGCAAACTGAGTCGGTATACAAGTAATCCTAGAGCGAAAAATTGGAATGGTATAGTGAGAGTACTAAGGTAATTAAGATATACTCGAGATTTGCTTTACACTATACTAGACATCCAGTGGTAATTGAAGGATATAGCAATGCTAATTGGATATCCGATATAAAAGACTCAAGGTCTATGAGCGGATTTGTATTCACATTAGCAGGAGCAGCTATATCATGAAAATCTTCTAAACTAACGGTTATATCTAGATACACAATGGAATCTGAGTTTATAGCATTAGATAAATGTGGTGAAGAAGACGAATGGCTACGCCAATTCATAGAAGATATTTCAAGATGGACAAAGCCTGTGCCACCAATATGTATACATTCTGTTAGCCAATCAGCGATTGGAAGGGCACAAAAATCATATGTATAATGGTAAGTCTAGATACATTCATCGAAGACATAATACCATTAGACAACTACTCTTAACTGGTACAATATCCAATGAATATGTTAAGTCAAAGGAAAATTTAGCAGATCCTTTAACCAAAGGGTTAAATAGAGAGTTGGTTGAAAGCTCGACGAGGGGAATGGGACTTAAGCCTCTTAAAAGTTAAACCAACCGGAAAACTCAATCTAGATGACTGGAGATCTCAAGAACTAGATTCAATGGGACCACCTAACTGTTAAAAGACTTGTATCGTCAATGTGGGGGAACCAACCCCAAGTCCATTCCTATTAGTGACATCCCGAAAGGACAAGGATAAGCCTATGACTTTTAATGATTCTTACGCTTCAAAAATTCAAGTGGGGTAATACGGATTACCTTTAAGAAATCACCTACGTGAGAGAGAAGTGGGGCCGCTTCGATGAGAATTGTGTGAGGCTCAATTCTTAGACCCTCTCACAGAACCAGTAATATGTTCAGAGCAATGATTGAACATAGCTATGAGAATTGAAGTATGATATGACGATACTTGTGTCAAGCATATGATCGGACACACAAAAATCATAACGATTCAAGGACATCGCGTCTATCGACTTGCGAGTAGAGTAAATATGCTTGTACGAGCGATGATTCAATGGTATTCCCACATCTTCCTATGAAAGTTTTCGTCTTCCAAACTTTATCACTATTTTCGCATTATTTCCTTCATGTGGGGGATTGTTGGAAAAATAGGGTGTTTTTAAGGAAATAATGAGTTATTTCCTAAATAGGTTGTTTGTCAAATGACCAAAATTATTGTGGGTTTGTGTTCTACTCCATGACAAAATTGAAATCATATATTCATTTGTCCAAAATGGTTGAGGAATAAATAAGATATTAAGGCTCAAAATAAGTGGGTTGAAAGTGGAAAATGTAGTTATCCCACATTGGAAGGAAATGTAAAAGTATACTAGTTTATATATCCCTACACTATAGTAGGGAGTAAGATTGTGTAGCATAGAGGCTCTCTCTTGCCCACGGGTGCGCATGGGGGTGAAAATCAAGGTCCAAAATGTTTTTATGGATACCGAACACATGTGCGTGCGCGTCATGCAGACACGAATGTAGCTCTGAATTGGCATACTCGCGCTAGTCTGCCTTTTACAATTTTTTAACCACAATCTGTAACTGCCGCAAGCTTTGATGGCGCTAATGATTTCAAAGGTTTGTAACTGCTTATCAAATGATTATGAAATTAAAAGGTGTTTAATTTAAGATCAGTTTTGATCCTTCCTTGGCAGCTATAGAAAGGGAAGAACACAAACAAATTAAAACACACTGTTTTTCAAAATCTCTCCTCTCTCCAATTCGCATCATATTTAACAATCCTTTCCTTTGACCTCCTGCATTTGCATCCAGTGGTGATACCGTACAGGCATAACTTCAATTCGTTGGAGGTACTAGTGTGCAGCAACCGTCCGGTCAGTCTGTTTGTTTCATCCTGGGAGGCAAACGTCTAGTGGAACATCAAGCACAACTCGGTGAGGGGAAGAATTTGTTTTAAAGAGAGTGTGTCACATACGACTCGGGTAAATTCAAGAATCAATTTACAATTTTCATTTGTATACTGTTTTTGTTTTGTTTTCTATAATTTTCAATTGGTTTTATAATCAATTATTCTAACAGCTACAAGTAAAACACTTGGGAGATTTGACATATTTTGTTGCAGAATCAATTAATATTTGTCACTCGATAGTGAGGTCGTCATCTCTAAGATCACAGTGACCGTATGCTTAAAAACAAAAATATATTTCTTTGAAAATGAATGATTAAATTTCTTTTAAATATATTTTGGTCAAGAGTCATTCATTTTCACAAAAATGTAGTAATACTATTCATGTAATATTATTTTTTATGTTTGACTTAGAATAAAAATAAAAATATTGCACGGAGTAAAGGGAGTATTATTAGTATACTTAACTACTAAGATTTAAGTATGTAAATAAATAAATATACTAATAAAAGATAGAAGAAAAAATAATAAATATTATTATTCAAATATATGTATAGCTTAAAAATTGCTTAATCTCAATCATAAAATCATTATTGAGTACCCCTAATTTTAACTAAACTAATTATAATTTTCTATTTATCCTCAGAATCCCCTTAGTGCTAGTGTCAGTGCTTTTATACTTGTATTTTCTCAAAGATAACTGAAGATCTTAACTTATTACAAAGGAGAATTTGTTAACTTGTTCAACCTGCCAAAAGTCATAATCAGTTTACTATCTTGACCAGTCATGACTATCCATCAATCGCTCAGAATATCAAACCAGTTATATACCTCGTCGGTTATACTCCATCAGTTACTGAAGTCGGTAAAGCTTGCTCAACAAGATTCCATCAGTTGACCTAGAATTAATTGCTCCCAGCTACTTAGCTAAAGTTGGTAGAGCAGTTGTTGAATACCATGTTGCTACCTTTTTAGTAACTAATTCAAGGAATGTTAAAGTTACAATTACTCACACATCTTTACCAAGTGGATAATTCAAGCATAGTTGTACTTCAAGATCTCAAGCATTTAATGAACAAGATATTTTCATTTAATTCTTGTCAGTCCATGTCATCTCTTCAACCCCTTCAAAGACAACAACTCAATTTGAATACAACTACAAATACCTTCCTAAAAGCATTGAAAAGGGTTGGTGCATTTAAGACTTTGAGAGTAGAATTGTCAAGAACTGAAAGTGCTAAAATCATTCAAGTATTCAAGTTCAAGACATTCGGTCCTTGTTATCACTATATCATTTATTAGGACAAACACTGTGCACACTCCACTACAAGAAATAGCACCATTAGAGTCGGTTTTTTTCCGTCCTGAATGGTCAACTTTTCGTCCTTAATAGTATTTAGGTCGGCCTTTAGGTCGGGAAACCAGGGCCCTATATAACATGCGACTTTAAAAGTTTTAGGACCCCATCACCGTCTCAAATACCTTATTTAAGTCGGGATATTGCCGACCCTAATAAAAATATTTATTTTCGTTTTTGCGGAAAATTTTTGGAGCCAAATAGTTTTTGGCACCGGTTGTTAGGGACGAGGTTGCCGACCCAAATAATATTTGACGCCTAACATTTTTTTGGAGGGAAATTATTAGGGACCATGTCGCCTGACCCAAATATATTTTTGCGCCAAACTCACATTTTTTGTGGGAAAGAAATAAGGTCGGATATAGTCGACCCAAATAAATTTTGATGTGAAAATGTGAATATTTACCATTAATTATCAAACACTACTAATCATCTATTAATTATATATATACACAACCACACATATATACATTATACTTGTAAATATATCAAATTATACTTGTAAATATATCAAATGAACCTGACAATAAGAAAGTAATGCATTAACTAAATTTAATCAACCACATCAAAGTTAATTATTATCTAAAAATTAAGGTAGATGAAATAGAAGGGTTCAATACTCATTTTAAAATAATTTGATCTAAAACTATTCTCTAAGTAAGTCAAATCATCCATATTGCATACGTGGAACGTGCTCCCCCAAAACACCGTTGATGATATCATTCCTCCATCACGCTAACTCGATCTTCACAAAATCGTAACCGTGTGTCATAGTTAATCAAAAAAACTAAGATATAAGACACTAGAGTTCACTTTCTAAACATTATTCCCAATCTACCGTGATTAGATGTAGTATGTTAGACAAGAAATGATGATAGTAAACAAAACAGTTTTATCAATGGGTAAAGGAACTATCAACATATGCACAACCAACTTTGCAGAGTGAGTGATGCCTATTTGGATAATACTACCCCCGTCTCAGAAAAACTGTCCGACTTTTCATTTTGTTTGTCCCAACATAACCATCCCATTTCTTAAAATAGTAATAGAGTAATTTGAACTGCATAAAAGAAAGTAAAGTATGCTACATAAAATCGTTGAAGAAGGGATACACACACACACACACATACACGTGCGACCTCAAGCATGAATATATGCAGGGGCATACCTAGGCCCTCTCGGTGTCAGCAAGAAATTTTTCACCTTCAAAGGATGAGATCTCAAGCAAATGGGCATGAATAAGTCAATTAGGTGTTGATAGGATAAATGATTCAAAATATGCTTAAATAAATCTGTTTTTGAATATCCATGTTTACAATCTATTACATGAAACAAGTCTTTTTCAAGATTAAGCCGTCAAATTTAATTGTTGAATAGTAAAAAAATGCTAATTGGTAACTTGAGTCTGCAAAAAAATTTCATCATGGCAATTTTTAAGTTAATTACACTCCGGAAGTATATTTGAGAAAGGAAACTTTCACCATTATCATCAAGTTATAAATGGGAATACATTCATAAAAGGTAGAATATATGCAAGAAACATTCAGTAAAATCATTGAACCTAAATGGGAAAGATTTTCATGGGGGAGGGAGAGCAGCATACAAGAAACAAGCACAAATAAGCCTAGTGGAATACTAGTTCCGGATCCCTTATTTTAGTAATTAAATTATTAAACGATGGAAAGAGCATGTACCTCTATTTTAATTCTAATAGAATGCATATAAAGTTCAGCAAACACAAAAACACAAAATGACCATATTTTAGTAATTAAATTATTAAACAACGAAAAGAGCATGTACCTCTATGTTATGTGTGGTTTCTAGAGTTAGACCCATGACCACTAGATAGCCCAGGGCTTGGATTTGAAGCAAAGACCAAGTTCGTATTGATGCCTGCATTGTAGAGCAAATGAATAATTCGAGTCTCAGCATCCATATCTGCTGAGAAACTTGTACTATCGCCCTCAATGCACCAACTTCACTATCCCTCTCTGCAGCTTGCGCCTTCAATGCAACGATTTCACTATCCCTCTATTTATCATGACGATCTCTCTCTTCAATCTCTTCCCTCAATTTTGCAAGCTCAGCCTCAATATCCTGAGTTGATAAAGATGATGCCCCATTGGATATTGCAGATGATGTATAACCTATTCTAGTACCCATACCACCACACAAAACAACATGCCAATCTGGTTCTATAGGATCTTCCACATAAAAATCTTATTCTGCTTGGGATGCCAATATGAAAGGTTCATCGCCTAAACGATTCTCTTTATATAACAAATGATTGAAGTTCACAAGTGTAGATTTAAATTCATCTACCATCTTCCCTACTAGGGGATTGACCCAATCGCATTTGAACAATACAAGCTTCAGACCATTAAGATAGTGAAGTTTAAGGATATCATTTAATACTTCATAGTAAACAACATCCTTGGAACGAGGATTAGAATCTCGACTACTAGAATAACTCTTTTGAGTTGCTTTTAGAAAAACACCACTATATTGTGTCTTCCTACTGATATCCAGCTTTTTAGTTCGAAAACGAAAGTCAGATATTATATATGATTTATAACGATATGCATTTTTTAGAGGTCCTAGAGCAATACTCCTTATTTCATCTATAATTTGGTCATCATTGATAGTCTGGTTGACCTACATTCAACAAGGATAAATAAGTTTAGATCTACATATATGATTAAAATGTTGTATATTGAGCATATGCAATTAACTTACATGATTGCGTATCCATATATGAAACTCTTCATTATTCTTACCGTTAACAAGATGTTTCTGTGAGTTGTGGGGATACATTATGGTAAGCTCAACAATGTGTTTTCTGCCAAATTAATAGCCAAAACACACTTACATATATACTTGTGTTGCTATATTCAAATTTTACTTACTCGATGAATGGTGTCAATGCCTCAACATTTCCTAGCACATATCGATGTGCTTGTGTGAATGATGTATCATCAAGCTCTACATGTCATTCACCTCTATCATCATTTCTTGCTGGACGATTAGACTTTCTTTTCACACTATCATCCACGTACCATGTGCAGAAAGTCATGCACTCATGTAAAAGGACATTTTTAGCTATTGATGCCTCTTGGCGAGCACGATTACGCATATAGAGCTTTAAAATGTGAAGATATCTTTCTATTGGATACATCCAACGGTAGATGACTGCACCTACTAAATGAAGCTCTTCTACCAAATGTATAGGTAAATGCTCCATGACATCAAAAAAACTAGGTGGAAATATCTTTTCAAGACTGCAAAGTGTAAGTGCCATACGATCTTCAAATTTCTCTAGATCAGATAAAGTATTAACACTTAAGCATAATATTGCAAAAACAATTGCTCAACTCAATTAATGCTTGTACAATGTGCTTTGGTAGGGCCCGTCTTGCGGCTATATGAAGCAATTGTTGCAATAAAATATGGTAGTCATGGCTTTTAAGCCCCCGAATCGTTCGTTCAGCAAGGTGCACACATCGTGATATATTCGACGAGTAACCATCGAGGACTCTAACATCTCTCAACACTTTCAAGAATATTTCCTTCTCTCTATTAGTCATTGTATACTCTGTCGAAGGCAAATAATCTATATTTGCCCCTCGTGGATGAGGATCCAACTCGTGCCTAATATTCAACTCCTTTAGATCTCTTCTTAAGTACATGTTGTCCTTTGTTCTTTTTTAATACTTAATATTGTGAACAAGACATTATCACATACATTTTTCTCAACACGCATAACATCAAGATTATGGCGAATTAAATTATTCTCCCAATATGGCAATTCCCAAAAGATGCTTTTCTTCTTCCAGTTATGTATTTTCTTCGGTTGTGAGCTTTATTTAGCAAGCTCCTTCTCTCTTTGATCCCTCTTTCTCTTTTTGAACGCATCTTCTTTCTTTTACACAATTTCAATGGCATGGTCATTTAATTGCTTTAACAACTGAGATCATGTTAGGTTAGGGGGGTGGTCTAGTATCTACTTTCCCATCGAAGGCTGGTTTCTGATTTTTGAATCTATGACAAGGGGGTAAAAACCTACGATGACCCCAATAGCAAAACTTATGACTATGAGTTAATCTTGTTGTTTGATTATCTTTGTTGCATATTGGACACACAAATTCTGCCTTGGTACTCCAACCAGATATGTTAGCATAGGCAGAAAAATCACTAATTGTCCATAACAAGGATGCTTTTAATTGGAAGAAGTTTTTGGTTGATACATCATATGTAGATACCCCATCTTACCATAATTCTTTTAGCTCCTCAACCAATGGTTGTAAATAGATATCAATATTATCTAAAGGCCCCTTCGGTCCATCAATGAGCACATAAAAGATGAAATTTGACTCTTTCATGCACAATCATGGGGGCAAGTTATAAGGTATTACGACAATAGGCCATGTACTATGAGATATGCTCATATTTCCGAAAGGATTAAAGCCATTTGTTGCTAGTCCAAGCCTAGTATTTCGACTTTCTCTAGAAAAAGATGGGTATTGCTGATCAAATTTTTTCCAAACGAGAGAATCTGCAGGATGCTTCATCACACCATCATCGATCTGTTCTTCTTTATGCCATTTCATAAGTGGAGCTGTATGAGAGTGTAGACACCCAAATCTGAACCAATAATTACATGATTACACTACTTTTAGTCTCTCTTTTGTGTTTTGATGAAAGCATATTAGTTTCGTCATATTTCATTAAGTTTCTAACTAACCTCGTTAGTTTTGGACCTAACTGACTAACGAAATAACTGAAGAGAACAAAATGGTCATTTGACAAGTTGTCCCGCGCGGGAAATACGTGTCTCGCGTGAGATAACCCCTCTGCAGAATGTGCAGAATCACTTTCCTTCTCCGTTTCAACCTCTTTTCTTGATACATCTTATCCAATCCGGGTATCCAATGATATTTGAGTTCTGGACGCTTCCTTGGGAGGTATTCCAATCTACCTTTACCTCTTAAAACCCCTATAAATACCTGGTGGCTTTCAGTATTTCAGAGGTCCCTGATCCCCGATCAAAAACACAAAACACACAATTTGTTAGTTTCTCTCCTCGAAAGATTCCTGCAAATCACTCATAAATAAACACCCAAAACTCGTCCATCAACCTTGTTGATTAACGAACATAAAGGCTCAAGCCTAAAATCAAGGCGAAGCTCTGTCCAAATCATTTCTCGACTGAGAAAACACTTAGAACCACGTTCTAAATCAAATACTCTCTAAACATAAGGTAAACTCCTTTTACTTTCTCTTCGCAATCCCTCTATTACTTTTAGAGTAGTGTAATCCTATCAAAAGGATTAGCCTAGAGTCCCTTCAATCCATGGAGGTGATCTCGAAGCATACAATCCGACATTTCTAATTAAGAAATTAATTAGGGTTTGATTGTTTTAATTTTATTATTATATTGTAAAGATTGATAATACTCAATTGGCAAGACCGATATTCGGATTGGGTGGAATGGGTGCTCCTCGACCTTCCTATTCCATAACTTAACTCCCGAACCCTCAAATCTCTTTTAAATCAAAAAGGTTTTTCTTATTGTTTTCCTAAATAAATAATAAGTGGCGACTCTATTACTCAAATAAAATATCAACGCTACAGTTTTAGCGACTCCGTTACAATTTAGTATTATCAATCTTTTTAATTTCCTGCAAAAATTGATTTTTATGGATTTTTTCAAATTTTTCTGTACTGTTTTCGTCAAAAAAATTTTTACTGTCAAACTGCTTGTACAGCGCTGGACAAAGTTGTCCCGCGCGAGACATTGTGACGGCACTGTTTAGAATCAAACTTGGTTTTGGTTTGTTGATTTTCTTTCACAGTTGACTGCACACAAAAAAAACCCTTGGTTGACTTTTCTTAAAGATTGACCATATCAATAAAAAAAATCTTACGGAAAAGTTTTAAAAATTCAGAAAAGTCAAAATAAATTATTATTTCTATTTTGCTTGTACTAACTATTTTGCAGGGTAGAGTAATTATTAATTACTTGAATTATATAATTGCATGAGATTGAATTATTTTAACTTTTTAATGGTCATCGGTTGACTTGGGCTTTGTAATTAATTAATTTAATTCTCTTTCTCTATCTCTTTAAATGGAATTACGACGGCCTGAGTCTTCTTAATTTGGGAGAAACGTAGGCAACCACTTAGTGCGGCCATTATCTGTTTTTCTTTAGTTTTGAAAAAAAAATCTCTATTTTTCTATCACCTAGATTGACTCACACACACGCGCACATCATGCTATAACTGTCATTGCACTATATACCCTTGATAAACCCGGGACCCACACTAAGGACGGATGACGGTAACCACCTAGTCTCCGGTCTCTCCGAAGTTGGATCATCTCACTCCGCGTCTTCAATCCACCTAGATTGTCATATCGCGGGGAGCCTAGCCTTCCAGCCCTGCATCAACCACATATCATGGAGATTTACTTTTTAAGACACTCCGTGACCGGTCGGTTTGATCTTGGAGTCTTTGTAATCCCTTGTCAAGATCATTTTTTGTGCAATAAGCCATGGAAAAGAAATTAATAAATTGTTGCTTCGGATTTGTCCCTTCAAAAATGTCCCTACGGTTGTCCCTTCGGATTTGCCCCTAAAGAGAAAAATTTCTCACCAAAATTTATTGCACAAAACTTGATGTTACTTGAGATTACTTCGACCCCTAGGTCCTTAGGTTTGGATTTCGAACGTTAGAAACCCCCAAAACGGATGTTCCGTCCGACCAAAATTAGGATTAAAATCAGAAAAAATTGTGACTTCCAGTAGTGTTGTCTCGCGCGAGACTGCTTGTCCCATGCAAGACAAGTGTTCGGTCTTTTCGTATTTTGGCTGAAACCTTCAAGCTTTCGTTTACCCTATTCAGCCGACTTTTTGGGAATCGATCATGGTTTAACACGGTTGCTACACATCTAGGTTCTTCGCCAAAGCTCGACACGATGTCTGCCTCTCCTTATGTCACTGAGGCCGAAATCAAGGAAGCTAAGGCCGAACTCATCGAAGCCATGCTTAGGATGTATGAACAAAGTAAGAAAATTGAGGAGTAAAATGCCCAAATAACCGCCCTCATGCAAGAGCTCCATGATATGAAAGTCAAGAAAGGAAGAAAACAAAAGCAGAAAGAGGAATCCTCCTCCGATGAAGAGGAATCCTACACCAAAAAGAATATGAAAACCAAAAAGTCAAGCAAGAAAGAGGAAGAATCCGATTCATCCTCTTCCTCATCCTCCTTCGATGATGAGGGACATATCTCCTAAGGTACTAAAACCAAGAAAGAAGGTAGTGGTGAAACTACTAAACTTGGTGACCATGTTACTAAGAACTATCTTGAGAAGAAACTTGCAACCCTTGACACTTCAACAATCCATCACCAAGTTTCCTCACAAGTACAAGACACCCGATATTGCCAAGTTTAAAGGCACTACTTGTCCTCGAGCTCATGTGGAGACCTACACTTGGGCTATGCTTCCAATGGGTGTTGATAACACAATCTTGGCCCAATGCTTTCCTCAAACTTTGGAGGGTGCTGCAAGAGATTGGTACATGTGTCTTCCTATGACTACAAGGCTTGACTGGTCGTCTGCATGTTTAGTCTTCCAAAGGAAGTTTGAAGACAACTCCATTTACGACCCTACTAGGAGGGATCTTGAACAAACCAAACAACATGCAAATGAGTCTTTTCCTGACTTTGCTAGAAGATGGAGACTCAAACTTACTGAAATTGTCAAAATACCTACTCTCAAAGAACAAATCCACATCTTCCTCCAATGCCTCCGTGATGAATTTCAAGAGAAGCTTGCCGGTAATTAATTTCCTAGTTTCAATGAACTCCATGAGTCCGGAATTAGGATTGATGACTTTCTAAAAAGTAAAAAGAAGGAAAGTACTTTTCGCTACAACAAGCCCACCACAAGTATGGATGCTTCAGTCAATGTCATTGCATTAAATCGCCCCCACACCGGCAAGTATTCTGATGTTCCTCCTCCCAAAAAGAAAAAGAGGCACTATGACAAACTTGAAGGAATTACTCAAGAAGAGTTCTTCGATGTGCTCGTCAAGAATGAAAAGATCAAATCAAGAAAAGGTGGTCCTCCTAGGGATATGGGTCCTAATCACACTCATAGAGAGTTAGAACGTCCCAACATCATCACCAATCCTCTCCCTCATAATACATGAAGAAGATGAAGCTCCACTCACCACTTTGGGGCTACACTATCCTCTCCCTTTCTCCTTTGATAGAAGTAGATTAGGTTATAAATTTCCAAGTATGAACTAGAAGAGTCGTTCTGTCTTTCTAGTACTTCTCACCTCCTCTAGTTTGTGTCATCTAAACTATCGAGTCTGTTTCAATTTCTCCGATTAATCAAAGATATTTTCTTTTCTTAAACATTTTCCCTAAGATTTTTATACCTCATGAGTATCATTTAATTCATGCAAAATAATGAACCCTCCATTCCCTAAGTCATCAAAAAATATATAGAACCTTCTAATCGAGTTTTAGAAGAAAGTTATCTTTATAAGGTATAAGGGCTAAACATTACCCCTACTGAAAGTCAAAGATCAACAAGCGAAGAAAGCCAAAGGTGCTGTTGTCAACCCTCATTCCAAGAAGAGTGGGACTACTCAATTCAAAGCTTTGAGAGTGCAAAAAAAAAACTCTCAAGCTTTCATCATCCCCACAACAAAGGTGACACTTCAAATGCATGAAGGACTCTCCCACAAAGAAGAGGAGTCAAGTAATACCAACAAAAGAAATGAAGATTACTCTAGTGAAGAAGACTTTCAGTATCAAGAAAAATGTTTACCCTTAAGTCATACTAATGATTGGCTTTCTCCTCAAACTTATTTAGAAACTTCTAGATGATGCACGGTTAATTAAAAGGTAGAACAATTTTTCGAGATCTTTGAGCCAAGTAGCGTTTCTTGTTGAGTCTAGAGGCTTTGTGTTAGCCACTCTCATACACACTCTTGAATTCCAAGTATCAAAACTGGGGCTTCCTATCCTTTCCTCCCCCAGTCAATCTCTTCTTCAAATCTTCAAAATAATCAAATCTGCATTAGGAGCTTTCCTATTTACTTCTCACTCTCATCATTAGAGAATACGCTTCTCCAAAGAATCGATGCTTGGATCACCTTCCAAAGAATAGAGTCCGTCTCTCCTCAACTAACTTGAGATCTCATCTCTCTCTCTCTCCTCAATAAGATTCTCTCCTCTGAGTTCTCTTTGAGTTAACATACTATTTTTAAAAAAAAAGACGCAAAAGAGATGCCCGCTAGATTGAAAACCTGAAAGGGCGGTCTAGGCAAAAACCAGGGTGCGTCACAAAAAGAAAAACAAATCATCAAGGTCAAAGGGAGACTATTCTTCAACCTTCTCATCAAACATCATTTGATCCTCTTCAAATCAAATCAACAAGGATAGTCTTCTTCGATCATATTCAAATCAAGAGAGCAGACTCACAAGCCTGTTCGCAAAGACATCTATCACATTCAAGAAACTTGGGTCTTGAGACAGGAAAAAGCATTGGACATAGAGCTATTACGACAGTCGAAAGATTTGTAGTTGTTTGCCTCCTAGAGACACGAGTCAAAGGAGAAGAAAAAATGAAGATTCGCAACAGGCCTAGATGTGTTCACACAAGGTTACTCATTGAAATTCAGCCTTGCTGACTAGCAACAGATTCTGCAAAACCTGATTTGGTCCCAATTTGTCAAACACAAGTTCACTCCTATAGTTCACCCATCTCAAATACAAATCCATACAAATGTACCTACATTTTCATATAGTATATAGTCATACATAAACTCACCACCAAAATGACCAACCGGCCATTTATACGAAAAGACGTGAGCACCACCACGTGAGTCCAGTTAAACAACTAAAATTTGGAAAATCTATCTGGAATCTTTATGTGCTGGCAGGTGCAGAAAGATAAGAATCATTCGGGTCCATCCGAGACCAATATGCATATATCCTTGCATTACAGGAGCCGACAGAACCTCCACCTCCCGTGACGGCTGCAAACTTCAAGTCCGTGACCTTGACAACATCAACAAAGTCTGTGATGGCAGCAAACTTCAAGTCCGTAACCTCGACAACATCAACAAAGTCTGTGACGACACCAAAACTCAAGTCCGTGACCTCGGCAACCATAACAAAGTCTGTGACCTCAGCATCAACAAAGTCTGTGACCTTGGCAGCAACGACAACATCAATAACCTCGGGCGATGCGTCAACAACTTCATCAACAAACCAGGTATATTCAGGATTGGGTTAAGTCCTTGATTCCTCAGTATGAGTTTGCCTTTTCAAAAGAAAAAAAATCTTCGATTTTCAAAATGCTTTTCAAAATACCTAAAATAGCCTTTTTAGTGTTTTGGAGTCAAACTACATTTTAGTCTGATTCTCCGATAGAGATACGTAGGCAGCCGTGCGGCACGACCATCCCAATGTTCAGAATGAAGTCTTTTCTATTGATGACATGACTTCTTCCATAAGTCTTGTCGCCGAGGGGCTCTGTAGATACCCCATTCTGAACCAATAATTACATGATTACACTACTCTTCGTCTCTCTTTTGTGTTTTGATGAAAGCATATTAGTTTCATCATGTTTCATTAAGTTTCTAACTAACCTCGTTAGTTTTGGACCTAACTGACTAACGGAATAACGGAAGAGGACAAAATGGTCATTTGACTAGTTGTCCCGCACGGGACGTACGTGTCTCGCGCGAGACAATCCCTCTGCAGAATGTGCAGTATCACTTTCCTTCTTCTTTTCAACCTCTTTTCTTGATAAATCTTATCCAATCCGGGTATCCAATGATATTTGAGTTCTGGAAGCTTCCTTGGGAGGTATCCCAATCCACCTTTACCTCTTAAAACCCCAATAAATACCTGATGACTTTCAGTATTTCAGAGGTCCCTAATCCCCGATCAAAAACACAAAACACATAATTTGTTGGTTTCTCTCCTCAAAAGATTCCTGCAAATCACTCATAAACAAACACCCAAAACTCATCCATCAACCTTGTTGATTGACGAACATCAAGGCTCAAGCCTAAAATCAAGGCGAAGCTCTGTCCAAATCATTTCTCGACTGAGAAAACACTTAGAACCACGTTCTAAACCAAATACTCTCTAAACACAAGGTAAACTCCTTTATTTTTTCTTCTCAATCCCTCTATTGCTTTTAGAGTAGTGTAATCCTATCAAAAGGATTAGCCTAGAGTCCCTTCAATCCATGGTGGTGATCTTGAAGCATACAATCCGACATTCCTAATTAAGAAATTAATTAGGGTTTGACTGTTTTAATTTTATTATTAAATTGAAAAGATTGATAATACTCAATTGACAAGACCGATCTTCAGATTGGGTGGAATGGGTGCTCCTCGACCTTTCCATTCCATAACTTAACTCCCGAACCCTCAAATCTCTTTTAAATCAAAAATGTTTTTCTTATTGTTTTCCTAAATAAATAATAAGTAGCAACTCTATTACTCAAATAAAAATATCAACGCTACAGAGAGCACTAAAAAAGTCTTTGCAATTTTGGCTTTAAAGGCCAATACCTAACTTGTTTTCATGTACTCTTTTGCCCTGTGCACCTTGACTTTCACCTACAATTCCAATCTCACTTGCACAACCACTCTTATATCTAGATGCACCACAAATTTCACAGTTTTCTAGATTTGCATCATCATTACGAAAAAGCATACAACTATTTGGACACGCATCTCAAGTCATATAATTGAACCCCAAATCCGAAGTTAGCTTACTAGCCAAATAATAAAATTTTTGAATTATCGCCATTAGAAAAATCTTTCTTAGGAACTTCAAGATTTGTGTGATAGACTTATTTGTCATATTATTAAATTGTTTTAGACTTAAGAGTTCAACAACAAATGAGAGTTCTGTTACTCCTTTTGGACAATTTTCATACAAGTCACTTTCGGCATCCTTTAAGCGCCTGTAAAAATTTGTGGCATCTTCATTAGACCCCATTGTTGGAACATTAATGATCCATTAACCATGAACCGACTCACATCTATATTAAGAAGAGAAAGAGAAGAAGAAGAAGAATACGGAAGCGTGTACCTTGTGATTCCATGATTGTGTTCTTGATCTTGTTCTTGAATAAATGAGAAAGTGGGGAAGAGTAGATCTTCTAAATGATAGTGCCCACACTATAATCTTCTTGATGAATGAAGAGAATTCTTATGACTGAATTGTATATGTAACTAGTGTCTTTAATGGCTGATGGATAGCCTTTATATAATAAGAGAAGGGGCACTTCATTTAGGGACTACACCCTTTCATAAAGATGATGGTGTGAAGTTACCATTATGCCCATCATTTAATGGTACTTACACCTAATGGAATTCTACATATTTTATCTATACTTTAACATTATTAAATGATTATAACAAATGGAATTAAATAACACATATTAATTAATCCATGTTCTAACAATCTCCCACTTGGATTAATATTAATATGTATCTTTTACTAAATAAATTCCTTAATCATTTATAACATGAATGACAACCCTTATGTGCACGTTTATTGTCATCCAACACAATCCCGTCCATTAGTCTTATAAGTATAGGGACTAAAGGGGCAGTCGTTGTAATTGATTCGCAACTAAACCCACATTAATCACATATATATATCCAACTAAATGACATAGATTAAGTATAGATATGTAGCATGAAATATTAATGAATATATATGAAGAACACATATATATATTCTCCAACTAGTCCTACTTAACCAAATGAGATCAATATAAATAAAAACAACACAAAGAAATAGAAAACAACACAAACTCCCACTGATTTAAGCATTATCAAAATTGTTTCACCCATATGAGCAGTATGCTCGTGAAACATCAAAAGAGATTATGCTTTATAAAATGGATCCAATAACATGGAGTTTGATCCTATAAGTTGTATATCTATTTGTTCAGTTTATACTTATTTCTCTTCAACAAGAGACATAACCATATGATGTCTTTTGACATATTTGCATCCACTAAAACATAATCGGAATACTTAATGATCTCAAAATGATCCGATTTTATATACATAAGCATGTAGTTTAATGTTTTATAGGTACTTCATCATTCTTTTGGATGCGACTTAATGTTCTTCTTTCCGAATTGCTTTGGTATTGACCAAGCATCCCAATAATAAATACAAGGTCTGTACGAGTACAGACTTGCGCATACATTAAGCTTCCTATTGCCGGTTCATAAGGGATATTTTCCATATACTTGGATTCAAAATTAATTTTAGGACATTGCTTTAGACTGAATTTATCTCCCTTAGAGATAGGGGTGTCATGTGGTTTACAATTTTCCATGCTAAACCTTTGTAATACCTTCTCTATATAGCTCTTTTGTGATAATCCCAAAATACCTCGTGAATGATCACGATGAATTTGGATTCCTAATACAAAAGATGCCTTACCAAGATCTTTCATCTCAAATTTGTTTGAGAAATTTCTTAGTTTCTTTTAGAAGGTCCTTATCATTACTAGCAAGAAAATATCATCCACATATAAGACCAAAATAATAAATCTACTCCCACTGAACTTATGGTACACACAATTTTTACCAAGATTCATTTCAAAGCCAAATGAAAGAATAACTTGGTTAAATTTTAAGTACCATTGATGAGATGCTTACTTAAGCCCATAAATGGATTTCTTAAGTTTACAAACCAGTTGACTAGTTTGATCCGAATTAGTCACCATTTCTGGTTTCTTCATATAGATAGTTTCCTCAATGTTGCCATTGAGAAAGGCTGTCTTAACATCCATTTGATGAAGCTCAAGATCATAATGTGCCACTAATGCCATAATGATCATAAAAGAGGTTTTAGAAGATTTCGGAAAAAAATATTTCTTTATAATCAATGCCTTCCTTTTGAGTAAATCATTTAGTAACAAGACGTGCCTTATATCTTTCCATATTACCTTGTTAATCCCTTTTGATTTTAAATATCAATTTATAACCAATAGGTTTTACACCTTCAGGTAATGGGACAAGATCCCAAATGTCATCGTCTTTCATTGATTTTAACTCCTCATTAATGGCATTGATCCACTTATGAGAATTAGGACTATTAATGGCTTCATGGAAGGTGATTAGATCATCTCCCACTAAACTTAAGGTGTCCTCATTCTCCGCAAGATACATATCATAAATATCCGGAATAACATTTCTTCTTTCTCTAGTAGATCTTCTTAAGGGCACCGGTTCATCCTCATTTTGAGGTTGTTGAATTTCATTATGTCCAACATTTTCATGTTGTCCGTTATTTACGGGAGTCTATATTATTTTGAATTGTATGTTCTTTGTTGAATTTCAGGTACAATTACTTGATTTTCAACAGGAACTAAAGTTTGAGGAACAAAGAGTGGTTCCTCTAACTCTTCAAATTCAAAATCATTACTATTTCTCCCACTAAATTCAACATCCTCAAGGAACCTAACATTGTCAGTCTCGAAAAATGTTCTAGTTTTCGGGTCATAAAATTTTTATCCCCTAGATCTCTCGGCATACCCTACAAAATAGCTACTAACAGTATTTAGGTCCAGTTTGCCCTCATTAGACCTTATAAGGTCTAGCATCTGCTGGACACCCCCATAAATGAAGATGATTTAAGGACGGTTTCTTATTCGTCCATAACTCATAAGGGGTTTTGTCGGTAGCTTTTGAAGGTGCTCTATTGAGAATATAAGCTGCGATTTTTAATGCTTCGCCCATAATGAGTGAGGTAAAGAAGTACAAGAAAACATACTTCTTACCATATCCTTAAGGATTCTATTATGTCTCTCCAATATACTATGCTAGGTTTGCCCGACATGGTGTAGTGAGGGACAATCCTACACTCTTCAAAAAATAGCGAGTATAAAGGACCCGGACGTTATTCACCCAATACGTTATACCGTCCGTAGTTTTCACTACTATGATCGGATTTAACGTTCTTAATAGTCTTTCTTATGCCTTAAAAGACTTGAAAATGACCAATGATTGAAACTTTACATGAAGAAAATAATGTATCCACAACGAGAGTAATCATCCATGAACGTAATGAAATATTGTTGACCATTCCATGAAGGGTTAATGAATGGTCCACAAATGTCCATATGAATTAGTTCCAAGACGTTTGATACTCTCAAAATTCTATTTCCTTTAATGTTTGTAAATTTATTCTTTAAAACACTTAATGCAAAAGTTTTATCCGGAGTATCAAGTTGTTTTTAGGATTTCCTCTGACATAAGCTTTATCAATTCTCCCTTTGGAGATATGACCCAAACGCCTATGCCATAGAATACAAGAATTTTCACTTGATAATTTTTGCTTAGTGCCTTTAGTTTTGGTTTCATTATTATGGGACCCATTCATTTTCTTGACTGTGTCAAGTAAATTAAGATTATCGATATATGACAAAGTACTAGTACCGACAAGTTTGGAATTTAAAATAAAGATCACATTTATTATTACCAAAGAACAAGAGTAACCTTCCTTGTCAAAATTGTGATAGATATTAAATTCCATCAAAAGGATGGTACAATGAATGTATTATTTAATACAAAATAATAGTCAGTACTTATCAATAATCTAAAAGTCCCTATGCCTATAACTTCAACCGGATTTCCAGCTTCCATATAGATGTATTTCTCATCTTCACTGGGAATTCGAAAATTCAGGCAACCCTGCATACATGAACTAATGTGAGTTGTTGAACCAAATACAACCACTATGTATATTAAGGAATTGAAACCAAATTTGCCTTAGTACAAACCAGACCAAATGACATACCATCCTGAATTCGCCATTTGCGATACTTATGGTAGTCGTTCTTCATGCGAGTAAGGTCCTTGCAAAAGAAGCATTTCTTGACTTTATGATCTTTAAATGATCCCTTATGCTTCTTACTTGCAACCGCAATTTCCTTCCCTCTTCTCTTAATCCCACGAGAAGAAGTAAATGCTAAGTGAGTACTTTCTAATATGAGATATTTCATCCTATCTTCCTCTAATGTCATATGTGAAAGTAATCCATTAATATTCCACTTTTTATTTTGACATTTATAGGTCACTTCAAAAGGACCAAATTGAGGAGGAAGATAGATCAAAACTAAGTGCACGAGCAAATCTTCCGAAATCTTTAACTTAAGTGCTTTTTGTTTGATCGAAAGATGAAATAATTCGATAATGTACTCCCGAAGATTTTCGTCACCCTTGTACCGAATGGAAACAAGTTTCCACAAGAATTCAAGAAAAAACTCAGCATTTTCGATTTCAGAGACATTGTCCAAAAATGTCTCTGAAACTGCATTTTTCATGATCATTAGACTCACGCGGCTGGACCGTTCCCATTGCTCAACATTTTTCCGTTCTATAACGGTATTTCCTTTAGTGAGAGCAGTGGGAATTGATTCCCCAAATGCGTGATCGATGTCCATATTGCCTAAGATCATCGTTATATTATTTTTCCAAGTTTTAAGTTTAGTCCCAGTAAGCAAAGGTGCATCATTTATAGCAGTAGTTACGAATGAAGCATTAATCAAATCTGAAGGAGAAGAACAAGAATGAAACAAAACATATATAAGAAACTACATAATGATTAATTATATCAAATGAATTCCATCAAAATAAAAGATAATCAACATGACATCAAGACTAATCTTTAGATTGCGAATTGACTCACAATTTGATTTATCTTAAGGTAAACAAATAGCTTAAACAACACACTTTAAATACTTGCCTTCCTTTGGGCCGGATCAAGTACAAAAAGTGTCCTAAAGTTTAAGGTACTTGTTCCCCGGCAATAAAGAATATAAACAATTCACTTTAAACACCCGCCTTCCTTTGGGATGGTTCACAGCATTTAAAATGACCAAAAGTTTAGTTCAATTATTACCCCATGAATGTAAATACTTAGTCAACAACAAGGTCTCCTTTGGGAAACAAGCATGTTATCACATATCAATATTTACGTTCATCTTTTAACAAGTTTGAATTTAATCAACAAGGTCTCTTTTGGAAAACAAGCATGTTAATTATGTCCAAAATGTTAAGGATATAATTAATCGGAAACAAAAAGCCTTAAGGTTATTTCTGAAAATTTAAAGGGTAAATAAATAAGTGAAATTTATCATTAAAAGATAGTATCCTTTTGTTCTACCCGTCCATTCTTAAAGTTCGATAACTCTAAGAACCGCCGAAGCGCGACTGGTGTCCAGATACTATAATTTACTAACAAATTATCACAAATGACCAAAAGGGTATGAATGACCAAAAATTGCAGTTTTATAAACATTGAAGCTTCTGCACACATGGGCGGCCGCGCAGGTCAAGGTGGGCGACCGCCCAAGCTTCAATTCCACAAATTTTGAAGTCGCTGTACACATGGGCGACCGCCCATGTGCCCAGTGCCCAGATTTGAAGAAAAGTCACCATTTTTAACACCCTTTTATGAACAGTTTTGAACCAAATAGAGGGAGTCATAACACCCAATTAGACTATCAATTCTTAACTTAATGGTGAATCAATATTCAACCAAAGCAAGTAGATCCGCATACTCACATCACATTTTTAAATGCGTGGCTATGCATATGAACAAACTCACAACGCATCCAAGGATGGTGGCTATGTTCAAAATGGGATAATCTTACATTAAGAATTGAAAGCCTTTGAGTAAACCAAAAACAGAAATAGAATGAAGTTTTATGAATATAATACTCTTAGACAAGATGAGTATCATGATCAAGAACAAAAACTAAATGAAATCATACAAGAATTAAAGCATAAGGCTTTATAAGAATTTCAAACTCAATCTAGTATATGAGTAGGCTCTGATACCAATTGTTGGAACATTAACGATCCATTAACCATGAACCGACTCACATCTAGATTAAGAAGAGAAGGAGAAGAAGAAGAAGAATACGGAAGCGTGTACCTTGTGATTCCATGATTGTGTTCTTGATCTTGTTCTTGAATAAATGAGAAAGTGGGGAAGAGTAGATCTTCTAAATGATAGTGTCCACACTATAATCTTCTTGATGAATGAAGAGAATTCTTATGACTGAATTGTATATGTAACTAGTGTCTTTAATGGCTGATGGATAGCCTTTATATAATAAGAGAAGGGGCACTTCATTTAGGGACTACACCCTTTCATAAAGATGATGGTGTGAAGTTACCATTATGCCCATCATTTAATGGTACTTACACCTAATGGAATTCTACATATTTTGTCTATACTTTAACATTATTAAATGATTATAACAAATGGAATTAAATAACACATATTAATTAATCCATGTTCTAACACCCATAACATCTTCGAAAGCTTATTCAAAATCAACATCATCATCATCATTAGTTATGTGTTCATCATTACTCCCCTGGTAATTGGATAATTGTGGAACCCCCATTCCCTCTTGGACTAAAGAGACCATATTGGCGGTTATACCAGGTTCAATTGTTGTAGCATCATTCATCATGCCTTCCTCAAAATTATGAGAATTTCTATTCAACCCACACAAAATGTTCTCCCCATGACGGTTCCAGACTATGTAACTTTTATTAAAGCCATGCATCTCTATATGTATCTTTACCATTTCTAGGTTATAGTAATAACTATTTCGACACTTACTACACGGGCAATATATCACATCTGCAACAGTATCTTTGTCCTTAAATGCAAACATTAAGAAAGCATAAACTCCATCTTTATAAGGCTTCGTAGTCCTATTTCTTAATCCAATCCAACTCTTATCCATAGCCACTTTAATGCACTGTTACCATGTATAGAAACATAATAATAAGCACTTAGAATAATATAAGTAAATAAAGTACTTTCTTCGTATATATAGCATACATGCACAAAAAAGTCTAGTTATGCATTGATAAGAATCAGTAATAAAAGTACTTCAGGGGACATGACATACTTGAACATATATTTAACTACTAGTGTTCAACATTCCTTTCATAAGTTGCCAATATAAGATTTACCTTGATTCGAACCACAGCTGAACACCTCTCCGCTCTCCGTTGCTCCAACTGTATGATGCTTAGTCGCTGCAATTATCCTTACCTGATGGGCCCCTAAACCAGAAGTCACCTGACTTGGAGTTATAACAACAGCTTGACCACTGATGAATTGAAAAAATGAATTAGTCTATGACACACCTTCTCTTGGAGAAAGTAGCCTGTAGAAAAGATAATCGTATGCAAGAATGTTCAATCAAGAATGACAAAAAATACAATAAATTGTTTATACTACATGTGTATATCAATAATTGTACTCCAAAATAGATACAACACATTGACCTAATTTCTTAATATGCTGAATTAGTGATTTGAACTATGCTTGCGTGAAATTGTCTTTGTACCACATACAATGGAAAAAAAACCACATTCATTGATCAAAACCAATTCATTGAACATGTTAAAGGAAAAATTGAAAATTAAAGCAGGGTTTGCACAATCATATTGAGGTGAAATTCACAATACATATACAAATCGAGAAACATCAGTAGCAAAAGAAGACAAAGAGAGATAGATTACCTAGATGCTTCACTCGAAGATTAAATTAACCCAACTGAATACAAAATTACGCCGACAGGACCATAGCCGGAATACACAAATAGTACCATAGCTGAATTACGCGAATAAGAAGTCACCAAACAGCCGTAAAGAGGAAGAAATCAATTCGCTAGGGTTTACGGTATTAGATTAAAACCTACTGACCTGTTCCGCTATAGAGAGAAAAAGATGGAGTCGGCGTGGTTAATTAGAGTAAACGAGGGAGAGGGAGACGTGGATTTTGGTGGGTTTTCTTTTTTCATTATTTAGTTTAATAATTTTGGGCAAAATTTAAGACTCCAATGGGACATCCCTAAATTTTAAATCAATTAGGATTTTTGCAGCAGTCTCATTTAGCCGATAATAGGGACTATTCACTTCGTCTGACCCATAAAACCTTGTCCCTAAAAATATCTTTTTTTGTAGTGCTCAATCAATTTTTGTAAATGTTCCCCAACAAGACTATGTCTGAAATACATTGATTGATCACACTACACACCCAAGAGAAATCAATTAATCTTGTGAACAAATCTCTTGAAAACACTTGGTCATACTTGTATCACGGTCCATTAGTGATCATTTTCCTTTGGGCAGCCTTCATTCTTTCTTGTAGGTTAAGGCTTGCAACTTGTAATAGTCTAGTGAACATTATTAGTGCACATTTTCACAAATCCAAGTTTTGACCAAAACTTGGTAGAGGACGTAGCAGTTATTTAACACTGTAATCCTCTCTAAATAAATGTGTCACTTTGCTTGTGTGTTTGCTCATTTCATCTTGTCTTGTAACCGGTTGAGCTGTATCACCGGTTACAACATTTGAATTTTTACTGTCTTGATTTCATTACTTAATGGAGTACACTTTGCATGATATTTTTGTTGGATTTTGGGATTACATACGCAGCGGAAGACTTGGAATAAATCACAAAACCCTAGACATGAATCCGTCTAATATGAATAGATTAAAACCATGAATATAGATTTATTAACCTTTGTTGCGATTTTGTCTTTCGCACACGAATTTGTAATTCACCTTGAATCGTAGACGAAACTTTGATCTTCTCCTTGTTCTTCCTTGTGATGAATCAACAATGCTAGGCCTTCAAACTTTAGGTGATAAAGCAACCACCCTCTCTTGGTAATCCACATGCGAACGGGCCAAGATCTGTATCTTGTTGGATTGCTAGATGATCCCCGATTGTTGAAACTCTTTTCAACAATCTATGGCTAATATGGAATTGAATATGAGGAGTTTTGACCTTTGATTTGTAATCAAGATCAACCAATTAGTGTTTCTCAAACCCTAATATTCGTGTGTCTTGGCTTAAAAAAGGAAGCTATTTATACTTTATAAATATCCCTAACAATTAGGGAGAAGATTCCTAATCCAAGCCAAAACCCGATCTACTGAGTTGCCGACATGCACGACTGTGCTCTTTAACTTGCACAACTGCTCCAGCATTCTTGCACGGGTGTGCAGATTACAACGCACCCTTTGCACGGGCGTGTCCTTTAATCTGTGCAACAGCCCCAGATTCCCTTTTCTATATTTGAGCCATTTTCAATCCGTTCTTTGTGTGTGACTCTTTAGGAATTATATTTTATGTTGGTAGTGAGTTGAAACATCAACCTTACAAGACATAAGTGGTCTCTAGCAAGCCATTATGTCCACCCAATTAAATATAACATCAAAGCTTGATTCCTTGATAGATCATTGTCATAATCCCTTTGTCTCACGATGTCATATTAAACATAAGTCATGGTCCATGTCAACTTATATTGTTCAATGCTTTCTCGATTCCAAATATCTTGATAATCCAAGTGCATTTGATCTCTATCAAATCTCTTAAGTATGGCCATATATTTCATCAACACTATTCATCAAGGGGCCCAAGCAAACATCTCTCTTAATGAGGGACAAATCCCATCTTGACTTATCATTCTTCCCTACAAGAATCCAGTCGTGCCAACATAGCCCTTATTGCTATCCTATTAAAGATAGTGTTAGACTATATCAAACACAACGTTCATCATGTGGAAGACGATGATAATCTCAGGTACTAAGGGTTCTAATGACACGAGTATCATGACATATATGACCATAGACCATGTCATAAATCTCATAGATGGGTCATTCCAGTACCTTGTTTTCTAACAAGTACCCATAAGTGTAATATGCATCCTCATGCATATAATCATCTCTATGATTATCCATTACCAATTGTAGACACCCCATTCTGAACCAATTATTACATGATTACACTACTCTTCGCCTCTCTTTTATGTTTTGATGAAAGCATATTAGTTTCGTCATGTTTCGTTAAGTTTCTAACTAACCTCGTTAGTTTTGGACCTAACTGACTAACGGAATAATTGAAGAGGACAGAATAGTCGAATGACTAGTTGTCCCGTGCGGAACAGGCGTGTCTCGCGCGAGACAACCCCTCTGCAGGATGTGCAAAATCACTTTCCTTCTCCGTCTCAACCTCTTTTCTTGATAAACTCTTATCCAATCCGGGTCTTTACTAATTTAAGAGTTCTGGAACCTTACTTGGCTGGAATCCTATCTTGGTGACCAAGTAAATCAACCCTATAAATACTTGATGGCTTTCAGTATTTCAGGGGACGGTCGACAGACAATTTACTGGTTTCTCTCCTTGAAAGATTCCTGTAAATCACTCATAAAAAAACACCCAAATTCGTCCATCAACCTTGTTGATTGACGAACATCGAGGCTCAAGCCTAAAATCAAGGCGAAGCTCTGTCCAAATCATTTCTCGACCGAGGAAGGAGGAGGAAAACACTTAGAACCACATTCTAAACCAAATATTTTCTAAACACAAGGTAAACTCCTATATTTTACTTTCATATTCTTCTTCTCAATCCCGCTAATTGCTTTTAGAGTAGTGTAATCCCATCAAAAGGGTTAGCCTAGAGTCCCTTCAATCAATGGAGGTGATCTCGAAGCATACAACCTGACATTCCTAATTAAGAAATTAATTTGGTTTGCTTGTTCTTCTTTAATTATTAATTGTTTTGATTGATAATCCCCCTTAAGCAAGACCAATCTTCGAATTGGATGGATGCGGTGCTCCTTGACCTTCCAAATCCATCACTTAAGCCCCGAACCCAAATCTTTTCAAAAAGGTTTTTCTTATTGTTTTCCTAAATAAATAATAAGTGGCGACTTTGTATTCATATAAAATCGCATCGCTACTGTTTGGCGACTCCGCTGGAGATTTACTAAATTTAAAGTGGCTTAGACTTGCGTCAATTAAGGGGAATTTTCAAAAAAAAAATCATTTTTTTTTATTGAGTTTCAGGCTAGTCCCGCACGAGACAACCTTATGTCTCGCGCGAGACAAAGCCTCTGTAAATCGTTTTGTTTTCTGGTTTTCCTTGTTCGTTTTGAGATCCGAGATAAGATTTGAACATGTAAGGGGGATCCCAGATTACATTATTGCAGAGTTCTTTCATCTCAAGGACTCCCTTAAGGTGTAGGACTTGAAATTGTATTTTATTTAAGTATTGATTATTATTTAAAATGCGTGCGATTGGTTTTTTGATTTAAAGACCGGTCCATGGAGGATTCGGGAGTTGTAATTTAAATTAATTTGTTCTCTCTCTCCCTCTCTCTCCTTTAAGTGAAACTACGACGGCCTGGGTCTTCCTAATTTGGGAGAAACGTAGGCAACCACTTGGTGCGGCCAATATCTGTTTTTCTTTTAGTTTTCAAAAAAAAACTTTCGATTTTAGTCTATCACCAAGAATTGACTCTCACATACGTGCACATCATGATATAATTGTCATTGCACTACATACCTTTGATAAAACTCGGGATCCACACTAAGGACGGATGACGGTAATCACCTAATCGCCGGTCTCTCTAAAGTTGGATCATCCCACCTCATGTTTTCAATCCACCTAGATTGTCAATATCGCGAGGAGCCTAGCCGTAAACCCTGCATCAACCACATATCAAACACTCCGTGACCGGTCGATTTGATCTTGGAGTCTTTGTAATCCCTTGTCAAGATCGTTTTTTGTGCAATAAGCCATGAAAAAGAAATCAATAAAGTGTCGCTTAGGATTTGTTCCTTCGAAAATGTCCCTATGATTGTCCCTTCGGATTTGCCCCTAAAGAGAATTTTTTTTACCAATTTTATTGCACAAAACTCGATGTTACTTGAGATAACTTCGACCCCTAGGTCCTTAGGTTTGGATTTTGAATGTTAGAAACTCCCAAAACGGATTTCCCGTCCGACCAAAATTAGGATTAAAATAAAAAAATGTGACTTCCAGTGGTGTTGTCTCGAGCGAGACTACTTGTCCCGTGCGAGACAAGTGTTCTGTCTTTTCGTGTTTTGGCCAAAACCTTCAAGCCTTCATACACCCTTTTCAGCCGACTTGTTGGGACTCGATCATGGTTTAACACAGTTGCAACACATCTAGGTTCATCATAAAGCTCGACACAATGTCTACTTCTCCTTCTGTCAACGAAGCCGAAATCAAGGAAGCTAAGGCTGAACTCATCCAATCCCTGCTTAAGATGGATGATCAAAGTAAGAAAATTGATGAGCCAAATTCCCAAATGGCCGCCCTCATGCAAGAGCTCCACGAGATGAAAGTCAAGAAAGGAAGAAAGCGAAAGAAGAAAGATGGATCCTCCTCCGATGAAGAGGAATCCTACCCCAAGAAGAATAGGAAAACCATGAAGCCAAGCAAGAAAGAGGAAGAATCCGATTCATCCTCCTCCAATGATGAGGGACATATCTCCAAGAGTACTAAGACAAAGAAGGAAGGTAGTGGTGAAACTACTAAGCTTGGTAACCATGTTACTAAGAACTACCTTGAGAAGAAACTTGCAACCCTTGAAACTTCAAAGGAATAATTCGTCTCATTTGATCCCGATGCTCTTCAACAATCCATCACCAAGTTTCCTCGCAAGTACAAGATACTCGATATTGCCAAGTTTAATTGCACTACTTGTCCTCGAGCTCATGTTGAGACCTACACTTGGGCTATGCTTCCAATGGGCGTTAATAAGACAATCTTGGCCCAATGTTTTCCTCAAACTTTGGAGGGTGCTGCAAGGGATTGGTACATGTCTCTTCCTATGACTACAACGCTTGACTGGTCGTCTGCATGTTTAGTCTTCCAAAGGCAGTTTGAAGACAACTCCACTTACCGCCCTACTAGAACAAACCAAGCAACATGCAAATGAGTCTTTTGCTGAATTTTCTAGAAGATGGAGACTCAAACTTACTGAAATTGTTGAAAGACCTACTCTCAAAGAGCAAATCCACATTTTCCTCCAATGCCTCCATGATGAATTTCAAAAGAAGCTCGCCGGTAATTACTTTCCTAGTTTCAATGAACTTCATGAGTCCGGAATTAGGATTGATGACTTCCTAAAAAGTAAAAAGAAGGAAAGTACTTTTTGCTACAACAAGCTCACCATAAGTAAGGATGCTTCAGTCAATACAATTGCATTCAACTGCCCCAACACCGACAAGTATTCTGTTGTTCCTCCTCCCGAAAAGAAAAAGATTCACTATGACAAACTTGAAGGAATCACTTAAGAAGAACTCTTCGATGTGCTTGTCAAGAATGAAAAGATAAAACCAAGGGAAGGTGGTCCTCCTAGGGATATGGGTCCTAATCATGCTCATCACTTATTCTGCAAGTACCGCAACTTCACCGGCCACGACACCAACACTTGCCACCACTTGAAGGACGTCATCCAAGACCTTTTTGACAATGGAGGGTTAGAACGTCCCAACGTCATCACCAATCTTCTCCCTCATAATACATGAAGAAGATGAAGCTCCAAGCAGAAATCAACACTTACCACTTTGGGGCTACAACTATCCTCTCCCTCTCTCCTTTGATAGAAGTATATTAGGTTTTAAATTTCCAAGTATGAACTCGAAGAGTCTTTCTGTCTTTCTAGTACTTCTCACCCCCTCTAGTTTGTGTCATCTAAACTATCGAGTATGTTTTTAATTTCTCCATTAATCAAAGTCATTTTATTTTCCTAAACACTTTCCCTAAGGTTGTACTACCTCATGGGTATCATTTAATTTATGCAAAATAATGGACCCTCCATTCCCTAAAATCATCACAAAAATAGAAACTTCTACACGAGTTTAAGAAGAAAGTTATCATTAGAAGGCTTAATGGCTAAACATTACCCCTACTGAAAGTCAAAGGTCAACAAACGAAGAAAGCCAAAGGTGCTGGTGACAACCTTCATTCCAAGAAGAGTGAGGCTACTCAATTCAAAGATTTGAGAATACAAAAAAAAAAAAAAACTCTCAAGCTTTCCTCACCCCCACAACAAAGGTGAAACTCAAATGCATAGAGGATTCTCCCACAAATAAGATGAGTCAACTGATACCAACAAAAGAAATGAAGATTACTCAACATCCTCTTACAACAAGTGAATAAGACTTTCAGTATCAAGAAAAATATTTACCCATAAGTCATCCTAATGATTGGCTTTCGTCTCAAACTTATTTAGAAATTTCTAGATGATGCGCATCATTAAAAGATAGAACGACTTTTCTAGATCTTTGAGCCAAGTAGCATTTCTTGTTGACTCTAGAGGCTTCCTGTTAGCCACTCTCATACACACTCTTGAAATCCAGGCATCAAAATTGGAGCTTCCTAACCTTTCCTCCTCCAGTCAATCTCTACTTCAACTCTTCAAAATAATCAAATATGCATTAGGAGCTTTCCTCTCTGCTTCTCACTCTTATCATTAGAGAATGCACTTTTCCAAAGAGTCCATGCTTGGATCACCTTCCAAAAAATAGAGTTTGTCTCTCCTCAACTAACTTGAGATTTCATTTCTCTCTCCTTAATAAGATTTTCTCCACCGAGTTCTCTTCGAGTTAACATACTATTTAAAAAAAGAGACGCAAAAGAGATGCCCGCTAGATTGAAAACCCGAAAGGGCAGTCTAGGTAAAAACCAGGGTGCGTCACTAAGAAAAAAATCAAGGACAAAGGGAGACTATTCTTCAACCTTCTTCATCGAACATCATTTGATCCTCTTCAAATCAAATCAATAAAGAGATCCTTCTTCGATCATCTTCAAATCAAAAGAGCAGCCTCACAAGCCTGTTCACAAAGTCATCTACCACATTCAAGCAACTTGGGGCTTGAGACAGGAAAGAGACTTGGACATAAAGCCATTACGACAGTCGATAGATTTATAGTCGTTTACCTCCTAGAGACACGATTCAAGGGAGAATTAAGAATGAAGATTCGCAACAGGTCTAGATGTGTTCACACAAGGTTACTCATCAAAATTCTACAACAATGTAGAAACAGTACAGTACTCTCACACGAGAAAACCTCGCTGGCTAGCAACAGATTCTGGATAAACCTGATTTGGTCCCAACTTGTCAAACATAAGTTCACTCATATAGTTCACCCATCTCAAATATAAATCCATACAAATGTCCCTACATGTCCATATACCATAAACTCACTACCAAAATGACCAACCGGCCAGTTATACGAACAAACGTGGTCACCACCACATAATTCCAGTTAAAAAAAAAAATATGAAAAATCTATTTGGAATCTTTATGTGCTAACAGGTGCAGAAAGGTAAGAATCATTCAGGTTCATCCGAGACCAGCATGCATATATCCTTGCATTATAGGAGCCGACAGAACCTCCACTTCAACCGATAATTTCAAAGTCTGTGACGGCAGCAACGACAACAAAGTCCGTAATCTTGGCAACAACAGTGACACTTGTGTCCTCAGGTGGAGCAACAACAAAGTTTGAGACCTCAGCGAACTCCAAAGTCCGTGACCTCGGCAACATCAACAAAGCCTGCGACCTCAGTAAACTTCAAAGTTCGTGACCTCACTAACATCAACAAAGTCTGTGACCTCAGCAACTTTGAAGTCCATGACCTTGGCAACAACAGCAACGTCAGTAACCTCAGGCGGCGCATCATCAAAAGTGGATATTTTCAGAATTGGTTCAAGTCCTTGATTCTTTTGAACTTTTCTATGGTTTGAAAGCACTCAAACAACCTCACCCACGTCAGTAACCTCGAGCGGCGCACTTCAAGAACTTCATCAACAAACCGGGTATCATCGGAATTGGGTCAAGTCCTGGATTTCTCAGTACGATCTTACCTTTTCTTTCGAATTTGCTTTTCAAAATACCTAAAACAACCTTTTAGTGTTTTGGAATCGAACTACATTTTGGTCTGATTCTCCGATAGAGATACGTAGGCAGCCGTGCGGCACGACCATCCCGATGTTCAGAATGATATCTTTTCTATCGACGACATAACTTCTTCCCTAAGTCTTGTCGCCGAGGGGCTCTGTAGACACCCCATTCTGAATCAATAATTACATGATTACACTACTCTTCACCTCTCTTTTGTGTTTTGATGAAAGAATATTAGTTTCGTCATGTTTCGTTAAGTTTCTAACTAACCTCGTTAGTTTTGGACCTAACTGACTACGGAATAACTGAAGAGGACAGAATAGTCGAATGACTAGTTGTCCCGCATGGAACAGGCATGTCTCGCGTGAGACAACCCCTCTGCAGGATGTGCAAAATCACTTTCCTTCTCCCTCTTAACCTCTTTTCTTGATAAACTCTTATCCAATCCGGGTCTCTACTGATTTGAGAGTTCTGAAAACTTCCTTTGGTGGAATCCTATCTTGGTGACCAAGTAAATCAACCCCTATAAATACTTGATGACTTTCAGTATTTCAGGGGACGATCGACAGACAATTTACTGGTTTCTCTCCTTGAAAGATTCCTGTAAATCACTCATAAACGAACACCCAAATTCGTCCATCAACCTTGTTGATTGACGAACATCAAGGCTCAAGCCTAAAATCAAGGTGAAGCTATGTCCAAATCATTTCTCGACCGAGGAAGGAGGAAGAAACACTTAGAACCACGTTCTAAATCAAATACTCCCTAAACACAAGGAAACTCCTATATTTCTATTCTCTTCTTCTCAATATCTCTCAATTGCTTTTAGAGTAATGTAATCCCATCAAAAGAGTTAGCCTGGAGTCCCTTCAATACATGGAGGAGATCTCGAAGCATACAACCCGACATTCCTAATTAAGAAATTAATTAGGGTTTTCTTATTTAAATATTGTTTTAATTGATAATCCCCCTTAAGCAAGACCGATTTTCGGATTGGGTGGATGTGGTGCTCCTTGACCTTCCAAATCCATCACTTAAGCCCCAAAATCAAATCTTTCAAAAAGGTTTTTCTTATTGTTTTCCTAAATAAATAATAAGTGGCGACTCTGTATTCATATAAAATCGTATCGCTACACCAGCTGAAGGGTAAAGTTGTTGCTGATGTTGATCCAATTTTTGAGGAGGAGTATTTAACATTTTCTGATTTATTTGAAAAGGATGATGCTATAGAATTTCATTCTCATGAGCCATTTGATTATGATCCTTTTGATGCTGCTCATCCTGCAGCTGACTTTGACTTCTCAGTGAACCAGAAAGATTTAATATCCACCAAAAATTACTACACTTCTAGGGCTTTAATTCCCTGGTTGTCAAACGGGATGTTCTAATTTGATGTTCATGAGAAGGTCACAAGCTCCATTCGTCTCCAACCGATTCCTATGCCTTATTCCTTAGGCGATGAACTTCAACACAAAAGGAGGCATGCTAGACTGCAAACATTTATAGATGTGGTTGAGACAATGAAAGTGGGTGCTCCACAATTTGACACGCCTCCTCATCAAATAAACACCAAGGGACCAGGTGAGACCAGTTTAAGATTTCAAACTCCCAAAATCTTAAGGCTAAAGAAAAGAACTGCTCCTCCTATAAATGCAAAGTTTGTTACTGGCAAAGCTGAGCAGCAAATGGTCCTGGATTTCCCTGCTAAACGGTTATCATATATTTCTTCTCAACAAGGTCGGTGAGGCTTGTAGACACCCCATTCTGAACACATCGGATCATACTTATACCACTCTAAGTCTCGCTTTGAGTCAAGAAGTAGAAATCCACCATTTCGTCATGTTTCGTTAAAGTTTTGACTAACTACCGTTAGTTTGGGACTAAACTGCATACGAGATAACGAGGAAAGGACAAAACTGTCCACAGGAGCAATATCTCGCCGCGAGATGGCGTGTCTCGCGCGAGATATCTCCCTCTGCAGATTGCAGACGACAGTTCCCTCGTCGATTTCAACCTCTTTTCGGGATAAAACTTTATCTCTCCGGCCAACCAATGGGAGAGGAGGTCTAGAACCATCTGATAGGGTTTTAACTCTCCACTTCTTCATATCCAACCTCTATAAATACTTGGTGACTTCCAAGGTCGAAAAGGTCGAAGGTCCCAGACCGCGAATTTACACAACACACACACATTTGTTGGTTTCTTTCCATGAAAGACTCCTTCAAATCACTCACAAACAACTCCTAAAGTTTGTTCGTCAACCTTGTTGATTAACAAACATCGAAGCCCGAATCAAGGGAACAAGGCGAAGCTCCGTCCGCATCAAGATCCAAATCAAGGATCGAGGCGAAGCTCTGTCCAAATCAAGGTTCGACTCTAAACTTGAGTCGAAACTCTGCCCAAATCACCTCACGCAAGGTAATTCCTAATCTTCCTTCTAATTGATTGTTAGAGTGGTATAAGTCCATAGAATCTAGGATCGGCCTAGAGCCTCTCCAAATCATGGAGACGGTCTCGAAGCAATCGATTCTACATTCCGTTTGACGTCGTCAAATGGACCTTTATTTGTAGTATTTGAATTCGTTTTTTTTACTTCTTCTTTTGAAAAACCTCTCTTTTCTTTAGCAAGACCGATCTCCGGATTGGGTGAAATGGATGCCTTCTAAACCTACCCATTTCATAACCTAAGCCCCGAACTCAAATCTCTCAAATGGTTTTTCTATGTTTCCAATCAAATAATATAGGTGGCGACTCATAAAAATAAAAAGAACCAGAATTTCTTTCTCACAACTCTACAGTGGCGACTCCGCTGGGGACTGAAAATTAAGAGGCTTAAACTTGCGTCAAAATTAAAAGAGAGGTTTTTCAATCTATTTTGTAAAATTCGAAATTTTTCTGTTCTCAGATGGGAGATATCTCGCACGAGATATCATTATCTCGCGCGAGATAGGGCTTCCGTCTGGTTGTTTTTGGTTTCTCTGTTTTGCTCGTAATCCAAGACGAGAGCCGAACATGCAAGGGGGATCCCGAATTCATTATCTGCGGGGTTCCTGCATCTTAAGGCCTCCCTTAAGGTGTAGAACTCGGACCTTTATTTTCCTTAAATAATTGATTATTATTTATGAACTGCGTGTGATTGGGTTTTATTTAATTAAAGTCCGGTCCATTGGGGATTCGGGAGTTGTAAATTAAATTATTTATCTCTCTTTATCTCTCTTTATGTGGAACTACGACGGCCTGAGTCTTCCTAGATTGGGAGAAACGTAGGCAACCACTTGGTGCGACCACTATCTGTTTTCTCTTTTAACTTTCAAAAAAAAAACTTTCTATTTTACTCTATCACATAGATTGACTATCACACACGCGCACATCATACTATAACTGTCATTGCACTGCATACCCTCTATAAACCCGGGACCCACACTAAGGACGGATGACGGTAACCACCTAGTCGCCGGTCTCTCCGAAGTTGGACAATCCCACTCCGCGTATTCAATCCACTTAGATTGTCATATCGCGGGGAGCCTAGCCTTCCAGCCCTGCATCGCCACATTCTCATGTAGATTGACTTTTTAGGATCACTCCGTGACCGGTCGGTTTTGACTCGGTGATCTTTTCTTGTTTTTGATAAAAACAAAGCCATGTAAAATTGACAATAAGAAAGGATTCGGAAAAAGTCCCTTCGGAAAAAGTCCCTTCGGAAAAAGTCCCTTCGGAAAAAGTCCCTTTCGGATGTCCCTTTAAGAAAAATGTGCATATAATCCTTCAAAAAAAAAAAAACAATCTTACATGGCTTTGTTTTACAAAAATCGGATTGATTGCTTAGTCGTTAGGTTCTGATAAAGGCCTTAGAAACCCCTCAAAACGGACTTTCCGTTCCGACCAAAAATTAGGGCTAAATAAAAATCGACTTTCCGTGTGATTATCTCGCGCGGGATTACTTATCTCGCACGGGATAATGCTTCTGTTTGCTGAATTTGAGCCTGAGCCATTTAAGCACGCTTCCAGGCTCGTTGGGGCTAGATCCTCGATATCCGCATCTCTTACATCGGTTTTCGAAGCTACTCAACTCCAAGACTCCCAACACAATGTCTACCGGAAAGCATGCCATGACCAAGGAAAGCCGTGGACAACCCACTCTCCAAGATTTGACCAAGTCTCTTGTCGCTGAAATGGAACACGTGGAAGGTTGGAGAGAAGCTTTTGATTTGCCCGCCACTCGCATTGCTAGGGATTTTCGGAAGATGGAAAGTGATTCCGACAGTGGGCGATCATCCGTGCAAGAGGAGCTAAGTGACATCAAAACTCAACTTGCCAAAGCCTGCGGCAAATTAATGACAATGACTCGTGGCATCACATGGAAGAATCCATCCAAGCCGAAAAGACAAAGATGTTGATTGAAGAGCTCGAGGAAGTCAAGAGCGAACTTGAAACTATGACCCAAAAGTGCATCAACCTTGAAGCCCACATTGAAGATGACATGGATGAGAGGGTCAAGTTTTTCCTCAATACCCTCTACCGTGACCTCAAAGAGCAAATGGAGGAAGAATATCAGGCTCGCCACCTCGTCTTTGTGCAACACTACGAGAACCATATCCGAGACCTCCATAATCAAATGGCTAAGCGAAGGAAGGGGAGGATTTTCTCCGACATCGGAAACATCACTCTTGGTCATCTCTTCAGAAGTCTTCACAAGGACGGAAAGCTGAAGCCAATAGAAGGCTACCAACCTAAGAGGGAAGGTCGATTTCCACACCTCTATTGCTACTACCATCAATGCAATGGCCATCACACCAATGATTGCTTCAACCTGAAAAATGCAGTCCAAGACTTGATTGACAGCGACGCCATCAGAATTTGCCCAAGTGGTGGAATAGTTTGGATGAGTTCAAACAAATGAGGAGTCTCTTTTCATTTCAGTTATTTACTTTTAGTTGCAAAAGAAACGGTTAAGTAGCCTAGTTTAGTTTAGTCGGGTACTACTTGCCTAAAGACTTCATTTGTGGGCAAGAGTACCAAGTTTTGCTTTTCAATAATAGTTAGTCAGTATTTCCCTTTTCAATTCCGATTAATACTTTGAGATTGAAAGCACTGTGAATGTCATAGACACTTACAACAAGAACGACTACTCAAAGGCACTTAGGTTTTCCGGAAGCCTTCCTGTCTGGAGAATGATGCTAGCAAAAGGGTACTTTCCTGGATTGGGGCTTGGAAAGCACTTACAAGGAATAACGGAACCACCACCGGTCCCCCCGCCTCACACAAAGCATGGACTAGGATACGACATCTCCATCCACGATGAAGATGACATAGAAGAGTGGGGCTTCACTCAAATCAAGTGGGAAGGAACCTCGTACAAAGGCTGCAATGACCCAAAGTCCAAGGATTGCAACCTCAAACCATATCGAAAGACACTCAATGGCTACTTTGTTCGAGAAGGGGAAAATATTCCCTACTTTATCTTTTCAGAACCATGGACTGATGATAAAGGAAAGCGCCAACCGGGCTTTGAAATCTTCAGCGACTGCGATGCATCTCCAGATAAAACAGATTCCGTCCCACTGATCCCTAATGATTTGTGGGGCACGAAGGCAGAAATGACAAGTGAATGGGACTTTGTGTTGGGAGAAGACATCTTTGCGGCAGTTCCAAGACCTATGCCGGTTAGAAGACAGCCGGATCCATGCAATATCCAAGGGGACACTCCAACTACCGACTACACAAGACTAATACGTAAATGTGATGAGCCAATTCTAAGCGGCACGTCACCGGGGGACCGATTGTTGATGAAGACTTCATGATCAAAGAGCTTGGTTGCACTCACCACCCTCGCAGGAAGATAGGCCCTGCAACTTTTACATTAGAAGCAGGCTCCACCTCCGATGAGCTCACTCAAGAGGAAATCGAGGCGGTGGCTGAACATGTATTCCCTTACTTCCTTAATGAAAACTTTGATCTTTCTCGAGTACCACGAGATTGCTAACATCGTAAATGATGAATTAACTAATAATAATCAATATAACGAACACGTTAATAATGAATCATACAATGAGATAGATCAAGAAAACGAACAAATCTTAAAAGAATTAGCTAAGCAAGTAGGTCGTTGTGGAAAGAATGGCCCTGTTGACGACGAGGAAATGCAAATGGTTAATCTTGGGACAACGGAAGACCCCCGAGAAACAAAGATCGGCGGCTTCTTCAAGGGGGAAGACAGAGAAACCTTGACCCGGCTCCTCGAGAGAATATGTCGACGTATTCGCTTGGTCCTACAGAGATATGCACAGGTTGAATCGATCGGTTGTAGAACACAAGATACCGTTGCTACCCAACGCCAAGCCGGTCAAGCGAAACTACGCGAGAATCAAGCCGGAATGGTCAATGCAAGTGAAAGAAGAGATCATGAAGCTCTTGAATGTAGGGTTCATCAAAGTGATTGAGTATCCGGAATGGTTAGCAAACACGGTGCAAGTAGCCAAGTCGAACGGGAAAATACGGGTGCAGTGTTGATTTCGGAGACTTGAACAAGGCATCCCCTAAAGATGACTTCCCGCTACCAAACATAGACATGTTGGGTCGATGCCATAGCGACATACGAGGTCCGCTCATTCGTCGTCGGGTTCGCGAGGGTATAACCAAATCCTCATGGCGAGAAGAGGACCGGCACAAAACGGCATTCACCACACCTTGGGGAACGTTACGCTACACGGTCATGCCGTTTGGTCTCAAGAACGCCTGGGGCTACCTACCAAAGGCGATCACAACACTATTCCACGACATGATCCATAAAGAAATAGAGGTGTATGTGGACGACATGATTATCCACTCGAAGGGGACAGATAGCCAACACTTCGAGAGATCTCGAGAAAATTCTTCAATCGGCCGAGACAAAGACAAAATGAGACTCAACCCCGCCAAATGCTCATTCGGAGTAGTCAAAGGGAAAGTCTTGGGATACATGGTCACGAACGCGGCATAGAAGCGAGATCCCGCCAAGATAAAGGCCATTACGGACATGCCTCCACCCAGAACACGAGAAAGAAGTAAAGGGATTCATGGGCGAGACTCCAATATATCGGTCGATTCATTATCCAGCCGACTACAATGTGCGACCCCATCTTTAAGCTGCTTAAGAAAAACGCACCTCAAGAATGGACCGAAGAATGTCAAGAAGCATTCGAGGAAGTTAAGCACTACTTGACTTCCCCACCTATCCTGGTTCCACCACACAAGGAGAAGCCCTTGAAGTTGTACCTCACGATCACAGACAACGCATTAGGGGCTATGCTTGCTCAAGAACAGCCAGCTTCGCACACGAGAAAATGCCATCTACTTTGTCGGCCCGAGATTCCAAGGCAGTGAAATCAACTACTCTCCACTCGACAAGTCATGCGCTGCTCTCGTCTGGGTATCACAAAGGCTAAAGCACTATATGGAAGCCTTCCCAGTCCGTCTCATCGCAAAGATGGATCCACTGAAATATATCCTAGACAAATCAAATTTGTCTTCGAGACTAGCCAAATGGTACTTCATGCTCGCGGGGTATGATATCACTTACGTCACTCAGAAATCCGTCAGAGGGAGTGTATTCGCAGATCAGTTGGCCGAATTTCCTTGCGACGAAGTGAAGGGGGAAGACCCGCGATTCCCTGATGAGGACATCCTAAGCATAGAAGAAAATAAGTGGCAATTATTTTTCGATGGCGCAGCCAACAAGAGAGGGTTTGGCATCGGAATGTTATTGGTAGACCCTAACGACATCTACACTCCACTAGCAGTACGTCTTGACTTTGACGCCACCAACAATACCGCAGAATACGAGGCTTGCATAGCGGGGCTGGAGGCAGCCCTAGAACGCAACGTGACAGAACTCGAGGTATTCGGGGATTCCCAATTGATCATCAATCAGACATTGAAGAAGTGGAGGGTCCAAGATCCAACCCTTCAAAGATACAGTGCCCACCTCCAAGAATTGGCGCAACAATTTCGGGATGTCTCATTCCACTATCTCCCGAGAGAAAAAATCGGTTTGCGGACGCATTAGCCACACTTGCTTCCTTGGTCGAAATCCCTAAAGGAAAATCGGTTAAACCCTTCAAAATAACACGACGTGCAACTCCTGCATCTTTGCGCCGTTATAGATCTTCACGTTGCAAAGACAAATGGTTATCCAAAGGTGCCGTTGAAAACTCCGAAGGGAAACCATGGTACCACGACATTTGGTATTTCATCCTAGATGGAACCCTACCGCTGAGGCAGACACTGAAGACTCGAATCGCCCTTAAAAGGTTGGGCGCCAATTACGTCATCACCGGCGGCCGTCTATTCAAGAAACATTCCCAAGGAAACCTCCTTTGCGCCACCGAGGAAGAGGCCCGGGAAATAATGGACCATGTTCATCAAGGCATATGTGGAACCCACATGAGCGGAAACATGCTCGCCAAAAAGATCATCGAGACAAGGGTACTTTTGGCGACCATGGAAGCCGGCTGTACCAAAATGGTCAAGAAGTGCCACAAGTGTCGAGATACACGCCAATCTTCGGCATGCACCGCCTTCCTTGCTTTGTACCCAATGACTTCACCTTGGCCGTTCTCTACATGGGGGATAGACGTGATTGGAAAGATCACACCGCGAGGAGCCAACGGACCTTTGTTTCGTCCTAGTAGCCATCGACTATTTCACTAAATGGGTCGAGGCCGCCTCCTACAAAGTTCGAATGCCGAAAGGTTGCGAGAATTCATCAAGCACAACATCATTTGCCGATATGGGGTTCCACAAGAGATGATGTCCGATAATGGGTCACACTTCGAGAAGGAAACCGATCGCCCTGCGGCTAGAGTACAAAATCACGAGACACAAGTCATCTCCTTATAGGCCTCAAACAAACGGAGCGGTTGAAGCCGCGAACAAAACAATCGAGACTATCATCGGAAAAATGGCGATCCTTTGGAAAAGACTGGCCCGACAAGCTACCATTCGCACCCATGGGGTACCGCACTTCGGTCCGAACGGCTACGGGAGAAACTCCCTATGCCCTCACATTCGGGATGGAGGCTGTCTTACCGATAGAATTGGAAATACCATCACTAAGGGTTCTCCTAGAAAACCAAGTGAATGAAGTCGGCGGCTAGAAAGCGGATACGAAGAGCTAGCCCTATTGGACGAAAGAAGGTTGAAAGCGGCCGAACACACTCAAGCTTACCAAAGAAGAATAGCAAGAGCTTTCAACAAAAAGGTCAAAACAAGGAACATCGAGTAGGCGACTGGTGCTCCGTGAGCATCGTCCGGACCTTTCAACCCGTTAGGCAAGTGGGGACCAAGGTGGATAGGACCCTACATTGTGAAGAAGATATTCTCTGGGGGAGCCCTTGGTGGTAGACTTAGACGGAGATCAACTACCGGCCGGTCAACATGGACAAGCTCAAGAAGTACTTCGCGTGACTTGGCCCCCTAAGAACAAATCGCTCGCTAGGTTTAGAATCCCGGAAAAAAGGACAACTTAGGCAAAAAATTAGAGCTAGCACAAGAAAAGAAGCCCGCTGGGATTGAAAACCCGAAGGGGCGGTCTAGGCAAAAGAAAGGGTGTGCGAAAAAAAAAAAAAAAAAAAAGGGGAGGCCTTATCTCGCGCGAGATTACCAGCGGCTGGAGCCATATTTTTGTCCTTTTCTCAAAAATGAACTACGTTGGACTGAGCCTCTTGTTTAATTCTTGTAAAAGAGGAACGTAGGCGGCCTTCGGGTTCGGTCTAATCAAATAAATAAATCAAAGTTGTCCCTTTTATTAATCGAATGCGTTTCATTAATGACAATAGGGAAATCCTAACCACAACGACTAATTTGATAAGCTAACAAACTTGAAAAAAATAATACTAATGAAAGCGAAAACAATTGATCTATCAAAGCAATCTCTTGGTACTCCTAAAGATCTAGCCTTTCATTGACTTGGTTGGCCGACGGACATGGTCTCCACCGTCGTCGTGATCCTCCTTGCGCTTTGAGCCTCTCAAAGCGTAACATCCTCGAGACGGTCAAAAACGAGTCGAGACGATCAAAGACAGATTCCGACAATCTCTTGAAGACATGAGGCCTATCCAAAGCTTGCGTCTTTCCGTGCATTCCCTTGCCTCGCCTCTCATACCAATCCCCATCAAGAAAATCCTGAGTTGGATCGGTTCGCACATTAGCGGGGATCGGGCGAGCCTCGCTCCTTCGCAAGATCTTGCTAGCTACAAAAGAATCTCTTAGCGGTAAAGCCGCAAATCATCAATCTTCTCTCGCACTAGGATGACCGGTATGGAGGAACCAATCCAAATATTTGTCGACAGAAGATGCTTGCATTAAAAGTCCGAAGGTTCGACCAACGGTCCCGATTAGTTCCTTCACCCCATGCTTGAGCTAGCACTGCGCAAACTCTACACCAATATAAGACACTTCACGAGAAGCTCCTTCGAAAAGATAAGTGTCCTGCCGTGACCAAGCGGACGGAGCACCCGCTTGGGAAAGTAAAAGGAGGAATCTCGCAAACCCGGAAGAACAACCTGTCAAAACCCTTGGTATTGGCAACATACTTGTTCAACCTCCAATAAGGTGGACACCGAGAGAATATCGGCGGTTTCGGTCTTCGCAATCAACTCGGCCCATTCATCCGTGAAAGATCTTTGATCAACAACTTTCGCGTATGATATGTAAAGGAGAATATTCCAACGGGGGACCTATCAACTTGAGATGCTCCCTAAGCCAAATAGTCAACGGAGGGGACTCCCTTGAGTCATGACGCCCGATCCTATGCAGCTCATCAAGACCATGAAGGGTCTCACCCAAGATTAGCGGAATAATGTTCCTAGAACGTTTCCTAGCCTGCAGAACAACTTCCACCAGTTGGGAATCGACCAAGCCGTCCCTGCACGTAAACAAAACATCTCCGAAAAGAGAAAGAGCCAGAAAGTTCCGCTTATGGACATGAAAAGCGTCATCATCAGAATCACCGCCCACTTGCGGTGAACCAACCCATAGCAAGTATCAAGGGGGATCCCTAACAATTCGTTCAAAGCCTCCGAATGATTCCTATGATACTTAGGAACAACAATCTTACCAGTCAAAGGCATATCCAAGATAATGGCGAATTCCTCCACAGTAGGCACCATCTCGTTCAAAGAAAAATTGAAAAGATGAATAGAGGGATCCCAAAATCGAGCAGCACCCTGCAATAACTTCCAATCCGGTTGGAGGTTCTTCAAAGTGAAAAGAATTCTAAATCCGAAATCTGTGATAAACTTATGGCGAGACCGGTTGCGAAACGACCTTACAAAATCCCTTGATGCTTGCTTGAAAGATGCAATCACTTCAGAGGACAAAGAAAAATCATCGACAATCATGGACGTTGGGGCAATCTCCTTGGAAGCCATGGATCACAGGATTGAAGAAGAAGACAAGAGTTTCACCCTAACAGGATATCTCTAGAGTTTGAAAGGCTAGAATGAGTTATCTGGCCGGACTACAGAGTGATTTTATAGGGAAAACTGTCAAAATCCTGTTCGAAAAAGGAAGAGATTTCGCACTGGGTAGCGTGTCTCGTGCGAGACACTTTATCTCGCGTGAGATATCCCTACGGCAAAGCAACGACAGTTCTACTCAAACAACAATCTAGCCCCGACTTGACAAAGCAAGTCTCGAAAAACCTGCGTGTACAGTTCATAACATGCAATAAAACACCATACTCAGGCTCAAAATTGCGGCCTAACGGCCATTCCATTTCCGAAAACATGGAAAGTCGAGAAAGTTAATTAACTAACTAATTAGACCTAGGATTAGGGATTAAGAAAAACCATTGTTTGTGCTACCTATATGTTCCTAGCAGGTACCAGAAAAGAAAGAAAAAATTATGCGGGCCCACACGGCCAATATGTACGAGATAATCGAGATAAAGAAAAAGGGGAGGGATCACGCCATCAAGTCGCTTGAGCCGCGGCACCTCCGCCATCACCACCAGGGGGGCTACCATCCCTCTTCGACATCTTGGCTCCGCAAGTAGGGGTCACCGCCAGAGGCCACTTGTCCGAGGCCGCGAAGAAGCCTTCGGAAACCGCCTCTCGGACAGGTCCGACACCAAAGCCATCAACCCAGCCATCTTGGTCGCTCCACGGTTGTAATCGGCCGCGGATATGGTGACCTGACAATCAAAGAAAAAAAAAAGATGCTTAGAAAAGTCGGATATATACACTTATATGGACGAATACGAGAAACAGTACAAACAGAAACATACCGAAGAGACATCAGCCGGGAGGCGGTAACCCTCAGGAACCTGATCAGGAGACGGGATGTGCCCCATCATCGGCATGCTCCCCATCATATACGTGTAGCTCAAAGGGCCGTAATCCGGGGCAAAAGGCGAGAGAACTCGTAGCACGGGAGGAAGTGCTAGAGTGAAGAACCTGAAGCAGAAGCAGAGGTGGAGCCACGAGCATGTGATCGCCTATCCCCCACCAGGAGGGGACCCATCAATCGAGGCAAAAACTCCGCATAAGAAGCCCCGGGGATCACGCAAGTCATCGCCGCATCACCCACCAAAAGACTAGCATAATCATCCTCCGGAATAGAGTGGGTGGGATACATCAACCTCGGCGGATCCGCCGGCACCCTGTATGATAGTCTACCCCGGCCATGCTGTGGGAAGACCCGCTCACCGAGATACATGGTATCTCCCTCCAAAGACGCCAAAGCATCCTCTCGCATCCCGGTAGCATCCCAAGCTTGATGCACCTCCAGCTCTAACAGGGTCCAAGGATACAGGCCCAGTCTCTCGTACTCAAAGGTGTCCAGCATGGCCCGTGCCTCCGCAACCGTCAGGGTCCAATCCTGGTCCTCCTCCTCATCAACGCTCCGGTTGGGGTGGCTCCACCTCCTGATATCCGGAAACAAAGGGGCCCGGCTCTCCAACTCAAACCTATACAGCCCAAGGACAGTATAGCCCCATATCTCGCACAAGAAAACGAAATGTATCGGTAAGGGAACACAGACAGAGCATACAGACGAAAGCGTAAATGTAATCAAAGAGCATACCTCCTGAGGCATAAGAATACCCCGACAAAGTATCCTTGGTGTGCCTACACGCCTCATCCATGGCGTGGTAGCGAGAAGGCCGGTCCCGGCGAGCCCCGGTCATAGCCGCTCACCTCATCCAGATCAACCAATAAACGTAACAGCGAAAGACGAGCCGTAGAAGAATGGTTCGCAAAAATAGTCTCAGAAAGGATATACCAGAGGGCACCCCTCACCAACCGATCAGTATGCATATTTGGCTTCTCAGCATACTCCTCAATCTGACGCCGGAGGGGAGTCAACTCAGCAGCAAACCCCTTGACCTTGTTAGGGACGAAACCAATCAACTGCCTCCACGCCGCTGGATTCGCGGGCTTATAATTCGGAAACTTCGCAGGGGATCGCCAATGAACTCTAGTCCCGTGATGGCGGAAAGTCGGTCGGGGGTCATAGTCGCTTCCCCGAAGCGCAAATGGACCGTGTGGGTAGTGTCCCACCACCTCTCCCGAATAGCCTGGAGAACTTGGGGGGTCCGCCTAATTCCCCTAAGATTGTCAACAAAAGTCAATAAACCCGTTTGGGCCACCCTAGCTCGGACGCCGTCAAGATCCTTGATCTTGTCCCAAACCGCCTTAGCCATTTTCGGACTCCCCCGACAGTTCTTAATTGGCTTATACGACTGCAAAACAGAGGAAAAACAGAGAGGGAAACATTAGAAATCATTCCATGTCTAGAAATCAATGAAATAGAAGAAAATTTTTCATTGGGGCATTTCATCGAACACTTGGCGTGCGTACAAGAAAAGCTTGCCCAAGGATGTCAATCATAATCCGAATCAACCTCTCCTACAATCCATGATGTGTAGGAGGCTCATACATACACGATGCAACAACAAACATCCAAAGAAAATACACAAAATCAAGGCATGCAAGGGGAACCTAGTTCTAAGCACAAACATGAACAAAGGCCATTGAGGGAATTTTGAATTCAAGGGAAAGGGGATTCAAATCAATGCAATACAAAAAACAAGAGGTGAAGATAGAGTTCTTACCAAGCCCTCCCGAACGACAGTGGAGATATGCGCGTTCCTATCAAAAGTAAGATCATCGCGAGGATAATATTTCCCTAGCAAATAGCTACTCAAAATCGGGTTCCTTTGTTCTTGAACCATGGATTATGGAGGAAGGAGGGATTGAGAATGGATTGGGGGGAAGAATCTTCAAGCAAATCCACGAAAAACCACAGAAAAGGCGACCTTGGCTCGAGCTAGGGAGGGAAATTTTGAAGAGGATATTTTCAAAATGAGCTAGAGCTGCTGTTTATATGCCCCGACAGTACATATCTTGCGCGGTATATCTTATCCCGCCGCGAGATAAACCTTCTGGAAAAGGACAAAATTGTCCTCGACAATAAGCGTCTACGCAACGTCAAAGTTCAAAATTTTGACACATTTACCCTTGGAAATGATAAACTAGCAAGGAAACGTGGAAAAACCGGTACCGCAAGTCACGGAACGAGTCAAACGTGACTTGCGCACAATCGCCCGGTACGGCACCAGTCGCCCGAGAAACGAGTGGTCCAAAGATCAACCCAATTCACATGATTCAGAGCCCAGGAAGGTGAGTCATCAAAGGAAAAGCCCGGTCCAACGCCTAGACAGGTGGATCGTCATCAAAAAGCCCGGTCCAACGCCTAGACAGGTGGATCGTCATCAAAAAGCCCGGTCCAACGCCTAAACAGGTGGATCGTCATCAAAAAGCTCGGTCCAACGCCCAAACAGGTGGATCGTCATCAAAAAGCTCGGTCCAATGCCCAGACAGGTGGATCGTCGAACCAAATGGCCGATTCAACGCCCAAACAGGTGAATCGTCATCCCCAACAACAAAAGCCCGATTCGGAGCCCAGAAAGGCGAATCGTCACAAAAACGACGGGACTCGGAAGGACCGGACAGGTAAGCCTTTGTTTTCTAACATATTTCCCGCAGGTTCGGAGCCCAGACAGGCGAATCTTCAGACAGACAGGTATATTCAGAATTGGGTCTTGATTTGATTCCTCAGTATGAATTTGCCTTTTCAAAAAAAAATAAAATCTCCTCGATTTTCAAAAAACATTTTTCAAAATACCTAAAGCAACCTTTTCGTGTTTTGGAGTCGAACTACGTTATGGTCTGATTCTCCGATAGAGATACGTAGGCAGCCGTGCGGCACGACCATCCCGATGTTCAGAATGATGTCTTTTCTATCGTCGACATGACTTCTTTCATAAGACTTGTCGCCGAGGGGCTCTGTAGACACCCCATTCTGAACACATCGGATCATACTTATACCACTCTAAGTCTCGCTTTGAGTCAAGAAGTAGAAATCCACCATTTCGTCATGTTTCGTTAAAGTTTTGACTAACTACCGTTAGTTTGGGACTAAACTGCATATGAGATAACGAGGAAAGGACAAAGCGTCCACAGGAGCAATATCTCGCCGCGAGATGGCGTGTCTCGCGCGAGATATCTCCCTGCGGTGCGAGGCAGACAGTTCCGTCGTCGATTTCAACCTCTTTTCGGGATAAAACTTTATCTCTCCGGCCAACCAATGGGAGAGGAGGTCTAGAACCATCTGATAGGGTTTTAACTCTCCACTTCTTCATATCCAACCTCTATAAATACTTGGTGACTTCCAAGGTCGAAAAGGTCGAAGGTCCCAGACCGCGAATTTACACAACACACACACATTTGTTGGTTTCTTTCCATGAAAGACTCCTTCAAATCACTCACAAACAACTCCTAAAGTTTGTTCGTCAACCTTGTTGATTAACAAACATCGAAGCCCGAATCAAGGGAACAAGGCGAAGCTCCGTCCGTATCAAGATCCAAATCAAGGATCGAGGCGAAGCTCTGTCCAAATCAAGGTTCGACTCTAAACTTGAGTCGAAACTCTGCCCAAATCACCTCACGCAAGGTAATTCCTAATCTTCCTTCTAATTGATTGTTAGAGTGGTATAAGTCCATAGAATCTAGGATCGGCCTAGAGCCTCTCCAAATCATGGAGACGGTCTCGAAGCAATTGATTCTACATTCCGTTTGACCTCGTCAAATGGACCTTTATTTGTAGTATTTGAATTCGTTTTTTTTACTTCTTCTTTTGAAAAACCTCTCTTTTCTTTAGCAAGACCGATCTCCGGATTGGGTGAAATGGATGCCTTCTAAACCTACCCATTTCATAACCTAAGCCCCGAACTCAAATCTCTCAAATGGTTTTTCTATGTTTCCAATCAAATAATATAGGTGGCGACTCATAAAAATAAAAAGAACCAGAATTTCTTTCTCACAACGCTACAAGGCTCAATCAAGATTGACGATAAAGTTCCACAACGGCTACCTTGGCCGGTTGAATATTCTCTTAGAATCAACAATCTATATATATGTTATTTGGCTGTCAACGGTCTTATGACCAAGGTGTTGGAATTAAGAATTTTTGCTTGGACTTTTGAGGTGACCAATATGGTTGGCTTTATGCCTCAGGTGCCTCGGTTATCAATCAGGAGAGATAATGGGAGTGTTAGACCTCAAAACAATATCAGATATGCCTCCCAGCTGATCAATATGTTGAGGTTGGCTTACTTGGTTAGGCTAAGGTAACATGATATACCTTTTGCTAGCCAAGTTACAGATTTAGTGTCCCTTGCTTTTGAGGAGGCAAAATAGATTGAATGTGCCATGGAATTGAGCTTTGAGAATAATGGATTTATTACTCCAGTTGTGGCTGTCTCCTCAACTGATTCAGATGAACAAGATTTTGTAATGGGAGCTGCCCAACCAGTCTAGCTGCAACAACCGATTTCTCTGCTCCAACCGTTCCTATCTCAGCCGATGCTCCCTCCTTTAACCGTTGCTCCCTCAAACTTTAAATACTCTCTCTCTGTTGGTCAAGATACTTCAACCGATGTTATCATTTTTTCTACTCTTCCACCGATACTGATCCCTCCTTGCTAGAAGTTACAGTGCCATCAGTTGATGATTTGGAAGCTGATCTCCATAGGCCAACTATTGTGAATGATTTGGTGGAGTTTCATGATACACTAGTAAATGATCTTTCTAATTCTAATCAAGAGGGGGAAGGAAGAAGAATGATAAAGTTAAAACTGAGTCTGCAAAGGCTATTGGAAGTTTTGTTGAAAAACTGAATGAAAAGGATGTTATAATAATTGACCTTGTGAAGTAGCTGACAAACTCAACCAATACAAACAAGCAATTATATGATGAAGCTATAGCAGTCCAGACAAAATTAGTTGAAGCCACAGAAGAGTTGTAGAAGGCTAATCAGAAAATTCATGACATGACTGCCAACTCAGAGATTCTCAAACAGAGCTAGTCAAGGTTAGAGCCCAAAATGAAATACTGATGAAGCTTGCTACTGATCGGTCTGGAAGATCCGAAAATACGAAAAGGAAGAGAGAAGAAAGGAAATAGAAGGAAGCTTATGCGGCTAATAGATCCAAATCAGAACCGATTGCAGTGTCATCGACTACACCATCAGAGGAGAAGGATGATCAGTCAAATAAAGACCCTTCAACCGATCCATTTCCTGGTGCTACTGCTATATAAAATGTAACCGATGATATATATGTTTTAGCTTGTCAACCGGTTGCAGCTTAAATCAATGAGAATCTCTTTCCCTCAATCTTTTTTATTTAAAAGTTTATTGTTTGTTTTCTTGAATTTCCTTAATATTACTATAAATGATTATACTTCTACTAACCTTTTCATTTGCAGGTTACTTCATTCTTCCACCCTCTCAAGTATATTTTTTTTATTGTATAGCTTTCCATATGTTACATCATGTTGTCACTTGACTTAGGAAATGACAAATAAAAGATAAACTCTTGATCATTCTTTCACTAAGTTAAGATAGATATATACCTAAGATGATTGGACTTAAGCAATTAGGATGAGATTGTTAGTCAAATATATGTATAGCTTAGGAATTGCTTAATTCCAATCATAAAAGCATTATTAATGACCCCTAATTTTAACTATACTACTTAGAATATTCTATTTATCATTAGGATCCCCTTATTGCTAGTGTCAATGCTTTATACTTGTATTTTCTCAAAGATAACTGAAGACCTTGACTTATTCCAAAGCAGAATTTGTTAACTTGTTCAACCTGCCAAAAGTCATAATCGGTTGACTATCTTGACCGGTCATGACTATCCCTCAACCGGTCATAATATCAAACCAGTTATGTACCTCGTCGGTTATACTCCATCACTTACTGAAGTCGATCAAGCTTCCTCAACAAGATTCCATCCGTTGACCTATCATTAATTGCTCCCACCTACTTGGCTAAAGTTGGTAGAGCAGTTGTTGAATACCATGCAACTACCTTGTCAGTAAATAATAAAGGAATGTTCAAATTACCAGTTGTAAGTACCCAAATCCGGATCACCAAAATCCGTTAGAAGTTAACCGGAATCCGTTAACTGGCCCGCTCCAGGTTAACCGGAACCCGTTAAGCTTCCCGTTGCCAAGCCAATGAGACGTCTCGGGACTGCCCCGTGCATCCCAACGTCGAAGCGTACTCAACACACGTCGTTGCACGTAAAAGTACGGCTTTCCTTGAAAAACGCACTTTTTAGCACTTTTCGGGGGCGTTTCTGACATTTTCCGGACTTTTATTTAAAAAACGGACAAAACTGGGGATAATGGCACGAACTCCCACAACCTGGTGAGTCACAGGGACACATGGCGTGCATGCCACAACTCCCTTGCCAACATCAATCAAAAATCAGTGTGAAAAGACTAAAATACCCCTGGTATACAGTCTCAGTCCGGTCGGACTCATTTGCAGACAATCCAGAATTGCCAGTAAGTCCCTCCAATTTCCAAAGTTTCACAAAACCCCCTGGTTTTCACCCTCAGTCCGTCCGGACTCATCATGAAATTTCACCTATAAATACAGAGGCTGTCAAAGCCATTTACAAGAACAAAAATTACTCCCTTTCACCCAAAAGCCACGGCCTAAACTGGTTCTCACCCCTCCCGAGCCCCATTTTACCTCGTTTTGCGTGAAAACTTCATATTCTGATCAAATACAACCCCCGCCACCTCGAAACACCATTCCAAACACATTTTCGTATCCCGTATACGTCCCCCGAGCCAAAGAAGCCGAACCTAGCCATAGGTAGCTCCCTCTCTCTCTAAACTCTCGTTCCGTCTCAGTTTACGCGCCAGTCGCTACAATCATTTTGGACAACGTTGTTGAAATGTAGACGTCTCCGTCTAATGGGGTCCGATAGATTTTAGCCCCTAGATCCTCTTCTCTTCCCGTAAGAGAAGTAATCTCGGGTTAAAACGGCATTCCGACCCCTTTCCGTTTACTTTTTTGTCATTTACAATTCCGGATCGTTTGATCCGTCGATCGTCATTTAAATTCCTGTCATTTACAAATTCCGAACCGTTTGATCCGTCGAACGTCATTTACATTTACGCAAATTTACAATTCCGAGCCGTTTGGCTCGTCGATCGTACTTTACAATTCCGGATCGTTTGATTCCGTCGATACCGCATTTTAAATACTGTCATTTACAAGTCCGAGCCGTTTGGATCGTGATAGTATTTACTTATCAAAGTCCGAGTCGCAACCCGATTCGTTGATCGCAAATCATTTAATACGTTTTTCTCGTAAAATCGTTAACAATGTAATGCCCGGTTCAAAATCGGAGTTCGACAGTCGAACTCACTTTCAAAACGCACGAAATGACGTTTGGCATCTAAACGCTCATCTTCAAACTTAAAAGCCGCCATTTGACATTCAAAATCATTTAATACGTTTTTTCCATAAAATCGTTAACAATGACATGCCCGGTTCAAAACCGGAGTTCGACATTCGAACTCTCTTTCAAAACGCGCGAAATGACGTTTGGCATCCAAACACTCATCTTCAAACTCAAAATCCGACGTTTGACATTCAAATGCTCTTTTCTTAAAAGTCAACATTTGACACTTAAGATAAACAGTTAAAATCAGCATTCGCGCCACTTTTCCTAAAACTTCCAAAATCGACGTTGGTCATTCAAACGCTCGCCTTTTCAAACAAGATCCCATAATCAACGTTTGACATTCAAACCAAGATTAAGCTTGTCATTCAAGCCCCCATTTCAAAATGCAAACACACACACACACGCACACGATTTTGAGAAAGGTAGAAAGACTCGTCATACGAGGCGTTTCGGGTGATCTCAATATACTCTTCCCGAAACGTAACGTGACCTCCGAACCTAACAATATCTGGTACTAAAATATTTTTACTCATTTTTGCTACCAATAAAAATGACTCCCCGTTTTCAAAGCCTTTTCCTAAGTTTTTGCTACCAATAAAAACGACACCATTTTCAACCAATAGCCGTTTCTCAACGTTTGGGCTCAAAATACAAAAATCGCGTGGCGACTCCTCTCCTTCCCAAAAAGCGAGGTCTCAGATACCAACCCTCCGCGAAAGACAACCGCCATTTTCGTGCCCCCCGCGCGAAAAATCCAGGGTAATTTCACCAGTACTCACAAAAACATCTTTACCCAGTGGATAATTCAAGCATAGATGTACTTCAAGATTTCAAGCATTTGATTAGGAAGATATTTTCATTTAATGTTTGTCAGTCCATATCATCCCTTCAAACCTTTCAAAGACAACAACTCAATTGAATACAACTATAAATACCTTTCTAAGAGCATTGAAGAAGGTTGGTGAATTGAAGACTTTGAGAGTTGAATTATCAAGAACTGCAAGTGCTGAAATCCTTCAAGCATTCATGTTCAAGACATTCAGTCCTTGTTATCACTAGATCATTTATTAGGACAAACACTGTGTGCACTCAATCAATTTTTGTAAATGTTCCCCAATAAAACTATGGCTGAAACATATTAATTGATCACACTACACACCCAAGAGAAATCAGTTCAACTTGTGAACACATCTCTTGAAAATACTTGGTAATACTTGTATCATGATCCATTAGTGATCACTTTCCTTTGGGCATCCTTCAATCTTTCTTGTAGGTTAAGGCTTGAACTTGTAATAGTATAGTGAACATTAATAGTGCACATTTTTACAAATTCAAGTTTTGACCAAACTTGGTAGAGGACGTATCAGTTATTTAACACTGTGAACCTCTCCAAATAATTGTGTCCCTTTTCTTGTGTGTTTGCTCATTTCATCTTGTGTTGTAACCGGTTGAGCTCTATCACCGGTTACAACCTTTAATTCTCACTGCCTTGTTTTGCTTTACTTATTGGAATACATTTTGCATTATATTTTAACTTACTTTGAAACTCCTTTTTACCTAACCGATTTGAGTGACTAAACCGGTAATATACTATCCGCTGCGTAACCAGTTAACATCGATTTAGCTTTTAATAAATTACTTGGCTATTTTCAAAAGGTTTCAAAAAACAATTTTATCAGGCTATTCACCCCCTCCCCTCTGGCTTGTTTTCCTACCAATTAGACCTAACAAATATTATTGAGGAAATACAAAATAAAAAATAAGGTTTAAAAAGGTCAAATTATGTTTAGCTTCCAAAATATCTACTCAATCCTACTTTATATTCTAATTTAGATAGCTAAAGTTTAAAAAAAATTGAATATTATTACAAACTTATATAATCAAATAATATACAAATTTAACCTTAATATTATATAATGGAAAAATTCCACAATACCCTCATGTTCAGATTTTCTTCTATTTTAAGTAAAGGCCTTTTGTAAATTTCAAATAAAGAATTCAGTCTAATTATAATTCCCCATACACCCCTATGCTCCCCCTCCCAGATAGAACCCCAACTCCATCCTCATTTTTGATCTTCTCTCTCTCTCTCTCTCCAAAATTAAAACACACCCCCACCCACACACACTCTTTCTCTCTCCCTTCTATCGGTACCCTTCCCCCTTCTTCTCCATCTCCGGCCAACTTCTCCATTTTAACCAAGCCACTGGTCTCTGTTCTTTGATTCGTCCCACTACCGTTTCCCTCAGCCTGGCCAGATATCTCTCTTTTCCCCGACTGTCCGAATTTTCTCCAACTCCGGCCGTCTTCTCCTCCAGCGACCGACAACCGTTGGTTCCTTTTCATATCTGGATCGAGTCAGGTCCGTAGGCAGATCCCTACATACATATGCTCAGTTTCGAGGACGGCACCAGTTTCGATGATGTCACCTACGACCATGGCTCCAATACTATGGAAATTGTCAAGCTCAACATCCCGTACAGGCGATTATCCGGCGAATGGAAACAACTGGTTGACACGACAAAGAACCCCTCTGATCAAGTGACTGACGACGACTTCGTCAACATCATATATTCCAGATATCCTGATGATACCAAGGATCCGGTCCTTATTATCAGATTCTGCAATGCCAAAGTTACCCTCGACGACTGCCTGCTCATGGTAAACAAGGCCCTGGCCAATCGAGCTCAGAGCTCCTCATCACTTTCGGCTACCAGCCCCAGTGGCAACCGGCCCGTGTCGTCAGTCAAACTTACAGCCACAAGCGCCGCCAAGGCCAAGGGCGCCAGCAAAGGAGACAAAGCTCCTCACCCTGCTACTAATCAGATCAACATCGGGAACGCTTCCAGTAGCCACCCTGAAAATATCTGCAAAAGTCTTCCCCACAAGACAGATCAACCTTCCAGCGAAGGGAATGATCACCTTAGCATCAACATGCTCCAGTTCAATCCTGCTCCCAGTCGTCACGGCCACGGATTCAGGCATCCCGCTAGCAAACTGCTAGCTTTGATAGACTTGGCAATCCAGCGAGATCACGAGACTATCAACATCGCAGAATTCAACACCCCCGTGGGTTCAATCAAGCAGATATGGGCGAACTTCTTGGTAACCGAGATCAAGGAGGGCCGCATGGAATGTCCCAGCCCGACTTCCGTCGTCAACATAATCCAAGTGTTTCCACCATTCGGGGATTTGGATGTGATCACAGTTCTAGACACTAGTCAGACGGCGCGCACCTATGGAGACTGTTTAGCTCTCGCAAGGAAAGCCCTCATGGAACTAGCTTCTCAAGAGAACCATCTCTGGGACAAAAACCAAGCTCAAAAGACCCACAGGGACCAAGCCCTTAAAGTGTCACAAGCAGCTTCAGACAGAAAGCTAAAGGCCACTCTAGACCAGTTCGACCTCAAGGTTTTTGCTCACGGCAACTTCCTGGACTACCGTCTGTTCTCATCCAACCCCCTCTGCCAAAGGAGGGCGGTCAACGGTACCGATGACCTAGGATATAGAATGACATGGTAGGACGAGTACCAGCGCTTACCTCCCCGAGGAAAGCAAGTTCTCTATGAAAGCGATGATGAAGACGATGAAACCATTCTCTTCCATGCCAGACATGAAGTCAACAAAACCGGAATCCCAAGGGTACTGGGAGGATGGAGATGGATCATTTCTGCTCTCAAACTAAAAAGCCAACTGAGGGAGGAAGGTCTATTCAAAAATAAAAGAAAGATGGGAATACATCTCCAACAACTGCTCAGGGACATTCCACAGACTGCGGCATTCGTTTACAGAAACGATCAACTGGGACAGCAACTAGTTACATGGCAGATGTTCGGGAAGCCATGTACTCACCTTCCGACATACCCGCCACTCAGATAAAGCAGAAGGGAAAGCTCTCCCCGATGGAGGTTTATCTAGACTGCCGCACACAGTTCAAAGAAGCACTGGCTATTCTCACATGGGAAGAAACGCAGGCGCTAACTCTCGACGCAGGCTCTGCTGCAAGAAAGTTGATCTGGGCTAAGAGTGGAGGAAAATTAGCAAACCATGAGTATCGCCAAACCCAACTCCAGAAATGTATATCGCGAAGAGATCAAGGAGACAGTTCGCATGAACCAAGAACTCTCCAACCTCCCCCGAAGGGTCAGCAACGCACAGTTCAGTCCTGGCAACCACTATTGCGCATTGACGTTCGAACAGCTGCGACAATCCATAAACTACCTCTCCACGGAGGCACCCAAGCCAGTATCCTGGGACAGAATCCGGAAAGTTGCCGAAGCTCCCGGGAATGCATCTACAGTCAACGAATTGAGGGAAGACATATGGCCCTATGCTACGAGGAATCCTCCTCTGACTATGGCTCAGCTCAGAGCGGCTTGTTCAGAAGGAACCAAGCCTGATGTCAATGTCCTGACCCGATCAGGTCAAATCCATGCATTACCACCTAAGGCCACCAAAAAGCCGACAGAGCCAGAACCGCAACCTGGCTTGCCCGATGACACAAGTTCCCTGAAAGAGGACCCTATCCTCACTCAGCTCAAGCAAACCCAGGCGAACATTTCCCTTTGGTCCCTGCTCACATCTTCGTATCCTCACAAGCTCAAGCTAGAGGAAAGTCTGGCCCGAACCATGGTCCCCGTGGACGCAACCCCAGACGAAGTCATCCGGATGATCGGCAACATCCACTACGGCAACATTATCACCTTCACGATTTGGACCTTCCAAAATTTGGGGCTGATCACAATGAGCCGCTCTACATCACGATCCCAGTGGTCGAGCGTCGCCTTCCCCGCGTGTTGGTAGACGGAGGTTCCGGAATGAATGTCTTGCCCGCCAAGATGATGGACCTGCTTGACATCAAGCCCACAGATCTGAAGCCTTCAGTCCACACTGTCAAGGCCCATGGCTCTACTTCCCATACAGTTCTCGGGGTTGCTACTCTAAACATCTGGTTCGACAAGCGGATGATCCCTACCGAATTCCAAGTATTGGACATTCCAATCACTTTCACAACCATCCTGGGGTGACCCTGGCTGCATCAAATCAATGGCGTGGCATCCACCCTTCACCAGTGCATCAAGTTCATGCAAGGCGACGAGCTAACCACAGTCTACGGCGACAGCGTCACCGCCGAGGGGACCAGCACCAACGACATTCCAGTGTTAGAAATCAAGCATAATGACGATATGGCATTAACTGGATTCACTATGGAGACCTCCAAAATCTAAATATGCAGCGTGGACCTTCCACTATTTCAAGACAAAATTCCTCCCGCCATGAAGATGATGAAACTCATGAACTTCATCCCAGGATTGGGGCTCGGCAAAAGGTTCAAGGCCAACACCAAGTCATCGAAGTCAAGGACCAAACCACGGTTCAGGGGCTTGGTTATGTGCCAACACCGGCTGACATCAGGGAAAACAAGAGGCTCGCCCGCACCAAGGCAGCAGCCCGCAAAAGGGGAACCTCCGACGGCATACCCAACCTCCGGCCTTACAGTTTCGACCTCGCTCATTACTTCACCAAGGGAACCGACAGCAGAACTGAGGGGACCGACAAGGGAACCGACAGCAGAAATGAGGGGACCGACAGCGGAACCGATAGCAGAACTGAGGGGACCGAAGGTGGAACTGATGAAGATGAGAAAGAAGCAGGGATAGTCAGCACAGAAACTACAGGAAGGATGGAACAGCTAGCACGGGACCTCAAGCGTTTCAGAGGACTCAATGCTAATCCGATAAGGGGAGCATTCCTCAACATCACAACTCTACCTGGACCAATTGCTACCACAGTCCATCATGAGTACACATTTAAGGGAATCCCAGACTTGGAAGAGTAGCTCGAGGCACTCTCCATGGGAAACAGACTGTTCGGGTCAGCCGCCGAGGCCACATTCGAGACAGTAACTCCAAAGAAGAAGGAACCAGAATTCATAGAAGACGCTCTCAGTGGACCCGCTCTACAGAGTCTTTTTGAAGAAGTCATGGAGGTGCCAAACCTGATTGACCTGGGCTCCGAAAATAGCATGAACGCCATGATTGGGACAGCAGAAGCCAAGCCTCTCGATCCCCGAACCCTCATCAAGCATCCAAGAATGCCACCGAAGAACTCTGGGTAACTTTCACCGACCAAGGGCAAGCCAGGCAGAATTGGAAGATAAGCTGGGCCTGCACCCACATCTCCCTAAACCCGGTCTCAAACGCTCTGAGTCAGTCCTTGTTAAAGTCCAGTCCTCTGAGTCGTCCAACGGCCTTACGCCGGATGACTATGATAATGTAGCCAACCATGTATTTTCGTTCTCATTTAATGAAAAGTCTGACCTTTCGGAGTATCCCCTCATTGCAACTCTAACAACTGATAAGTTAACAAACAACTTAAAAGACGTTAATTATGAATCATTTGATAAAGAAGCAGACACATTAAACGAACAATACATTAAAGAAGTTCTCAAGCATGTAGTAGACCGAGAGGACAACCGGGCCCAAGCTGTCGAAGAGGTTATGACCAAAGTGAACCTGGGGTCAGTGCAAGAGCCTAAAGAGACACAAGTGGGCAGTTTCTTTGCCGATGCAGAAAAGGAAGCCCTGATAAACCTCCTCTGGGAGTATGTTGACGTGTTCGCCTGGTTATACCAGGACATGCCAGGACTCGATCCCTCGATTGTGGAACACAGAATTCCCCTGGATCCAGAATCCAAGCCTGTCAAATAGAAGTTGCGCAAGATCAAGCCAGAGTGGTCCTTGCAAGTGAAAGAAGAGATTGAGAAAATGCTCCGAGTTGGTTTCATCAGAGTGATTGAGTACCCGACCTGGCTCTCCAACACCGTGACGGTCACCAAGGCCAATGGAAAGGTCAGATGCTGTGTGGATTTTTGGGATCTCAACAAGGCCAGCCCTAAAGATGATTTCCCACTGCCCAACATCGACATGCTAGTCGACACCACAACAAACTTCAAGGTAAAGTCCTTCATGGATGCCGGATACAATCAGATCAAAATGTCCGAGGAGGATCAAGCCAAGACTGCTTTCACCACTCCGTGGGGGACATACTGTTACACGGTCATGCCCTTCGGTCTGAAGAATGCTGGGGCTACTTACCAGCGGGCTGCAATAGCCCTCTTCCATGACATGATTCACAAGGAAATCGAAGTATATGTCGATGACATGATCATCCACTCCAGAGGATCAAACATGCAGCACATGACAGACCTGAGAAAGTTCTTCAACAGACTAAGAAAGCACTCCATGAGATTGAACCCTGCAAAGTGCACCTTCGACGTCAAGCGAGGCAAAGTACTGGGGTACATGGTTACAGAAAGAGGTATCGAAGCCGATCCCAAGAAAATCAAGGCCATCATCGACATGAAGCCGCCTCAGACCCTGACAGAAGTTAAAAGTTTCATGGGAAGACTTCAGTACATTAGTCGCTTCATCAACCAGTTGACATCTCTCTGCGAGTCAATGTTCAAACTGATGAAGAAGAATGCCGACATCAAATGGGACTCCGAGTGCCAGACAACTTTTGAGAAAATCAAGACATACTTGGTGAATCCCCCAATTCTCTGCCCGCCACATGAAGACAAGCCACTACTCCTGTACTTGACAGTAACAGACACGTCAATCGGAGCAATGCTCGCACAAGAACAAAAAGATTTCAAGGTAGAGCATGCAATCTACTTCGTAAGCTGGAAGCTTCAAGGAAGTGAACTCAGCTACTCAGCATTAGAGAAAACTTGTACCTCCTTGGTATGGGTAGTCGGGAAACTGAAACACTACATGCAGTCACATTCAGTGCTCCTGGTCTCCAAAATGGACCCCGTCCGATATCTCTTTGACAAGCCATCCCTGTCAATGCGACTAGCCAAGTGGTCATTCTTCCTGGCTGAGTTCGACATCAAGTACATGGTCAAAAATCAATAAAGGGCGAGTAATGGCGCATCACCGTGCGACTTCCCAAGCAGTGAGCCCAAGGGTCCCGATCCGCAGTTTTCGGATGACGGAATCTTCTCACTCGACAACAAGAAACCGCGCGGCAACTCTTCTTCGATGGGGCAGCCAACAAGAAGGGGAATGGTATTGGAATGCTCCTTGTTGATCCCAAGGATGAGCACACTCCCATAGCCATCAAGCCGAATTTTGAAACAACCAACAATGCCGCAGAACACGAAGCTCGCGTAGCCGGTCTAGAAGCCACCCTCGAGCGCAACATCTCGTAACCGGAAGTATACGGAGACTCGGCATTGATCATCAATCAAGTGTCCAACAAATGGAAGATGATAGATTCCGGCCTCCGTAAGTGCCACACGTACATGGAGGAGCTCATTGCTCGCTTCAAGGACATCTCTTTCCATTATTTGCCAAGAGACAGGAACCGCTTCGCAGATGCCTGGCAACCCTCGCCTCTCTTGTCGAAATTCTCGATGGGAAATCGGTAAAACCCCTCGAGAATAGGCGGACGGGAAACATCGCATTGCTTTGTGAGATCGAAATAAAAAATGAAACGATCGACGAACCCTGGTACAATCAAATCTACCAGTACCTCCAAAACGGAGAAGCTTCCTTCACAAATGAAGATGGAAAATACAAAGAAGGGATCAAAGACAAAAACATGATGGCATTAAAATGCCTGGCATCCCATTTCGTCATTCTGGGGGGTATGTTGTACAAGAAGCGCCACCAAGGGCCACTCCTTCGGTGTGTAAATAAAGAAAAAGCCAGCGAGCTAATGAACGAAATTCACAACGGAACCTGCGGTCCGCACATGAACGCCAGAGCATTGACACAGATCATCCTCCGTATGGGATACTATTGGATATCAACGGAAACAGACTGCATCCAGGTCGTCCGAAGCTGCGATAAATGTCAATAGTTCTCCAACCTCAATCACATCCCTCCTCATGAACTCTATTGCATGACTATGCCATGGCCTTTCGCCACATGGGGAATCGACGTCATCGACAAGATCACTCCGCCAGGGAGCAATGGTCACGAGTTCATTCTAGTCGCAGTCGACTACTTCACCAAATGGGTAGAAGCCAGATCATACAAGGTACTGAATTCTAAGAAGGTGGCCGAGTTAATCAAAGAGAACATCATGTGCCGATACGGAGTGCCCAACGAGATCATATCCGACAATGGGACCCACTTCGAAGGAGATTGTGACCAACTGCTGACCGAATTCAGAGTCACACGTCACAAGTCTTCTCCCTACAGACCACAAACTAATGGTGCAGTAGAGGCAGCAAACAAGACTCTTGCAATGATAATCAGAAAGATGACCACCAGAGGTCGGGACTGGCCCGAAAAGCTACATCTAGCCCTCTGGGGATACAAAACATCAGTCAAAACTGCCACAGGGGAGACTCCATTCGCACTTACCTACGGAATGGAAGCAATGTTACCCGTGGAATCGGAAATTCCATCCCTCCGAGTCCTCTTGGAAAACGGGATCAATGAGGTCGAATGGCTACAAAACCGTCACGACGAACTTGCTCTACTCGATGAGCGCAGATTGAAAGCCATGGAGCATACTCGAGCCTACCAAAGAAGAATGGCCCGAGCATTTGATAAGAAAGTCAAGATCCGAGACATCGGAGAAGGCGACTTGGTGCTAAAGGAAAAGCCTCCTACGCAGACCAATCTCCTCGGAAACTGGGAGCCTACATGGATAGGACCGTTCGTGGCACAAAGAATCTTCTCCGGAGGAGCCATGAAGTTAGCAGATTTGGACGGGAACCCTTTCGTTAACCCCGTGAACGGAAGCAAGCTCCACAGATACTTCGTTTGAGGAAGAGCACGAGTCAACTCTCCTTCCCCATACACTACCCCTCAGTAAAATTAAAGTGCTAAAAGAGTAATACCCAACTGGATACATTCCCAACAATGATCCAGGTAAAAAACAGGGTCGCACTTCTTTTTATCTTTGTATTTTTCTCAAATTCACCTAAAGTGTCGAACTACGGTGACCTGAGCCCCTTGGTCCAATTGTAAAAGGGGAACGTAATCAGCCATCATTGGTTTGGTCTCAAAAATAATAAAAAAACAAATAAGCATCAATTACTTGTGTTTCAAAAAACTCTTTTCAATTAACTTACAAATTCATTACGGTTAAAACAATCTTTGATGAGTTCAAGCACGGTCAACTCTTGACTCGCTACACGCTAGCAAAACTATAATAAAACATTAATCAGTTAATATGTCTGCAATGACAGCGGATGGATACACTGGACAACAAGGTCAACCTAGTTTCCCGTACTTGGTCCTTCATCCTTCTTCCCCTTCCCTTTTCCATGGCGAGTATTCTTCACCTTCATAGGGAATATTCCCGTAGTCCTTCTACCTGGCTCAGGGACCCTTCCCGATGCCTCTGTCAAACCTGTAGCTGCCAACCCAACCCAGCCCTTTCCCTAGCTCTCTCTTGAGCTGCCTCTCTTCGAGCCATCATAACCGTGCTTCGATCGGCCTCCTAATCAGCACTGGCCTCATAGTCAGCCATGTCGTCCCTAGTACGATTATGAGGGTTAGCCCCCGCATCGGCCCTCCTCAAATTCGAGCTATCAAGGTAATCAACACCCAACAACTCACTCCGTCTCCATGAGATGGCCATCTGTGTCTCCCCCATACACTCTTTGTACCAGTTCAGATACTGCATAGACAGAACAGTGCCCCCTCTCCGGTGAAAGAGAACCCTGGAAGGAAAAGACGTGTATTGCCACAGCCGTGTGAGAAGCAATAGCGTCGAAGGATCTTCCATCAGCAGAGATCCTACCTCGAAGGTAGCAGCATATACCAAACTCGTCAGTGGCACCTGTTCCAGCCCGTACTGTCGCAGCACCAAGGATGGAATGTAGAAAGACGTCTGGGACAACCCCGGTACTCTGACAACCAAAATACCCTCCTGAGCAGTCCGACAAGTCTGTAGCTTCCAGTGAGAAACCCACCATCGCAAGTGATACATGCGGAGTCTGGCCATCCAGAGCTCCAGCTCAGCCTGATTGCCCCCTATCACCAGAGGACGTCGAGAAAAGGACCAAGCGTCACAAGACAATGGCACCTTGAGCATCATCTGCAACCTCTCTCTCAACCACATGGTAAGCATAGCGGGACTCCCTCCCCACATGTATCGGCTGCGGGCGGTTGGTGGCCTTTTCGAGAGTTGCGGGTCCTTGCCGCTGCATGAGTGGTAGCTCACGCTCAAAAAAGTCCTTTGACACGAGTCATGTTGTAATCCATTATGTATGATTGGGGAAGAACGAGAATATTTCATTGCTACAATACAAGTATGGATGATTGAAACTAATACGCCATGTATTTGGATATTTCCCTTGAACTGCGTAATATTTTTTATTTTCCATGAATAGTGTCTGGGAATTTTCCGAAGAGAAAATGGATTATGGGAGTGTGTGACTTGAGCTATTGATTGGTCTGGATCACCATCCGACCTATGCCCAGGAACGTCTCGCCCAGGACAAAAGGCACAATGTCTCCTCCATTCCGGCACTGCCTCACCAGGTCCAGTACGCTATGATGGCACACACCCAGGGACGTGAATGTGAACAAAGTAGCAATCGCGCACAGAGCAAATGCGTCCCACGCAAAAAACGCTCCCCTCAACACCGGCAAATCTATCTGGCAGCCCCGAAATGTTGACATAGTCTGTGTTCAATATCAACATCCCGTATGCTTCTCCAGCCGAGATACCAAGCAGAGACACTAACTTCTCAACAGTGGCCATGCCACCCGCATAAGGAAGAACTAGCTGTTCCGTCTCAGGTCCTCCCAAAATGGCTCGGAAATCTTCGAACGTGGGAGTGATTTCGTTGTACGAAAAGTTGTACACATTCCTCCGTACATCCCAAAAATGAGCCTCGACTCTCAAAAGATCCCAATCTGGCATGAGCTCCTTCAAAGCCCAAACAGATTTCATCCCGTAACAACCCTCGAAAAAACCCTTATTTTGCCTCGTGTGGTTCCGTACCCACGACTGGAAATTTTCCAAGTATCGCTCTTGCATCCGAGACGATAGCTTAGGAAATGGAGCCATGAAAAAAAGTGAAGGAAACCTTTAGGAATTTGAGAGAATTCAGCTGACTGATCAAAGCAAACGCGCAGTTTCTTACAAATTGCAAAGCTGAAACTGCAATTTAAAAGATTATGGAAACACATTTTCAGTCCGGCCGGACTCTTTCTCAAGTTGACTAGGTCAACTCTGCAGCCAGCTGGTCTCAAAATGGAAACAATTCCAAACCAAGCCCTGTTCATGCTTTCTTGAATCTGCGTGCTCCCATGGTTTCAATCAACCACTGCCAACACCACTTCCCCCCCGGGCTCATGCAACAGTGCAATTAATTAAATATCAGTGCATATAGGCATAAATTTTGACCAGTTCAAATTTTTGTACATGTTCCATTTTATTTATTTTTGATCAACCTACTTGCTTATTTGCCAAAATAGAAGAAGGTAACCACTAAATAGATGTGCAAAATACAGGTTCCGCCTCAAGGGAGCCTTTTCAAATACAAGTCAAATTGTTCTGGACAATACACACATTTTGTCTAAAAAAAAGGCAACAAAAGAGGACTACTCAGAGTCCTGCTCGTCATCTGAGCACTCGATGTACTGCCCCGCAGCAGTCGGATCTGCCGAGAACAGATAATCCCCAAATTCCTCCAGGCGAGAATACGCGAAAGGCCGCCTCTGCGCCTGCGAACTCGAGGACTCTCCCTGTTCGTGCCCCGAGTACAAAGAAGGACGAGCTCCGAACCCCACCGTTCCGCCCGAGAACAGGCCAAATCCCTGTGCAAAGTCCGCTCCACCAGCCGTGGAAGCAGACGAACCTCTCGGCCTAGACGGCCACGGCTCTTTAACAGCCACACTCCTCCGGGAACTACACCTCAGGAACTCCATGAGCCTCCTAGCGTAGTTGGCCCACCCGTCCAACTGTCTCATGACCTGATTGTACGTACGGCCGGACACCTGCGAACCAGGAAAGTCGTTAAGAGACCAACAAAAAGTACAGATGCAACATTTGCAGAATGCTACTATCAAATGCAGAAAATCAAAGGCACTCACCGAAGCATCGGGGTCCGCTCTGTACTGAGGCCTCGGCTCCTCCAAAATAGGGATCACCAACCGCCTACGAGAACCGTCCAGCCCCTCGTACGCCAACCTAGCACGTGGGAGCGGGTAGTCTCGGGGATATCCAGGGCCCTCGCCCTCCCTGTGCTGCACCTACGGGCTCCTCAACCTCGTCCTCAAGAAGATGTCATAGTCGGCACCCTCTATGACATACTCGGTATATAACACGCCCTGTCTATACCGCTCCAACTCCTCCATCGGCATCGACGAAGGATGCTGCATGTGTAGAGGCGGGTCCACCGGCACCATAGGAAGGGACCCCGGACCATGCTGACGGGTTACCCTCTCCCCCAGATACATCACATCGCAGTGAAGCCCCACCAGAAGCTTCCGCCGACGTGTAACATCCCCAACGTCATGCACTGCAAAAGCATCAATCCGACTCCACCAAGTCAGCTGGATCCGCTCGGAGAACTCTCGGCTCAGGGCCTGAGACACCTCCTCATATGTCAGTCGAGTACCCTCTCTCGATGACACCGCCTTCTTCGCCTCCTTCTGCCAAGACAATATGGCAGGGAACAAGGACTGATACGCCTCCTTAATCTCCCACCGCTAAGGGCTGAACACCTCAAAGCACCAGACCTGTCAAGCAAATGGAAAGTTATGTCAGCTACAAAGCAGATACATACGAGTAGAGAAATGAGACAAGGAAGAGAAAAAGACGGGAACTTACATCCAAAGCAAATGAGAAGCAACACAAGGTGTTCTCCTCTCCCCGCGAGAATCTGTCCAAGGCGTGGTAGAGCTCAGCCAGTCCAGCCTCCCCCAAGCGAACCCCCTCACGGCGTCCAGATCAATCAGCGAGCCAAGCAAAGGGAAGTGACAAGATGTGTCAGAAGTAGTAAACAGAGTCGCTGATAGCGCGAACCATAGGAACCCTCGAGCCAGACGCTCAGCGGTCATCCTAGGGGACCCCTCCCCATATGCATCAATACCCCTCCTTAGATGGGTCTCCATCGACCTATACCGAATACCTAAGCCCCTGGCATCGGTAATATCAAAACCCAGCAGCTCCGACAACTGCCCTGGGGTATAACCGTCCACCCACACCAGCGTGTTGCCCCAGGTTGGCAACCCAGTGATAGCTGTAACGTCAGTGGGAGTCACAGTCGCCTCCCCCCACCTGAAATGAAAAGTCTGGGTCGTATCCCACCAGTACTCGCTCAGAGCTACGTACATGGACCTCGCCCTCTGCGTCACAGCCACCGCGGCTACCGCACTGATAAATCCAGCCAAACCGGAGTCAATCACCAGCTGCCGTGGACTCCTCTCTCCATCCCGAGCCTCGTCCGGGAATATCTCCCACAACGCTCGAACTGCCTCGAAGGCTCCCCGACTCTTCAGGTTGTGAACGTCAACTGTCCCTCGCCCCTGCAGGTGAACAAGGCAAGAATACGTTAAGTACAGAAGCAACATCAACAGAGTACATGAACGCATATCTCAATGATGCAGCGCAGATATAGTTCCATTTTCCTAAAATATTTCCATCCCGATTGGAGTATTAACGGTCCAAGATTTCAAAACATTTCGAAAACTCCGTCGAACCCGGAACTTTCAAAACATTTCGAAAACTCCGTCGAATCCGGAACTTTCAAAACATTTCGAAAACTCCGTCGAATCCGGAACTTTCAAAACATTTCGAAAACTCCGTCGAATCCGGAACTTTCAAAACCTTTCGAAAACTCCGTCGAATTCGGAACTTTCAAAACATTTCGAAAACTCCGTTGAATTCGGAACTTTCAAAACCTTTCGAAAACTCCGTCGAATACGGAACTTTCAAAACATTTCGAAAACTCCGTCGAATTCGGAACTTTCAAATCATTTCGAACATTTCAAAAATTTACTCCGTCCCGATTTAAACATACTTTAAATTCGGAAAACACATCTAGGCATGGAATTTTGCAACAAAAATTTTTATGTCATCTACCCATAGTGTCAATTGAACTACACTCTAGTCAATTTCGACAAAGGCGCATAGCAAAGTCAAAAGCCCCAATCCGGGCACCAAAATCCCTAACTCATTTCTAGTCAAATTCCTAACATTTAAAGAATGCACATTCTTAAAATTAATGGAATTTGAAGGAAGTTTACCTGTCTTTCGATCCCTCCTTTGGATTTATGAGTCTCCCGAGCCGGGTAGAACTCCGTCGGATTCAACGAAAGAACGGTAGTTCGAATGGTCCGTACCAACCGCGTTCTTTCGTTATCGGTCCTTCCATGACGAGCCATTGGTCCCAAATCACCCTCCATGTTGATTTTCCCTCGCAAATTTGAGCAAAACTCACAATTTAGGAAGAGTTTTCTTCTCTCTTTTCTCTCCTTCTCGCCTAGAAAAGTGGAAGAAAATGGCCAATTCTGCCTCGGCCTCGGCGCTGAAATGAACCTGGTCAACTTCAGGTTCAGTCCGGCCGGACTCTTTCTGCAGCAGAAAGATTCCTTGCCACTTTGGCCCCTCAACTTCTCGCAATTTCAATTTTACCCCTTTTGGCCCCCAAAAGTGTAAAATTTCCCCCAAGTTAGACCTTTCTAACACCTCATCCCCCGAGGATCAATTCTCAGTTAGTTCTCACTAACGCTCGTCTTCTGACGTTAAATTCCCAATTAGTTCTCACTAAAGCTCGTCTCCAGATGTTAAATTCCCAGTTAGTTCTCACTAACGATCGTCTCCAGACGTTAAATTCCCAGTTAGTTTTCACTAACGCTCGTCTCCAGACGTTAAATTCTCAGTTAGTTTTCACTAATGCTCATCTCCAAACGTTAAATTACCAGTTAGTCCTCACTAACGCTCTTCTCCAGATGTCAAATTCCCAGTTAGTTCTCGCTAACACTCATCTCCAGACGTTAAATTCTCAATCCCCAGTTGACGTTTGACATTCAAACGCTCATTTACATCTCAGGTAGACGTTTGACATTCAAACGCTCATTTCCATCCCAAGTTGACGTTTGACATTCAAATGCTCATTCCAGCCCCAAACCGACGTTTGACATTCAAGCGCTCAGTCCTGTCTTTGGACAATCAAGTCACAATTCCGTCTCCTGACGTCAAAATTTCTATTGGTTTTCACCATCGTTCACTTCTCCGGCTACACGTCGTAAGCCCGATCGTCCCACCTCAGCGCCCATCAAGGTAAGCCCGCACAATAATCCCTCTTCGGCCATCACCGTAAGCCCGAACATTCCTCCCCAGCAGGATCCTAAGACCATCCGTCTAAGAAGAAACGTCAATCAATCCTCTCAGTTCCTAACTGACCCCGTCAGAACTCTGGATGCTTTTCCCCAGCAATGTGTCAGTCTCTCCCGAGACCACATCCCGTTCCTAACCCCGTCATTAGAACGTCAATCCTTCCGTGTTGTTAATAATGCCAGTTTAACACAACCATTCCCATCATTGCCACCCCATCCTCGACGGATAAACCTGGCAGTCATCACGAGTCCAGTACTCAAGGCACGAACTCCTTCGTCTCAGGATAAACGCATCCTCACAATTCCAATCTGAGGCACCACACGCCCTCGAAAGTATCAGCAACTCCGGTCTGAGGCGCCACACGCCCTAACATGTTCCAGTAATTTCGGTCTGAGGCGCCACACGCCCTCGAAAGCATCAGCAACTCCGGTCTGGGGCGCCACACGCCCTCGCATGTTCCAGTAACTCTGGTCTGAGGCACCACACGCCCTCCATATTCCAGCAACTCCGGTCTGAGGCACCACATGCCCTCGCATGTTCAACCACTCCGGTCTGAGGTGCCACATGCCCTCGCATGTTCCAGTAACTCCGGTCTGAGGCGCCACACGCCCTCAAAGGTTTCAAAAATCCCAGGTTCAGATACCTCACAATAGTCTCACTCAGGTTTAGATGCCTCACAACAGTCTCGCTCAGGTCAAGGTCCCCACGCGCGGTCCTTGCACCTACAAACTACGATCGGCTTGATTCCCGCTCGGGATACGTAGGAATCCTTTCGCTAAGGGTCCAGCCAGCTGACCGCCCAGGTCTCTTTCAAAGTAAGGCATCCCCCGATTTGGATCCTTATCTTTTTTTCAACGACCCCACTTCCTTCGGAAGTGACGTCGCTGAGGGGCTAATTGTAAGTACCGAAATCCGGATCGCCAAAATCCGTTAGAAGTTAACCAGAATCCGTTAACTGGCCCGCTCCAGGTTAACCGGAACCCGTTAAGCTCCCCGTTGCCAAGCCAACTAGACGTCTCGGGACTGCCCCATGCATCCCAACGTCGAAGCATACTCAACACACGTCGTTGCACGTAAAAGTATGGCTTTCCCTGAAAAATGCACTTTCTAGCACTTTTCGGGGGCGTTTCGAACATTTTCTGAACTGTTATTTAAAAAACGGACAAAACCAGGGATAATGGCACGAACTCCCACAACCTGGTGAGTCACAGGGACACATGGCATGCATGCCACAGCTCCCTCGTCAACATCAATCAAAAATCAGTGTGAAAAGACTAAAATACCCCTGGTATACAGTCTCAGTCCGGCCGGACTCATTTTCAGACAATCCAGAATTGCCAGCAAGTCCCTCCATTTTCCAAAGTTTCACAAAACCCCCTGGTTTTCACCCTCAGTCTGTTCGGACTCATCATGAAATTTCACCTATAAATACAGAGGCTGTCAAAGCCATTTACAAGAACAAAAATTACTCCCTTTCACCCAAAAGCCACGGCCTAAACTGGTTCTCACCCCTCCCGAGCCCCGTTTTACCTCATTTTGCGTGAAAACTTCGTATTCCGATCAAATACAACCCCTGCCACCTCAAAACACCGTTCCAAAAACATTTCCATATCCCGCATATGTCCCCCAAGCCAAAGGAGCCGACCCTAGCCATAGGTAGCTCCCTCTCTCTCTAAACTCTCGTTCCATCTCGGTTTACGCGCCAGTCACTACAACCATTTCGGACGACGTTGTTGAAATGTAGACGTCTCCGTCTAACGGGGTCCGATACATTTTAGCCCCTAGATCCTCTTCTCTTTCCGTAAGAGAAGTAATCTCGGGTTAAAACGGCATTCCGACCCCGTTCCGTTTACTTTTATGTCATTTACAATTCCGGATCGTTTGATCCGTTGATCGTCATTTAAATTCCTGTCATTTACAAATTCCGGACCATTTGATCCGTCGAACGTCATTTACATTTTTGCAAATTTACAATTCCGAGCCGTTTGGCTCGTCGATCGTACTTTACAATTCCGAATCGTTTGATTCCGTCGATACCGCATTTTAAATACTGTCATTTACAAGTCCGAGCCGTTTGGATTGTGATAGTATTTACTTATCAAAGTCCGAGTCGCAACCCGATTCGTTGATCGCAAATCATTTAATACGTTTTTCCCGTAAAATCGTTAACAATGTAATACCCGGTTCAAAACCGGAGTTTGACATTCAAACTCTCTTTCATAACGCGGGAAATGACGTTTGGCATCCAAACACTCATCTTCAAACTTAAAAGCCACCATTTGACATTCAAAATCATTTAATACGTTTTTTTCGTAAAATCGTTAACAATGACATGCCCGGTTCAAAACCGGAGTTCGACATTCGAAATCTCTTTCAAAACGCACGAAATGACGTTTGGCATCCAAACGCTCATCTTTAAACTCAAAATCCGACGTTTGACATTCAAACGCTCTTTTCTTAAAAGTCAACATTTGACACTTAAGATAAACAGTTAAAATCAGCATTCGCGCCACTTTTCCTAAAACTTCAAAACCGACGTTTGTCATTCAAACGCTCGCCTTTTCAAACAAGATCCCATAATCAACGTTTGACATTCAAACCAAGATTAAGCTTGTCATTCAAGCCCCTATTTCAAAATGCAAACACATACACACATACGCACACAATTTCGAGAAAGGTAGAAAGACTCGTCATACGAGGCGTTTCAGGTGATCTCAATATACTCTTCCCGAAACGTAACGTGACCTCCGAACCTAACAATCTCTGGTACTAAAAAGCTTTTTACTCGTTTTTGCTACCAATAAAAATGACTCCCTATTTTCAAAGCCTTTTCCTAAGTTTTTGCTACCAATAAAAACGACACCATTTTCAACCAATAGCCATTTCTCTACGTTTGGGCTCAAAATACAAAAACCGCGTGGCGACTCCTCTCCTTCCTAAAAAGCGAGGTCTCAGACACCAACCCTCCGCGAAAGACAACCGCCTTTTTCGCGCCCCCCGCGCGAAAAATCTCGGGTAATTTCACAAGTACTCACAACAACATCTTTACCCAGTGGATAATTCAAGCATAGATGTACTTCAAGATTTCAAGCATTTGATTAAGAAGATATTTTCATTTAATGTTTGTCAGTCCATATCATCCCTTCGACCCTTTCAAAGACAACAACTCAATTGAATACAACTATAAATACCTTTCTAAGAGCATTGAAGAAGGTTGGTGAATTGAAGACTTTGAGAGTTGAATTATCAAGAACTGCAAGTGCTGAAATCCTTCAAGCATTCATGTTCAAGACATTCAGTCCTTGTTATTACTAGATCATTTATTAGGACAAACACTGTGTGCACTCAATCAATTCTTGTAAATGTTCCCCAATAAAACTATGTCTGAAACATATTAATTGATCACACTACACACCAAAGAGAAATCAGTTCAACTTGTGAACACATCTCTTGAAAATACTTGGTAATACTTGTATCAAGATCCATTAGTGATCACTTTCCTTTGGGCATCCTTCAATCTTTCTTGTAGGTTAAGGCTTGAACTTGTAATAGTATAGTGAACATTAATAGTGCACATTTTTACAAATTCAAGTTTTGACCAAACTTGGTAGAGGACGTATCAGTTATTTAACACTGTGAGCCTCTCCAAATAACTGTGTCCCTTTTCTTGTGTGTTTGCTCATTTCATCTTGTGTTGTAACCGATTGAGCTCTATCACCGGTTACAACCTTTAATTCTCACTGCCTTGTTTTGCCTTACTTATTGGAATACATTTTGCATGATATTTTAACTTACTTTGAAACTCCTTTTTACCTAACCAATTTGAGTGACTAAATCGGTAATATACTATTCGCTGTGTAACCAGTTAACATCGATTTAGCTTTTAATAAATTACTTGGCTATTTTCAAAAGGTTTCAAAAAACAATTTTATCAGGCTATTCACCCCCTCCCCTCTGGCCTGTTTTCCTACCAATTAGGCCTAACAAATATTATTGAGGAAATACAAAATAAAAAATAAGGTTTAAAAAGGTCAAATTATGTTTAGCTTCCAAAATATCTACTCAATCCTACTTTATATTCTAATTTAGATAGCTAAAGTTTAAATTTTTTTTGAATATTATTACAAACTTATATAATCAAATAATATACAAATTTAACCTTAATATTATATAATGGAAAAATTCCACAATACCCTCATGTTCAGATTTTCTTCTATTTTAAGTAAAGGCCTTTTGTAAATTTCAAATAAAGAATTCAGTCTAATTATAATTCCCCAAACACCCCTATGCTCCCCCTCCCAGATAGAACCCCAACTCCATCCTCATTTTTGATCTTCTCTCTCTCTCTCTCTCTCCAAAATTAAAACACACCCCCACCCACCCACACACACTCTTTCTCTCTCCCTTCTACCGGTACCCTTCCCCCTTCTTCTCCATCTCCGGCCAACTTCTCCATTTTAACCAAGCCACTGGTCTCTGTTCTCTGACTCGTCCCACTACCGTTTCCCTCAGCCTGGCCAGATATCTCTCTTTTCCCCGACTGTCTGAATTTTCTCCAACTCCGTCCGTCTTCTCCTCCAGCGATCGACAACCGCTGGTTCCTTCTTATATCTGGATCGCGTCACTCTCTGAATCCTTCGTTCCTTCCTTCTCAGATATGGTTTTCGTTTTTGTTGAGAAATTTGTGATGCTTTAGTTACAAGGCTCAAAAGTTATAATAATTTGCACTTTAACCAAAGAATAACTTTAAACATTGTGGGGTTATGTGTATGTGTGTGTGTCTTTCTTGATCTTATTGTACAAGTGAATTTGTTGTGTGTTTGTGTATGTGAGAGATATTGCGTATGGTTCTTCTGTCATATGCCTTATTTGTTTGATGATGAAAAGAATACTCCAACAATAACTCCTTGGTTCATAATGCGAAGGTAAGTTCCAAATATTTCAATTAGATCTTGTATTTTCGTGAATTTTAATATGGTCCCTGTGTTTTGTTAAATTCCAGTTTAATCTTTGTTAATGTGAATTTTTCATATTAGTCCCTATAATCTCAAGAACAATGATTATTTAATTAACTATTCAAAATAGGTGTCGTACTGATCGTTCTGTATTAACCAATGTTGCCCCATGGTAAGCACATATCCAAATGGTTATCTTATAGCTGAAATATTAGAGCAATTCACCTTTTATAATTCAGCTATAAGACAATTTTTTTAACATAATTTTTTTTCATTTGCACCCCTCAAACATCAATCAAATGGAAAGTGGGTTCCAACACCAAAGACTACATACAAAAAGACCAAGTTTGCAAAAAAAAAGTCACAGCAATTTAAGAGCTGCCCCAAGTCTCTAGCCAACATTTTAAGCAGCAAATCCATTTGCACCTCTCAACATTAACTCAAATGGCAAAATGTGTCCCAATACCAAAGATTACAAACACGCTCCCTCCTTACACGGATTGCGGACCATTATTCTTTCAAGGCAAGGTGTAAGCTGAAAATTCAAGAAAGGGATGAGATGAAATGGGATGAGATGAAAATTCACACTCCTTACATGGTTTGCAGACCATTATTCTTTATTATTGATTTTTTTTATTTTTTTGGTTGAAAAAATTGTCTTATAAGTCAATTATAAGAGATAAAGTAGTTATAAAAGGAAATTTGGTCTTATAATTTAGCTATAAGAGTTGTAATGTATAAATTGTGAAATTAATTTGTTGCTATTATTGAAAATTTTGATATTTCTTTTTGAAAAAATTGTTTTATTTGTCAATTATAAGAGACAGACTGGTCTTATAATTCACTTATAAGAGCAGTGTTCTAAAACGCGGCCTAGGTGGCCGCCTAGGCGCCGCAGAGGCGCTGGGCGGTACCCAAACGCCGCGCCTTTTAGCAAATCAGCCAAATTAGGCGTCGGTGCTGAAATTTTCCGGATCGCGCGGGGCTACGCGCGAGCGATTGTCTTTCGCGGTGTTTGGGACCTCGCTTTCGGGAAGGAGAGGAGTTGCCACGCGGTTTTATATTTTGAGCCCAAATGTTGAAAATGGCTTTGAAAAAAGTGTCATTTTGTATTTTGAGCCCAAACTTTGGAAATGGCTTTTTGAAAATGTGTCATTTTGTATTTTGAGCCCAAACTTTGGAAATGGCTTTGAAAAAGTGTCGTTTTGTATTTTGAGCCCAAACTTTGGAAAATGGCTTTTAGTACCAGAGATTGTTATGTTCGGAGGTCACGTTACGTTTCGGGAAGAGTATGTTGAGATCACCCGAAATGCCTCGTATGGTGAGTCTTTCTACCTTTCTCAAAATTGTGTGTGTGTGTGTGTGTGTGTTTGCATTTTGAAAATGGGGGCTTGAATGAAAATATTAATCTTTATTTTAATGTTAAACGTTAATTTTATGATTCTTGGAAAAAGCGAGCGTTTGAATGATAAACGTCGGTTTTTGGAGTTTTTTAGGAAAAAGGGGTGCGAATGGCGAGTTTGAATCTTTAGCCTAAGTGTCAAATGTTGACTTTTAAGAAAAGCGCGTTTGAATGTCAAATGTCACTTTTGCGCGTTTTGAAAGAGAGTTCGAATGACGAACTCCGGTTTTGAACCGGGCATTACATTGTTAGCGATTTTTATGAAAAAAGACATTAAATGAGATGCGATCAACGATTCGTTTTGAGACTCGGACTTTGATAAGTAAATACTATCACGAGCCAAATGGCTCGGACTTGTAAATGACATTATTTAAAATGCGGTATCGACGGAATCAAACGATCCGGACATTAAAGGTGCGATCAACGAGTCAAACGACTCGGACTTGTAAAGTTGCATAATTTAAATGACAATATCAACGGATCAAATGATTCGGACTTTGTAAATAACTATCACGAACCAAACGGTTCAGACTGTAAAGTAGCAAATCAACAGATCAAACGATCCGGACCGTAAATGACATAAACGTAAAGAACGGGGCCGGAACGCCGTTTTAACCTGAGATTACTTCTCTTACGGGAGAGAAGATGATCTTGGACTAAAACGTATCGGACCCCGTAGACGGCGTTACATCTACATTTCAAGGATTTTGACCGAAGCGGTTATAGCGTTTGACGCGTAAATCGAGACGGAACGAGTATTTAGGGAGAGAGAGTGTTACCTATGGCTAGGGGTTAACTCTTTTGACTCGGTTGACGTATATGGTTAATATTTTTCCTCCTTTGAAATGTTTGACAGGCCTCTGTATTTATAGGGTGAAATTGTAAAACAGTCCGGACGGACTTTTCCTCAATTTGGGGAGGTTTTCTGTATTTTGGAAAATTGGGGGACTTGTTGGCAATTTTGGAATTTCTGTAAAACAGTCCGTCCGGACTGTCACTCAATCTCAGGGGCATTTTGGTCTTTTCACTTTGAAATCTGATTGATGTTGACTAGAGGGCCTTGGCATGTGTGCCACGTGCCCCTGTGACTCACCTAGGGTAGGGTTTTCGTCCCGTTATTCCCAGGTTTGTCCGTTTTTTAAATAACTATCCGGAAAATGTCCGAAATGCCTCCAGAAAGTGCCAAAAAGTGCATTTTATTGGAAAAAGCTGTACTTTTACTTGTGATCACGTGTGTTGAGTACGCTTTGACGTTGGGATGTACGGGACAATCCTGGGACGTCTCGTTGGCTTGAGAACGGAGAGTTTCGGTTAACTTGGTAAGGGCCAGTTAACGGATTCCGGTTAACTTCTAACAGATTTTGACGATCCGGATTTGGGTACTTACAGTAGCCCCTCGGCGACGTCACTTTCGAAGGAAGTGGGGTCGTCGAAAAAAGATAAGGATCCAAATCGAAGGATGCCTTGCTTGAAGAGACCTGAGAGGTCAGCTGGCTGGACCCTTAGAGGAGGATTCCTACGTATCCCGAGCGGGAATCAAGTCAATCGTAGTTCATAGGTGCAAAGGCCGCTCGTGGGGACCTTGACATAAGCGAGACTGTTGTGAGGCATCTGAACCTGAATGGAGACTATTGTGAGGTGTCTGAATCTAAGTGAGACCATTATGAGGCATCTGAACCTAAATGGAGACTATTGTGAGGCGTCTAAACCTAAATGGGACCATTGTGAGGCGTCTGAACCTGAATAGAGACCATTGTGAGGCGTCTGAACCTAAATAGAGACTATTGTGAGGCGTCTGAACCTAAGTGAGACCATTGTGAGGTGTCTGAACATAAATGGAGACTATTGTGAGGCTTCTGAACCTAAGTGGGACCATTGTGAGGTGTTTGAACCTGAATGGAGACTATTGTGAGGCGTCTGAACCTAAGTGAGACCATTATAAGGCGTCTGAACCTGAATGGAGACTATTGTGAGGCGTCTGAACCTAAGTGAGACCATTGTGAGATGTCTGAACCTGAATGGAGACTATTGTGAGGTGCCTGAACCTAAGTGAGCCTATTGAGAGGCGTCTGAACCTGAATGGAGACTATTGTGAGGCGTCTGAACCTAAGTGGGACCATTGTGAGGCGTCTGAACCTGAATGGAGACTATTGTGAGGCGTCTGAACCTAAGTGAGACCATTGAGAGGCGTCTAAACCTGAATGGAGACTATTGTGAGGTGTCTGAACCTAAGTGAGATCATTGTGAGGCGTCTGAACCTGAATGGAGACTATTGTGAGGCATCTGAACCTAAGTGAGACCATTGTGAGGCGTCTGAACCTGAATGGAGATTATTGTGAGGCGTTTGAACCTAAGTGAGACCATTGAGAGGCGTCTGAACCTGAATGGAGACTATTGTGAGGTGTCTGAACCTAAGTGAGACCATTGTGAGGCGTCTGAACCTGAATGGAGACTATTGTGAGGCATCTGAACCTAAGTGAGACCATTGTGAGGTGTCTGAACCTGAATGGAGACTATTGTGAGGCGTCTGAACCTAAGTGAGACCATTGTGAGGTGTCTGAACCTGAATGGAGACTATTGTGAGGCGTCTGAACCTAAGTGAGACCATTATGAGGTTTCTGAACCTGAATGGAGACTATTGTGAAGCATCTGAACCTAAGTGAGACCATGGTGAGGCGTCTGTAAGTACGCCAATCCAATTTGCGACCCTTTTTAGGTGCATTTTAATATGATAAAATTGCACTAGGGGCGTTTTGGTAAATTCCCGATCCATCCCGAGACTTTCGGGAGCTTTTATAAGTTTCTCGCTAAGAAAGGACCTACAAGGAATTATTTGCTTTGGACCTTTAAGGAATTAGCTCAGAATGATCCAGAACCAGTTGTTGGCGCCCAAAAACGGTTATTGCCTTGTTGTGTCACGCGACAACTCGAGCCACAGAAAACAGACACAGAATGCCGTGCGACACAACTCAACCATGATCTGCAGCTATAAATAGAGCCCTTCTCCTCTTATTTCAGGATCCTTTTTCGACCTCCCAAAGTCACTCTGCCAAAATTCCTCCAAAAATGTATCTCTCCTCCTTCCACCTAAACCTACACCAATTCCCTTCCAATTCCTTCATCTCTCATACACCTCACCCATCTACCTTGATAGACTTCACACACCACTGAAGATCCAAGACCAGAAGCTCTTCCTGTGCACAAATTCACGTACTGCAGCCGAATCGAAGGCCATTACACCTGACTTGGTGTAGTGGTGGTGGATCTACAAGGGTAACGAATCCCTCACCCTCATATCTCTCTCATCCATTTGTTCATTAATCAATTCGGTTCAATCTGTTCCTTGTACTTGATAATTAGGCTCCATCCGCCTTCAATTATCAAGTCCCAATCGCCATCTCTCTATTTAACTTGCTGTGTTTGTTATTGTTCATGCTTGTGATGTGATTAGTTGGAATTATTGCTTGTTTGCTAAGGGAGTGTGGATCTCTCCATATCCACACCCCTTTGGTCGATTCGTGATTACTTCATTGTTTCTGAGTTGAATTGGTATTGTGTTTGGATCTGAATTGATCTCTATTGTTTCTGATTTTGAATTGTAAGGTTCCTCCAGATGAGTGACATGTGTCACACGACACAATTGGACATGTGGAGTCCTGTGTCACGCGACACAAGTATTCCTCTGCAGAGACCATCCTTTCATTTGTAAGTTGTTCATCTAGTGCACCTGTCATTCAAAACAGAGTGTGGATTCTCAATATCCACACTCATTTGAAGTGATCTGTGTTGATCTCTGTGTTCAATCTATGCTGTAATGTAGCCTTGTGATTACCTGATGTTGCTATAGTTGAGTCTTGTAAATCCTCTGCAAGGTGACCATTGGTGTCACGCGACACAACCTGCCTCCCAGGTCCTGTGTCACGCGACACAAGTAGTCCTTTGCATAAGGCTCAGTTTCAGTTGTAATCTCTATTCAGTCCTCATTGTATTCGGGATGTTTCCTCCCTAATCAAATGGTTCACAAGTTATAATCCTTCCCTTTGAGCAATAAAACGAAGCAATAATGTGCATTTTATTATATACTTTGTTACACACGTTTCGCACACACATTTGGATATTTTGAATGTTGAACATAGAATGACTCGTCTACGGACGAGGCTTGTTGGGTGAACTCTCGGTTCTTCCCAACACGTAACTTGACCCCCCGAACCCACCCATTTTCTCTTTTCATAGGTTTTCAATGTTTCCTTAAAAACGGCGTGGCGACTCTCAAAACATATTTTTTTGGCGAGCGCACATTCAGTGGCGACTCTGCTGGGGATGTGAAACTTGGTTTTCAAAAGAGGGTCATACTTTCGTGTTTGTTCAACGTCCATTTCATCCATTTGTGTGTGCTTTGTTTGTGGCATTATATGTGTGATTTGCATTTCATGTGCTTTGTTTCTTTGTCCTCCTTGCTCCCTGTTTTGATGTGCTGAGACTTGGTTTGAGTGAGTGCTTGCTTGCTTGGGGCTGGGGTTGATTCATATTGCTAAGGATTCTGGAAATGGCTCCTTCTGTCATGCGACAGAACTGGCCTCATCGATCCTGTGTTGCGCGACAGTTGTGGCCACTATGCAGAATTTTGATCTTCTTGGTACAGGTTGTGATTGTGGGGCTTTCCCATGATTATATTATGATCATTGTGATTATTATGCTCTGTGGGGGGGTGTGTGGTGTTTTTCTTTTCTCCTCCTTTTCCAAAAATAAATAAAAAAAAATCATTTTTGCAAAATAAAGGAATCTAGTCATCCGCACACTACGTAACATAGATCTAGAACCCTCGGGTGCAATTGACGGCATTGCGGACGGTGATGTAATTCGCCTACGCTTGAGCGTCTGAAATTAAACCTATCCCCCAGTGCGTTATAGGTGGAGCCACACTTTAAAGCCTACCCAACGGTTGGTTTTGACACGCCATTTTCAAATATACTAAAATGAATTGTTTCAAAATTTTTAATAGACTTTCGTACCTATCCCAAAACTAGCACGTGTGGGCATGTTGCCATTGCAACATGGTTTCGCGTAAGGACATGTCGTTCCCATGACATGTTCAAATGAGAGATCATGTCGTTTTTTCAACGTGTACCGACGAGAGGTCATGCCAAATTTTTCCTTGAATTTCTTTAGGAATACCCATTATGCTGCCCAAATTTCTCCAGAAATTGGGGCTGCTCGTCCTTCCCAAAAATGCTTCGGTTTTATTTGGGTATCATTGCCTATTATTAATTTTTAATCAATACATTTGGTGTATTTTTGGATGATGTGTCCCTAGGTTCCCCCCGAGGTCTAGATTGCGTGAATAAAGGATTAGCCTTTCCCAACCGTTCCTAGGATTTAAAAGATACCGATTTCTGCTTGAATACTAATAAGATGTTGCACGAGTCTGTCTCCTTTTCCGCTCTTCCCTCTCCCATACCATATCAAGGTTCTCTATCCTCCACCTTATACACGCTCTCTCCTCTTTGTAAGTACCCAAATCTGGCTCATGCCTTCCGGTTAATTTTCCCGACAATTTCGGTAAGTTTTCCGGTAATTCCCCAGACCTTCCCAGCGTTCCGGAAACATTCCGGAACTGTTTTTTATTAAATAAGGGCTGAAGAGGATCCTTCCTAATTAAGAAACACGTTTTTCTTAATTAGGAAGGAGGGTTCTAGAATTTGCCACCTTGCATGGTTCTAGAATGCTGAGTCATTCAGGATAAGCCCGCACGGCTGCATTAGCTCGCTGCTCTTAGCCGCACGGCTTCATTCACCTTATCCAGATTACCTATAAATAGAGGCCTCCTCTACCCATTTCAACACACACAATAGAGGCACAAAATACACAATACACTTATAAACACTCCCAAGACGTGAAGAATATTGGTGCAAGCTCAAGAAGGTGAAGAAGGAAGGCCAAGAAGCTACCTCCCTCCTCCTTGAAGACCCAAGACCAACCTCTCCTCCTAGCTCCGTTCGAAGAAGCAAAGGAAGCAATTGGTAACCTCGCACGCCCGAACCTTGCTTTTAATTGATATACTTGCTCATTGCATTCATATATCTTGCTTGGGACTTGGCATTTATTCATAAAGATCACATCTTTATCACTCCCTTTCCCTTTTGCATGCATTAAGACCTCATTTGTCATAAAAATGTAGTCTTTTTCATAAAGGTGCATCCTTTGCACCTAAAACCCCCATTTTCAAATAAAAATGTCATTTTTATGCATCATTTGCACATAAAAATCCAATCTTTTCAATAAAAATGCATCCTTTGCATTCAAAAACCTTTTCCAATGCATCATTTGCATAAAAATCCTATCTTTACGCATCACTTGCATAAAGATCATTTCTTTCAATCAAAAAGCATCATTTGCTAAAACCAAAAATGTCATCTTTTCATTAAAGAGTCATTTTTCATCATGCATTTCCCTTTCCCCCAACCTTGGAACGGACCGGTGTAAAAGATCCTATCTTTACATCGTTCCTTCCATTAAAGGTTCACGATTTCTTTGGAAAGGGATAACCTTGAACCCTATATCTCCGATTATCGCTTAAGAAAGAGTATGAAGCCTCTATACGAGCTCGACCGTCTTAAAGCGTAGGATTGATGGGCTAAGGACCCTCCTTTTCTAAAGAACCTCATCTTTGACCAAAAGAGAGTCATTCTCTCGATCACGCAAGTCCCGAGGGTCCCGAATTTAAAATGCGATGATCACAAGTCATAAGATGAGGATGGGATCATAATCCCAAATACATAAAATTCCAAGGAATCCCGAGCGACAACCAACAAATGGTTTGTACGTCCGGAAGACAACTTGGGACATTCCCCCCCTTTTTCTCAAACACATGCACACAAGAAAGCACGCAAGCAAGCACGATTACTGAAATCTTGGGAGACTTGCTCCGGCAAGGCACTTTGGGTGAACGCCAAACGTTCTTCCCAAGGGGTAACTTAACCTCCGAACCCAATAAAACCTTTTTTCAAAGTTTTGAGGTAATCAAAATGGCGTGGCGACTCCGTTTTTCAAATAACTCGGATGTCTTCAAACTCGCGTGAATCCACAAAATTTGGGCACACATTCACAGTTTGGCGACTCTGCTGGGGAAAACCCAAAGGAGAAAAGCTTTATTTTCAAAACAAAAATCGATACTCGGTATATAGGTGGAAACCACTTGCCTTTCCTGTACACTCTCTGATGTGAGAGTTGGGATAACCGGTGGTTTAACAATCCCACGTACCAGTATCCCTTTTCGAAAAAAAAAAATTTGGAAAAAAAAAATAAAAGAAAGCTTTTCCATTTGAGCGGGTTAGACTCCCGTCGCCGATTTCATTAATCATGCTTGCTTTCTTTACCATGCATTGCATCATTTGCATCTTGGAATCTGTGCATACTTTGAACGGGAAACAACCCGAAAAATAGCAAAGGAGTGGAACACTGGAAAATTGATCCATGCGGTCGTACGGCTCAATCCTCATTGGATTCTCGACCGGGCGACCTCGGGCAATTCCACCAGGAAAAATCATGGTTAATCTGGCAGTCCTAGCAGCTTGGGGCTACTCGGCTCCATGATCGATCTGGGGCTCCTTAAAATTTACGTGCTTATGTGTTGCATTCTCCCCGTCCCGAAAATCATTCCTTTAAAACACATTTCTGAAAATCTCTGTTTTAACTCAAAAAGGAACAATTTTAGGAGACCGCACACTACGCGCACCTGATATATCCTGTACACTTTTGCACGCACGTCCTTCAAACCCGAGGGTGGTTCCAGCTGCAGTCACGGACAGCCTTACGATGCTCCGGGGCGCGCACGGAATCATCCCAACCTCCCCATGGCGGCCCGGTGTCGACCAATGCACGGTCCGTGTCACACGTTTCAAAAACCGTGACTTTTTGGTTGGTTTTTGGTCTAGTCCGTGTCATATAGCCTAGTTGCATACCCTCGTAAAGGTCAAGCCTTAGTTCATAACGGAAGAAGAACTCTGCCAAAATTCCGACAAGGAAAAATTGGCGAGATCTCAACTCCGACATTGACTATTGACCTTGACCTGTACGGAATGCGTAAGAGTCAAGACCGAGTCTTTGCCAACAAATCAAAAGATCTTTCGCTCAAGCGAAGCTCTGCTAAAATTCCGACAAGGAAAAATTGGCAAGATCTTGACCCGGCATTGACTTCAATTCTAACTCACGCCCGCCGTATGCAACGAAGTTCAATGTGACACTGTGTCATCCGGCTTTTGCCGCCCGACCCATGCCTATTATATTCTCGGACATTACCGAAAGTCAAACCGTCATTCGCTCAAGCGAAACTCTGCCAAAGATCCGTCAAGGCAGAGAGACGAGACTTTCCCGGTATTGCCTTGACTATAATCCGCATCGCTCGTGCGTTGAAAGGTCCTATGACCCGCTAGACCCGATAGGAGCGTTCTTTACTCTCGGTCGGTGGGATCCGCGTGCCCTAAAGGACCTCGCCCGGGCCGTCCACCCCGGGAGGTCGAAATACGTGTGGAATACGAGGGGCTTATAGACGTAGTGACGGAACCCACCGATCCAGATCTAGAGTAGTTGTGAAAAAGAAGGGCGTAACCCCTTTTCCAACCAAATAGATATTAATAAAAGACACTTTGTTTTTAAGTAAACTTGAAGATTCTAATTTGCATATTGCCCGAGCCTTCAGCCTAAACACCTACCCCGAGTCTAAACCTTTCCTATCCCTTTCCCGCAGGCGAGAAAGAAGTGGGTGAGAACACCGGGTCAGCCGACTTGTTAGCGCAGAATCCTCGACAGCTCGCCGTAATCCTCGGTTTCGAGAATCGAATGGCCGATTTGACAGAGAACAAGGCTGGTTTGGGTAACCAGATGGCTAAGGAAGAAGAGCTAGCCTATAACCAATGCCCTCCCCCATCTTCATATAACCTATTGCCAAAGACTGTCCCTTCTCAGTCTTCTCCAATACCCCAAGCTGTTAGGGTCCCGACACCCTCGCTTCCTCTGCATCCCCCCACGGGACCTTTTTCCTCCTTTCACCTTGAGCCTACTTTGGAATCCCAGCCAATTTGACCTTTCCAATTTTGTCAACGCTCGTGAATTTGCCTACCTCTCGGACAGCTACGGTGAAGAGTCGGTCGGAAACGAGAATAGGAATGGATGGATTTACAGCGATGATGACAGTCAAGAAAAGGAATGGACTTGGAGCCAACGGAAGTGAAACCCGAAGGGCAAGATGAGGTAGAAAGCCACTGCACTGGAATAGGGGATGAAATCACTTCAAAGTGTGTCTGCAGCCTATGCAAAGGCTCGGAGAAGGATGCTAGCTTAGATGAGGTAGTGTATGAGTCCTATATCCTAGAGTTCAATACTCCGTACAAGGACTTGGTAGGTGAATGGAGGAACTTGATCGAAGCTTTAGCCAAAAGAGGGAAGTGGGCTCCGCCCACCGATCTGGAACATGTAAGCGTCGCCGAAGCCAAAATCAGGAAGGGTAGACTCTATCACAGTGTTAGTAGTCACTCCTGAAACTTGGTCTGAAGAAGAATGTATGGATGCCTTGGAAAGAGTCCTGAGTTTAGAGGCGACCCCAGTCCCCTTTATGTCCTACGATGATAATGATGTTTTCCTGGTAATCCCTAAGCCCGAGGAAGAGTCTGAGATACCCCTCATATGGCGTCAAGTATCCCGACCTGCTTTTGCCCTCATTGGTCATAAGAGCCAAGGCGAAAGTTCCCACGAGAGCTACTGTAGTGACACTGATGAAGACACAGTCGAAGTGCCGGAAGGGACAATAGAGGAGTGGTTAGCCCAGAAGCCAAAAAGCCCAGAAAATCTCTCTGACAGTAAGGAAAAGGAACCCGCCATGAGGTTTGACCCCGCAGAAATCCTTATTGATGATGGAATTTCCCACTTCAGAAAATGTTTGGCCAACGTCAAAGATGCCGTCAGAAGGTTGACCCCCAGGGAAAGAAAGGACATGCTTGACAGTGATGAGGAATGTGATCCTACTCTGTTAAAGAAGTTGCTAGGTTCGGATGAGAAAGCCATTTGCCAAGCTCCAAACTCCGGAAGTGATAATTCTTGTTGCATGCTGACTTTGAAAAGTTTGAATGAGACTGTGAAAGCTTTAAACGGAGAATGTGAAGTTGAAATCAGCCGGTCAAACTCAGAAAAGGTCAAAAAGCCGGTAACCTGGGACCAGATTCGGGAAGCCGCCTATGCTTCCGGCAGCACCGTCAATCAGATCAATCAGCAGAATTGGCCATACGCCAGTAAGAATCCGCCTCTGACTTTGAAAGAATTGACAGAATCCTCCAGTAGGAATAATGACCAAGGAAAATCCAATGTCTATGTGATGACTCGGTCTGGGCAGATGAATGTTGAGCAGCCTAAGGGTGACAAAAGAAGCGCCGTCTCTGAGCCAAAAACAGATAAAAGACCTTATAAGCCAGAAGCAGAAAAGCCTGACTCTGATAAGGAGGATCCAGTCCTAACTCAGTTGAAGTGTACCCAAGCCAATATCTCCTTATGGTCCCTGTTGACCTCTTCATACCCTCATAAGTTGAAGCTAGAAGAAAGTTTGGCCAAGACCATGGTGCCCATAGACGTCACCCCAGATGAGGTCGTCCAAATGATTGGAAGCATACACTATGGAAATATCATTACCTTTACTGACTTGGACCTGCCAAAGTATGGGGCTAGCCATAATGAACCCCTTTACATCACAGTCCAGTTAGAAGAGCGTCGATTACCACGGGTATTAGTCGATGGAGGGTCTGCAATGAATGTCTTGCCAGCTAAAATGATGGATTTATTGGATCTGAAGCCAACGGACTTAAAGCCTTCTAGTCAGACTATTAAGGCCTATGACTCCACTGCACGATCAGTTTTGGGGATCGCCACTCTCAAGATGTGGTTCGGAAAAAAGGTCATGGACGTTGACTTTCAAGTTATTGATATTCCGATTTCATTTACTGCCTTGCTGGGACGGCCTTGGATCCACCAGATAAACGGGGTAGCCTCTACTTTGCATCAGTGCGTCAAATTTCAGTCGAGTGATGGAACTATCACCACCATTTATGGAGACAGTGTCACGGTAGAAGGAACCAGCACTGGGGATATCCCGATATTGGAGATCAAGCACGATGATGAAGGGTTAGCATTGACCGGATTCTCCGTAGCTTCTTCCAAGGCACAAATGTGTTGCACTGACCTCACCACTACTTCCGATAAAATCCCTCCTGCCATGAGAATGATGCGAAAAATGGGTTATCTTCCGGGACTTGGATTGGGTAGAAGACTTCAAGGTCGTAACACCATCATTGATGTGAAGGAACAGACTACCAGATATGGCTTGGGGTACAAACCGAACTCTCGGGATGCCAGAAAAGCTAAAGGCACGAAAGGTGAAGGGGTCCAGCTCCATCCTTACAGTCTGTCTCTGACCCATTACTTTACAAAAGGAGGGACACAATATGATGAAAGTGATCGCCAGATCTCCTTGCAGAAAACCCTTCTGGAGAACCTTGAGAAAGTTAGGGGAAAGCCAGCCAATCCCGTTCGAAGAATGTTCCTTGATTTGCCAGATATCCCTGGGGCTACCACTACCGTTCAGAATGAGTACGTCTTCAAAGGAAATCTGGCCAGTGTCAAAGAGTCAGCATCCGGGACAATGGACTTCTCCGCCTTTGAGTTAGCTCTTCCAAAGATCAGCCAGATAGAAGCTGCCAGCAGTGAAGACAGTCAGTGGGGTTTGCAAGAGTTGTTTGACGAAGAAGCACAAATCCCAGACTTGATTGACTTCAGTTCAGACGATGAGATAGTTGCCGTTATTGGAGACGATGGTGAAAGTCATTTTGATCCTCGCACTTTGGTGACTAAGACAGAAATGCCATTGAAGAATTGGGAGACATTCTCAGGGCCGATAGCCAGTCAACAGCAAATGATCACGGAGCTTGGATTGGTACCCCGTCCTTCTCAACCCAGTCGTGTCAAACACCCTGTTGTCTATTCAGTCGAGTCAGGAATCTTTGAATTCCAGTCCTCAGAGTCATCCGAAGGCCTCACGCCCGAGGATTATGAAAATGTAATCGATGTCATCTTTCCCTTATTTTGAATGAAATGACAAATCTTTCGATTATCCTCTTATTGCCAACTTAACAAATGATAAATTAACTCAAAACTTAACAACAGCTTAATAATGAATCATTTGAACAAGATGCAAACACACTAAACGAACAATACATTAAAGAAATCTTTAAGCAGGTTGCGTAAAAGAGGAAAACCGGGCCCAAGCTGCCGAGGAGGTTTTGATAAGTGTGAACTTGGGTACTATTGAGGAACCTAAAGAGACACAGATTGGAAGCTTCTTCCAGGGGGTTGAAAGGGACAGATTGATCGAGCTGCTCAGAGAATACGTCGACGTGTTTGCATGGTCATACAAGGATATGCCGGGGCTAGACAGTTCGATAGTAGAGCACGTAATCCCTCTAGCACCGGATGCTAAGCCGCAGCGTAAAACCGAGAAAGATCAAGCCGGAATGGTCTCTACAGGTCAAGGAAGAAATTGAGAAGCTACTGCGGGTAGGGTTCATCAGAGTCATTGAATACCCGACATGGTTGTCCAACATCGTGACCGTAACCAAGGCCAATGGAAAGGTGCGCTGCTGTATGGATTTCCGAGATCTGAACAAGGCCAGCCCCAAAGACGACTACCCTCTGCCAAACATAGACATCCTGGTGGACTCCACTGCCAACTACGAAGTCAAATCCTTCGTTGATGGTTTTGCAGGTGTTAGAGTCGAAACCTAACGGTTTATTTTATATCCGCAAGCGCACGGGCTATTGTAATATAGCGGGTGCAAGTACGAGTCGATCCCACAGAGACAGGGTTTACTTAAAGGATATTTTTGTCTTTTAGAAAATATAGAAAGGATTGGGGGGTAGATAAAATTTGTTTTTAGAATAATAGAGAGATCATAAACAGAAAATACTTTTAATTTAAATCTTATGAAACGAAGCATTCTTGGGATTGGAAATCATACACATATTCTTATTCATCAAATTGTCATTGCCTTAGAAATAAAAGGTTTTCATAAAAAGCAAGGATGGTATGTTAGGCCTACGCTATTTCGGGCTAGGACAATAGCGTTTGTATTCTTCACTAATTATGTCCTAACTGTTTGAGAAATCCGTTTATGTTTGCCCCCGCCCGTCACAAACGGGCATTCCGGCTTATCTCTAGCCGACCATAATTAGTAAGAATCCATTAAGGACGGAAGTCAACATACTTTCCATTAAAGGAACATCCCTAGGCCATTGAACTACTCTCGTGATCAATAAACCTAGTTTCTTTATATGGTTCCGTCAATTGAGATTCTCCGCTAGGTACTTCTCTCAATTGACTGAATCATACAAATTGGATATCGCCAATAAGTAAGGCATTTAGAGAATAATATAAAGAGATTGTTTTAGATGAAGAAAGAAGACAAGACTAATCATTTTTAGATGATGAATAAGCATGCTTTTGAGTTTCCAACCCCAAGAATATGGGGGATTACTCACAAGACATTTATAATATATAAGCAATTAAAATAAGAGATTGAGTAAGAAAGACTTATGATGAACAAATGCTGGAAATAATGCTTCACTTTTATTGCTCTTCTTCCAAAGTGACTTCAAGAACAAAATAATGACTTGATCTTCAAATCTCCTTAGAAATTGTAATCACAAGTATTTGTGTTTTCTATCTATCTAATATCAGTAGTTTCTCTCTAATAATTCGTATCTAAGACTGATCACTAGGGTCCTATTTATAAAAAGGAGGGAACTCTTCAATCGGGTGCAACCAAAAGGTGCCTTTACGTCTGCAGTCGCGTTTTGCACGGCCGCGTCAAGGAAGTTGCACGGCCGTGTGACCCTTGGCGCCAGATTTGAATTTAAGTCTTGACACTTTGCACGGCCGCTCCTGTATAAGCTGCACGGCCGCTCCATAAGGTGACACGGGCGCTCCCTCTTCAAGACACGGCCACTCTATAATTTAGGGCCAAAAATGGCCTGAAAAAGGCCAAGTGCACGGCCGCTCTGTCTTTGCTGCACGGCCGCTCTGTTTGAATTTTAACTTTGTGTGCTTGATTTGGTTGGTGCTCTCCCAAGTCTTTTGCCTTGAAGTGTCCAAGTATCCTTTTGATAAAAATGAACTAAAAACCTGTCTTAAAAAGCAAGAAAAATACCAAAAGCGTAAAATCTAGAAAATAAGGAAAAGGAACTAAAAAGTATATGAAATGAAATGAGAAATGATGATTTATGCAATAAAAAGTATATAAAAATAAGGATAAATGACTATATAATAGTCACTTATCAAACTCCCCCACACTTAAACCTTTGCTTGTCCCCAAGCAAACTTAGAATGAAATATGGAGAGGGAGAAAAATATGATTGATCCCTCAGAAATAAAGTAGCAAGCCCTTGAATGCCTTGTAGATAATGCCTTTTATCTATCTAATCATATTTTGAATACCTTTAAAAATTTATTTTAGGAAGAAATATTTTAGGGATATTTTAAAGAGATAAAATGCAAGACAATAACCTAGTATAGCATATATAGAATTTTGACCAAGTAAAGCATGCTAGAAGGAAGAATCTTCTTGGTAGGAAAAGCTATCACTTTTTAGAGTGATTTTTTTTTAGAAAAGATGAATTTTATTTCTTTAAGATGTACAAGAGAAGGTATAGACATTTTATTCACAATTTAGAAGTTCCGAAGAATTGTATTACATTCTTGAATCACAAGGGTGAAGAATGGGTGATGGTAGTGGAAAAATCTCGTCAAAGTCAAACAAATTTATCTTATTTTTGTACGTGTTATATTTTTGCAAAGACCTAAGTTATTCTTGATCCTTTCAAGTAGGAGACATTGTGGTCGCGAGCCCCATGTTCCTAATACTTAGATCAAGAATACTTTTGGATATTATTTCCGTTTTGGCAAGGAAGCATCGTCGCAGCGAACGCCGTGCCCCGAGTTACTTAGGAGATAATAGGTTTCTTTTTGCTTTTAAGGTTTGGTGACCATTGTCACTCTTTTATTAATAAGATAGAAGTGTTTTTCTTTGACTTGACTTGAAAATGGAAGGATGGAATTTATGAAAGGGTGTGATTCAAGGGATGCAAACAAAAAGGTGCTTCTAAAAAGGGAATAAATATCTAATAAAGATAAAAAATGTACAATCTTAAAAGAATATATTCAAAATTTGCATATATAACCAAGCATAAAAGAATTCCTTTCTAATCAAATGCATTTTCCTTGATGAGATTCTATATTGTGCTATACCAACTTATGAGGCTTTCAATTATTTCCTAAAAAGATCCCTTATACTTTTCCTTTTTATAGATTTCTAAGTGTATAGAAAATATGAGAGGAAAGATAAAGGCATTTATACTAGGGCAAATGGCAAGCATAAAGATAATGATTTTTGATCATCATAGGGATTTTTTTTTTTTTTTTTTTTTTTTTTTATATACTATTATACATGCATAAAAGAAAAAAATGCAACTAAGTTAAAAAAGAAAAATTATACTAGAAAGCAGTTAAATCTATACTAGAAAGCGAGTAAATTTTAAAAACTAGAAAGCGAAAAATAAAGCGAAAAATAAAAGGATAGATTTACCCCCCCACACTTGAAATGAACATTGTCCTCAATGTTTCAAGGAACAATGCCAAATCCCGGGAGGGTAAAGGGAAAAACTTACTAAAATGGTGGTGGTGGTGGAAAGTTGTCCCAATAGTTTGCCCCATAGTTGTAAATGTCGTCAATCCTCCCTTGAGCATATTGAATACGACCATCCATTTGGCCGAGTTGTTGAAGGATTTGAGCGTTTTGCTCAAGTAGTTGACCTTGTTGGGCAAACATTTGATCGAACCTTTGGTAGAAGTCGGGTGGCAATGGGGCTTGAATCTCTTCTTCTTCTTCTTCTTGGCCTTCTCCTCCAATGGCATTTGGGAATATCCAAGTCTCGGGCTCTCTTATCCGGATGGTGGGGAGATTATTGCTTGGGAGTACAATGTAGGGCGTTTTATCCGCTCCTACTAACCAATTATACTCATTATTCCCTCTTACCGAAATGAGTTGCATAGTCCGAAGGGTTGGAATATCCAGTTTTGTTGACCCTCTCACCTCAACCCAATCATTTGGAATTTCAAAATTGAAGTGTTTGGCAAAAAGAGTAACTATTCCTCCCATATGAATTTCTCCATTAAAGGTGGGAGAAACAATGTCACCAATCAATTCAAAGAAGAAATTGCAAAGGTTCATCCTTCTTCGCTCCCAAACAAAACTCCATAAAACAAACAACTCCTTTCTATTCACGGTTCCCTTATCTTCCCTAGCAAAGATGGTACAAGCGAACATCCTATGTATGAGGCGGAGGGATGGGTGAATGATAGAAGAAGCTTTGGCACTTCGGGAAGTATAGGATGGAAGGCCGGTAATTTGGTTCCAAAAAACAGTCTCATTGTATTCAATGGGCATGTCGGGAAAAGACTCCGTTTGGAAAGATAACCCCAAAATTCTACTAATCTCAGCCCCGGTCAAATGAAGCTCTCTTCCACCAAGGCGAAAGTCCAAATGGAATTGATTAAAAACTCTTCCTGTCACTCTACAATTTTCCTCCACAATTTTCACCTTTAATGTACTCAGAAATTCTAAGGTAAGGACCTCATAGGTTTTCTCATGCCTCTGAAGGAAGCTATCAGATCTCATTCCCATAAAAAGAGTAAGAGCGTCCCCATAAATTCCTAATGCTCTCAGGGCAAGCCTATCAGGAAATTGGGTTGGCCTAATCCTTTTTGAACTCAAGGCAACAAAACGTGCCGTCTCCCTTGTAGTTCTAAAATCAATCCCCAAAGTATTGAGAGTAGGATTCAAGTTAGAGGAGGATCCTTGCTCTTTTCGATACTTCTTTGTTACTCTCTCTGCAGCCTTTCCTTTCCCTTTGGTAGCCATTATCTCAAAACCTTAAAAATTGAAAGACAAGAGAGATGAAGGAGTTCTTACCCGAAGAAATTGCTGAGTAAACCCGAAATCTTTGATGCACAGCCACTGAAATGTCCAAGAGCTTCCTCCTTAACCTTAATCTTGAGCAATCCCTTCGAATTTCATGAAATGGGTGAAGGGTTTTGGTATTTTCGGAATTAGGGTTTTAGGAGGGTTTTTGGACTGATTTTGGTGGTGGAGGAGAGATTTTCTGAGGAATTTAGGAGGATTGAGGGTTGAATTGTGAGTAAAAATGGTGTAGGAGTGGGTATTTAAAGTGGATGGGGCGGAGGTTTTGAGGGAGAAAGGTTGAAGATGAAGTAAATGAGGGAGGAGGAGAAAAGCTGCGTCTTTTGACTGGAACGACGCAACTCCCCAGACGTCTTGCACGGCCGTGTTAAGGAACTTGCACGGCCGTGTCCCTTTACCGAGTCAACACGTCCCAACTCGATATGAACCGCACGGCCGCTCCAAGATGAGCTGCACGGCCGTGCGAACTAAATTTCACCATTTTTAAATCTTTTTCCCTATAAAATAAAGTTAGCACAAACAAATATAAAAACTAAAAAATAAAAATAAAATGAAAATGAAAATAAGACACAAATAATCCATCGGTTACCATCCCGATGATGCTTGTTTTAGGTCCTTAGCTTGACCCCTTCCCGGTAGTAGGAGATGCATGATATTTGGTTGGCCTTTTGTCATTGACAACTTGCCATTGCCCTCCTTCCCGGGTAATGAGAATCTTCCGCGGTAGACATTTCTTCCATCCCGATTTCTTGGGTAGAACAAGTGACCTATAGTCTTTGCACTTTCGAAAACTCGAAGTGACCTCCGTCTTTGTTCTTTTTGACTTTTCACCGCATTGTTAGTTTTGGGACATGCGTAAATATCTAAAATATCATTGCAAATCAAAGGTTCAATATTTATGAGATCATTTTTTATTTCTTCCTTTGATTTTGTTTCCTCACCCATTAAATCTTCTTCACTAGGAATCCAATTTTCTTCGCTAGGGGTGTAGGTCTCTTCAATTGGGGTCCAATCTTCTTCACTAGGAGTATAAGCCTCTAGATAGGGATCTTCGAGAACTGGCTTATGCATACTAAATTCGACCCTTTCTTTCCCTATATTTAGGAAAATGTGCCATTTTTCACATCAATGATTGCCCAGCAAAGTGGCAAGAAATGGCCTTCCTAAGATGACGGGAATATAATGGTCTTCCGCCATATCCAAGATAACAAAGTCGACAGGATGATTAAGTTCCCTACTCGACAAGGCAAATTTTCCATAATGCCAACGGGGTATTGAACCGATCGGTCTGCCAATTGGAGAGTTATGGTTGTGGGTCCGAGTTCCCTATACCAAGCTTCTCGCTAACCGATAATGGCATTATACTGACGCTTGCTCCTAAGTCAAGGACAGCATTATCTATGTTTATTCTGCCAACACAACAAGGAATGGTGAATGTACCCGGATCCTTTAATTTTGGAGGGTCTTTATTTTGCAAAACGGCGCTCACCTCCTCCGCTAACGTAACATTCTCATTTTCTTCTAGCCTTTCTTTTTCAAAAATTAATTTTTTCAAAGGTTTAACGGCTAAAGGCATATCTTCATCTTTTCTAAAATAAGGAATGTTAACATTAATGGCATCCAAGTTATCAAGGAATTCATCATAATCCTTGCCTTTTTCTCTAGGGGATTCTGTCCCCAAACTAGTCTCAATCATCGGAGGGATTGGACTATGATTATTTCTAGGGCATTCGTTTTTCTTTTCTTGCTCATCCCTAGTTTTTACCACATTAACTTGCTCATTTGGCCTTTGAGGTTGACCGGGAAGACTCCCTTGTGGTCTATTCAATGGGGTAGCCTCGTTGAGCTTGTTGGGTTTCTAGCATCTTATTATGCGCTGCCAAGTTATCAAACCTAGCATTTAGCAATTTAAAACATTCCCTAAATTCATTATTGATCTTTTCTTGGGAATTTTTATTTTCCACTACAAAATCCATTATAAGATCTAATTTAGACTTAGGGGGAAAGGTACTTGCATTGTTGTTGAAATTCTTAGGTGCAAATCCCGGAGGTTGTGTAGATGATTGCGGGTTAAGAACGTTGTTATTCTTGTAGGAAAAATTGGGGTGATTCCTCCACTCGGGATTGTATGTATTAGAATACATCCCCCCTTTTTGCCCAAAAGAATTAACGAAGTTCACTTGATCGTTAGAGGTAACGTCAAGTAACTCGCAGTTATCCGTACTATGTGAGTTAGACCCACATAGTTCGCATACCACATTTACACTAGCAATGGGATTGACATTAAGATTTTCAAACTTTTTCAAAAGCATGTCAACTTTAGAGGAGAGAAGAGTAACTGCATCAATATTATATTTACCGGGCGTACCTTGTTGCTGCTCCCTCTCGCTTGACCATTGGTAATGGTTCAATGCAATGTTTTCGATAAGGTCGTACGCCTCATCGACTCCTTTGTTCATCAACGCTCCTCCTGCAGCGGCATCAATGGTCTCTCTTGTTTTGAAAATGAGACCGTTGTAGAAGGTGTGAACAATCAACCACTTTTCAAGCCCGTGGTGGGGGCACATTCTGAGAAGTTCCTTGAACCGTTCCCATGCATCATACAAAGTTTCACTATCTGTTTGACAGAAGTTAGTGATCTTTGTTCGTATCCGGCGCCTTGCTTGGTGGGAAAAATCGACCAAGGAATGCTTCTTGAATTTGGTCCCATGTTGTCAATGAATTCTGGGGGACCGAATTCAACCATTGTTTCGCCTTATCCTTGAGTGAAAATGGAAAAAGGCGCATCCGGATTGCTTCCACCGTAACACCTTGAATACGTGTGGTATCACAATATTCAAGGAATGTTTGGATGTGCAGATGGGGATCTTCGAAGGCAGTGCCGCTGTATTGGTTATTCATAACCATGTGCAATAATTGCGGCTTTATCTCGAAGTTTGCCGCTCCGGCATTCGGCACAACAATAGGGGATCTAGTTCCCGGGGTACTTGGGTTAACAAAGTCCCGTAGGGTCCTAGCAGGTGTTTGCGGTTCTCCGTCCATGTGTTTTCGTAGAGTTTCTCTAAATCTCCTTAGTCTTTCGTGAAAGCTTCTTTCGGGTTCCGGATCAAATTAATCAACAAATGTCCGAGACCGTTTCATAAACTACAAGAAAAACACTTGAAGAAAAATTAAACGTAACAGATTATAGGACAGGAAAGCAAAATAGTAAAAACAAAATAAAAACTAAAAATTTGTAGTAAAGACAAAAATAAAAAGTAAACCGTTGTCCCCGGCAACGGCGCCAAAAACTTGTTAGAGTCGAAACCTAACGGTTTATTTTATATCCGCAAGCGCACGGGCTATTGTAATATAGCGGGTGCAAGTACGAGTCGATCCCACAGAGACAGGGTTTACTTAAAGGATATTTTTGTCTTTTAGAAAATATAGAAAGGATTGGGGGGTAGATAAAATTTGTTTTTAGAATAATAGAGAGATCATAAACAGAAAATACTTTTAATTTAAATCTTATGAAACGAAGCATTCTTGGGATTGGAAATCATACACATATTCTTATTCATCAAATTGTCATTGTCTTAGAAATAAAAGGTTTTCATAAAAAGCAAGGATGGTATGTTAGGCCTACGCTATTTCGGGCTAGGACAATAGCGTTTGTATTCTTCACTAATTATGTCCTAACTGTTTGAGAAATCCGTTTATGTTTGCCCCCGCCCTGTCACAAACGGGCATTCCGGCTTATCTCTAGCTGACCATAATTAGTAAGAATCCATTAAGGACGGAAGTCAACATACTTTCCATTAAAGGAACATCCCTAGGCCATTGAACTACTCTCGTGATCAATAAACCTAGTTTCTTTATATGGTTCCGTCAATTGAGATTCTCCGCTAGGTACTTCTCTCAATTGACTGAATCATACAAATTGGATATCGCCAATAAGTAAGGCATTTAGAGAATAATATAAAGAGATTGTTTTAGATGAAGAAAGAAGACAAGACTAATCATTTTTAGATGATGAATAAGCATGCTTTTGAGTTTCCAACCCCAAGAATATGGGGGATTACTCACAAGCCATTTATAATATATAAGCAATTAAAATAAGAGATTGAGTAAGAAAGACTTATGATGAACAAATGCTGGAAATAATGCTTCACTTTTATTGCTCTTCTTCCAAAGTGACTTCAAGAACAAAATAATGACTTGATCTTCAAATCTCCTTAGAAATTGTAATCACAAGTATTTGTGTTTTCTATCTATCTAATATCAGTAGTTTCTCTCTAATAATTCGTATCTAAGACTGATCACTAGGGTCCTATTTATAAAAAGGAGGGAACTCTTCAATCGGGTGCAACCGAAAGGTGCCTTTACGTCTGCAGTCGCGTTTTGCACGGCCACGTCAAGGAAGTTGCACGGCCGTGTGACCCTTGGCGCCAGATTTGAATTTAAGTCTTGACACTTTGCACGGCCGCTCCTGTATAAGCTGCACGGCCGCTCCATAAGGTGACACGGGCGCTCCCTCTTAAAGACACGGCCACTCTATAATTTAGGGCCAAAAATGGCCTCGAAAGGCCAAGTGCACGGCCGCTCCATCTTTGCCGCACGGCCGCTCGTCTCGAATTTTAACTTTGTGTGCTTGATTTGGTTGGTGCTCTCCCAAGTCTTTTGCCTTGAAGTGTCCAAGTATCCTTTTGATAAAAATGAACTAAAAACCTGTCTTAAAAAGCAAGAAAAATACCAAAAGCGTAAAATCTAGAAAATAAGGAAAAGGAACTAAAAAGTATATGAAATGAAATGAGAAATGATGATTTATGCAATAAAAAGTATATAAAAATAAGGATAAATGACTATATAATAGTCACTTATCAGCAGGCTACAACCAGATCAAGATGGCCGAGGAAGACCAAGAAAAGACAGCCTTCACCACACCATGGGGAACCTACTGTTATACAGTAATGCCATTCGGGTTCAAGAATGCCAGAGCCCTGATGCAAGTGATCCTCAGAATGGGTTACTACTGGATCTCCATGGAGACAGACGCGCCCAAAGACGTCCGAACTGCGACAAGTGCCGGCGGTTTGCCAACCTCAACCATCTCCCACCTCATGACTGTACCGCATGACGACTCCTTGGCCGTTTGCAACTTGGGGCATTGACGTGATAGGGAAAATAGCCCCGACAGAAGCAATGGGCACGAGTTCGTGTTTGGTAGCCATCGACTACTTCACCAAGCGGGTAGAGGCCAAGTCCTACAAGGTCCTCACTTCCGTGAAAGTGGCCGTTCATCAAAGAAAACATAATGTGCAGATATGGGGTGCCCAACGAGATCATTTCGATAATGGGTCACACTTCGAAGGAGACCGCGATAGATCGTCGTCGTAATTCGTAGTTACTCGCCACAAGTCGTCCCCGCATGCACCTCGCACCAATGGAGCCGTGGAAGCCGCTAATAAGACACTCGAGCGGATCATCCGGAAGATGGCCACTCGTGGTCGTGATTGGCCCGAAAAGCCGCACCTAGCACTCGGGGCTACGTAACGTCGTCGAATAGCCACAGGAGAAACTCCTTTTGCCCTAACTTACGGGATGGAAGCAAAGTTACCAAAGGAGTTGGAAATCCCGTCATTAAGGGTCCTCCCGGAAAACAAAGGTCAACGAAGTAGAATGGCTACGAAGCCGGCATGATGAATTGGCCTTGCTCGATGAGAGAAGGCTCAAAGCCATGGAGCACACCCGAGCCTACCAGAGGCGAATGGCCAGTGAGCGTTTGATAAGAAAGTCAAAGCGAAACATCAAAGAGGGTGACTTAGTGCCGAAAGTAAAGCCCCTACCGCAGACAACCCCCGGGAAAATGGGAACCCGTTTGGATCGGCCCTTATGTAGTGCGTAAGATACCGCCAGGAGGAGCAATGAAGCTTGCGTACTTGGATGGCAATCCCTTTGTCCACCCAAATAACGGTGATAAACTCCGAAGATACTATGTCTAATAATAAAAAAAAAGAAAAAAAAAAAGAAAAAAATCTTAGTGCAAAAAGAGTAATACCCAACTAGGCCGAAAACCCCAAAAGGGCGGTCTAGGCAAAAACAGGGTTGCACGAAAAAAATAATAATAAAAAAAAATATATATAAAAAGAAAAAAAGAAAAAAAAAAAATCTTAGTGCAAAAGAGTAATACCCAACTAGGGCCGAAAAACCCAAAAAGGGCGGTCTAGGCAAAAACAGGGTTGCACGTAAAAAAAAAAAAAAAAGACTTAGTTTTGTTAGTTCACCGTAATGAACTACGAAGACCTGAGCCCCTTAGCCTTTCTTGTAAAAGGGGAACGTAGGCAGCCATATATGGTTCGGTCTAAACAATAAAAAGGGCAATAAAGCTTCCATAAAGTGCGTCCTTAGCAATAAATAAAAGGGTATTTCAGCTTTCATAAAACGGGTCCCAAGTAATAAGACATTTGAATTTCCATGAAACATGTCTTGATTAATTTCTAAAATAATATTTCTTGTTCATTACAAGTCAAAAATTTCTTGATGAGTTCAAGCACGGTCTACCTCTTGACTCGCTAACCTCGCTAAAAAGATCTAAAATACAATAAAATGCCTAAATAAACTAATGTGTTTGCAAATGGCAATAAGAGGATCTTGAGAAAAGACTTGTCGCCGTCATTCGCCGAGTCTTCTTCGCCTTCTTCCCTTTTCCTCGGCCTCGTCGAGTCTTCTTCCTTTTCTTCTCAATAATGCTCAGATCCCTCATCCCGACCTGCGGTATCCTCACCGGAGCCTCTACCAACCCCGTGTCAATAAGCGCTCTCTATACGAGCACGAGTCCGTATCTCCTCCCTCTCGAGACTCACCAAATGAGCAACATCTGACAACCTCTTGTACCGAGCCTCCAAGTCACCTCGATTGGTTATGGCAACTCGCCTTAGCCTCGGTCTCCTCGTAGTCCTACTCGAGTCGTGGTCAGCCCCAATAAAACTCGGCGTCTATCCTCCAAGATAACCCGAGTCGCTCCCATCTCCTTCTCGTACTACTCCAAGTAGACAAAGTGGTCAAGATGGTACTCTTCCCGCTCCTAAAGATAGCCCCGGGTGGGAAAGCAATGTATGTCCAAGCCCTCGAGAAAAAGTGAAGCCGGGCCGGGTCCCTCATGTCTAGAGACATCACCTCCATGGTCCGGATGTTCTCCCAGCCACTCAAAGGCTCCCGTAAAGCCCCAAACCGCCCGGATACCAAGCAGGTATGTAGAAGGATGACCAGCAGAACTCGGAACCCTCACAAAGATAAGACTCCCGAAATATCCTCCCGGTCCGCAACCTCCAAGTGTGGTATCCACCAACGGATGTCCGAAGTGGATAGCCTAGCCATCATCGCCTCCCAGCCTACCCCGGTCCTCGCCGCCTAGGTGCACCTCTCCGAGAAATCACCCAAGGGCACCGAGTCGGCAAAGCCCCGTGCAAAGCCCCGAGCCTCTCCCCGCATCCACAAAGTCAACACAAATGACTCCCTGACCTCATGAAATGGTCTCCCGAGCCATCCCGTCGATCCCATGCAAAGTCTCCCCAAAACCAAGTGGGACGATATCCTTCCCACCCCGCAGCCTCGACCATGTCCAGAGACCACCGTGACAAATCCCCACGGACTCAAAGAAGAAATGTACGTAAAAGACGCAAAGGATAAATGCGTCCATAGCCACCATGGTAGCAGCCATAGCCGGAGATCCAAACTCCGCCCGGATCTCGGAAAGGTCAATCCCGTCCGAGGCTACCATCATCTCCTCGCCTCTCTCTGCAGGAATCTCGCGTAAAAGATGCAAGCTTTACCGCCACCGGCACGTCTCCGATCGCCGGAATAGATATAGCCTCGCCTCGGGACCCCAATCAAGGCTCAAGTCTTCGTGCGTTGGGACGATTTCGTTGTAAGAAAAGCAAGAAACATGTCTCCTGGACGTCCTGTAACTTTGCCGCGGCTCTCAACAGTCCCAATCGGGCGGGAGATCCCTCAAATGCCATAAAGACTTGATCTTGAAGGAAGAATCAAGCAGCCCCTTGTGATTTTGGAAGTTATGTCTCGCCCAAGATTGAAGACCGGACAAAAATGGTCTCTCTTCCCCTTTGTAGTCTAACGGGCCTCTCCATCGCAAAAGTGATCAAAGGTGGTGTCTTTAGGTCCAAAATATGCCCCGGGGAACAGCTTGAAACAAGTTTGGGTTGAAAATAAAATGAAATGGCCAAGCTTTGGTTTTATTCAAAAATGACCACCTGCATGTAACCGTGAGCCGCACGGCCTCTTTTGCTCCTCAAGGCCATGCCGCACGGCTTCATTTGCCTCGATGTAAATTGCAAATCTGCAGCAACCAAAGTTGCTGCCCAAGGGAGTTTTCACCCCACTTTCTCAACCAAAACCCGTACAAAAACATGTCCGTAAGCCACCCAAGCAGCTTTTATATCATTATATATTATTTTGGCCCGGCCAAATTTGCCCCAATTCCAAGCAAAAAGTCGCCCGAGGCTCGATAATATGCAAATTGAAAAAGCATAAATTAGAAAAGTAAATAAAGCGTAAATACAATGTCTTCGCCCCACCGGCGTCAAAATAAAGCAAAAATAAACAAGTTGTGCATAAAAAGTGTTCATTGTTTGTTTTGTTCCAAATCTACTCTAGAGACCCCCTAGGCCTCGCATTCTTCTTCTTCCTCATCACCGCTCGGCTCATAGACGTTAGGCTCTCTCATCACGTCCTCCCGGTCGCCGCATCGGAAAGAGGGATGTTGTCGTGCTCGTACTCCGCCACCGCTCCAAGATATCAGCATTAGGACCTCGCCCCGAGGCCCGGCACCGGATGAGTACTCCGAAGCCGAGGAAGAGGATGCCGCGCCCGACATGCCTCCTTTGCGCACGTGCTCCGCACGCTTGTTGACGCTTTAGTAGCGCAGCGGTTTCTTGACCAAGGATCGGCACACGTCTTTCCAACCCTCGTTCGCCCGACCAACCCGTCATAGGTGCGAGCCGGAACTCCGAGAAAAGAAAAGAAAATCTCAGAAAATCTCGTAAAAATCTCAGCAGAAATTGCAAAAAAACAGAAAATCTGAAAGCTAAAAAGGGAATAAGACCCTAAGAGTATACTCACAGGTGCTATCAAAGGTGGCGGTGGTATACTGGGGCTCCCCTCGTGTCGTGGGACAGAATCCTCATCCTCCTCGGCACTCCGTGTACGACGATGAGAGGTGTGCAGGGAGGGATAGGGCGGGTCAAGCAGGGCTCATCCTCCCCATATCCCCGAGTGACCGCCGCCTTCGCGCCTTCGTGGCGTCCTCAGCGCCGCTCCACAAACACAGCGTAGGGGGTACCCATGTCAAAATACTCCTCCGCAGCCTATACCTCCCTCGGTACCTCTCAATCTCATCCGCCCGCGCCCTCGGGCTGCAAAGATCCGTGCCGGAGGATCGTGTGGAGTAATGGCGTCCAATGGAGGGACATGACCATGCCGCCTCGAGAAACGGTCCCCGTATATATGATGTCGCAAGTCGCCCCAGCTGAGCCACCTCCTCTCGCCTTGTCACCTCAATAGCATCTCCCAAAGAAAATCTCCGGATACCGCCCAGGGGTAGAAGTCCACTCCATCCGGTCCATCCTTATTGAGCATGTGCTTCACCATCTTGTAGTCGAAAGTGATCCGGGTCTTCCCCGTGAACCTATCCCTCACATCTCCCTCCAAATAACCATCGCAGGGAAAATGGTGATATCACTCGCCGGTTCCAAGGAAAGAACCCGATCACCTCGCAAAACCAGCCCGCATGTTCAAAAACATCAAAAGGTCATTTTTCTCATAAGAAGTCTCAAGACAGAAAAGAGAAAAGAGAAGAGAAAGAGAGGCTACCTCAAGGGCAAATGAGAAGCACCCATAGAAGCAGCTTTGTTTCGACTGTACATGTCCAGAGAGAAGTATAATCTCAGCCTAACCGGCCTCTCCCCAAGAGACCGTCCCTATCCCATCCACATCAACCAAAGAGTCAAGGAGGCAAGTCATGGCTAGCGTCCCGTAATTAGCAAAGATAGTGACCGACAAAGATCAACCACACGAAAGCTCTAACCACTGTGGGCAATACGTCACTACCAAAGAAAGTCCCGCATGCGCTTCGGGATCGCCACCTCGACATTCCTCGTCTCCATACCCAATCCCTCGGGAATCGCCTCAAATCCAACCAAAGCTCGGAACTCCTCACCGTAATGTGGTCTCTCCAAGTCACGGGCCTCCCGTGAACCGCAGCCGCACCGCCGTAAAATCGGCAGGAGTCACGCAAGCTCTCCCCACTGTGTGGAAACTATGAGTAGAGTCCCACCAAAACTCAGAAAGAGCCTCGAACTGTGCCCTTGCTCTTCGAGGTGATGTGAATCCCCGTGCCGACGGCCTCCACAAACGCGTCCTGCACCGGTAGCCCTCACCAACTCTTTAGTGGTTCACCCCATTCTTCTCAAAATCCGGCATCCTCTCGCCAAAGATTCACCGCTATCTCGTATGGTCCCCTAGACTTGTTCTCCTCAGACAAGCACATCAAAAAGAAGTGTCATCCCTTCATCTCATTTCAAAAGCATGCATATAGTCACAAAAGTGCACATATTTTTTCAAAAGAAAAGCATTCATACAAGTCTTTTTAGCATCTTTTGCATCAAAAACGTGACTTTCATCATTTGAAACACGTCATTTTAAGCACGTTGCTTTCCTAAGGCACAAAATCATAATTTTCACAATTCTTTGCACATAAGCATTATTTTTCAAATAAAATGGCATGCATGAATCATTTTCATCTTCCAAAATCATGTTTTCTCATTGAAAATCAGAATTTTGACCTAGTTCTAGCACAAGGCAAGAACTCCGTCTCATATTTAGACAATTCTCATTCTTACTTCATTTGCGAGAAAAAGTGAGTCATTCTCATAATTTTCATCAAATAAATTGCACATGCATATTCTTAGCCTCATAGGTTGTTCATGCATCTCAAAATCATTCAAAAATCCTAAGAAAATCCTAGAAAATTCCTAAGTTCGGGTTAAGCCCTAAATTATTCAAAAATCAAGCAAAATCATCGGATTTGAGCCAAATAAGAACGCTTACCCCAACCGATCGCGGGTTCGTCGATTTCAGGCTCCCTCCTTCCCGGATAGAGCTCCGATGGAGGCGTGAGAAAGTCATACCTCCTATCCGTCCGGACAAGCTCCTTCCTCTTCCTTTGAGCGGCCGCGGAGACATTCCTCCTTGCTTGTCTTGGTGCCGGATCCATCTCAAATCAAGGGAAGCAAGGGAATTCAAAGAATTTCGAAATTCTTTCTTCTCTCCTCTCTCTCTCTCTACCGAATGGGCGGCAACAATGCCCAATAGCCCGTTCAAACTGCTTTTAAATAATCTGTAAAAATCAGGTTTCCAGCCGTACGGCTTCTTTTTCCAGCCTCTCATGCCGGGCGGCCTCTTTCGCTCTGAGCAAAATTACAATTTTGCCCTTGGACTTTCCACTTGGGCCCCCAATCCTCGTTATCCTCTAACTGAGATAACACCCTCTTCGTAAGATATCCCTTATCTCCTAAGCAATCAAGCTCTATTCCCAAATACCTCCGTTAATTTCGTTATAACGGGATAACGTTAGGTGACAACCTCCGAATTGTCGAGTTCTTCTTAACTTAAGCTACCTCCGTCATGAATAGTGACGTATGCTTAAGTCATTCAAACTTTGGCAACCCATATCTCTCGATTCGAAAGAGATTGAGACGTATGCTCAAGTCATTGGCAACCCATATCTCTCGATTCGAAAGAGATTGAGACGTATGCTCAAGTCATTGGCAACCCATATCTCCGATTCGAAAGAGATTGAGACGTATGCTTAAATCATTCTAGCTTTGGCAACCCATATCTCCGATTCGAAAGAGATTGAGACGTATGCTCAAGTTTTTCAAACTTTAGCAACCCATATCTCTCGATTCGAAAGAGATTGAGACGTATGCTCAAGTTCACCAAACTCTAGCTACCTCTATCCACTCGATAGTGACGTAAGCTCTAGTTTCAATTAGGTGACATCCTCCAAGAATTGTCAATCGTGTGACATCCTCCAAGAATTGTCAATCGTGTGACAAATTCTCCATTAATTGTCAAAATCTCAAGAATCCTAAACATCGTTCCTAACTATCTAGTGATGCTTGAACTACGATCAAGGCTTGATTCCTCCGGATACGTAGGTAGCCTTTATAAAAGGTCCAGCCATCCGACCACTTCGGTCACCCCGTTCCTTCGTCGCTCCTCGCTGATGAGGTAATCCTCATAGAGACCACCTTGGTCACTTCTAGCATATCCCCAATAGGGATCAATTGCTTGACCTCCTAGGTCATTTTCTATTTTCCCCAAAGAAGAGACCCGCTTTCTCTTCTCCCTTCCTCGCCGGATCTTATTCCGAACTACGGCCTGGCTTGATTCCTCCGGGATACGTAGGTAGCCTTCCAAAATGTTCACCACTCGACCGTCTCGGTCATCTAATACATCTCGGCATTCGCCAGATCGGATCCTTTTCTATCGACAACCCCACTTGCCTTGCAAGTGACATTGCCGAGGGGCTTCGTAAGTACCCAAATCTCGGCTCATGCCTTCCGGTTAATTTTCCCGACAATTTCGGTAAGTTTTCCGGTAATTCCCTGACCTTCCCAAATGTTCCTAAACATTCGGAACTGTTTTTTATTAAATAAGGGCTGAAGAGGATCCTTCCTAATTAAGAAACACGTTTTTCTTAATTAGGAAGGAGGGTTCTAGAATTTGCCACCTTGCATGGTTCTAGAATGCCGAGTCATTCAGATAAGCCCGCACGGCCGCATTAGCTCGTCGCTCTTAGCCGCACGGCTTCATTCACCTTATCCAGATTACCTATAAATAGAGGCCTCCTCTACCCATTTCAACACACACAATAGAGGCACAAAATACACAATACACTTATAAACACTCCCAAGACGTGAAGAATATTGGTGCAAGCTCAAGAAGGTGAAGAAGGAAGGCCAAGAAGCTACCTCCCTCCTCCTTGAAGACCCAAGACCAACCTCTCCTCCTAGCTCCGTTCGAAGAAGCAAAGGAAGCAATTGGTAACCTCGCACGCCCTAACCTTGCTTTTAATTGATATACTTGCTCATTGCATTCATATATCTTGCTTGGGACTTGGCATTTATTCATAAAGATCACATCTTTATCACCCCCTTTCCCTTTTGCATGCATTAAGACCTCATTTGTCATAAAAATGTAGTCTTTTTCATAAAGGTGCATCCTTTGCACCTAAAACCCCCATTTTCAAATAAAAATGTCATTTTTATGCATCATTTGCACATAAAAATCCAATCTTTTCAATAAAAATGCATCCTTTGCATTCAAAAACCTTTTCCAATGCATCATTTGCATAAAAATCCTATCTTTACGCATCACTTGGATAAAGATCATTTCTTTCAATCAAAAAGCATCATTTGCTAAAACCAAAAATGTCATCTTTTCATTAAAGAGTCATTTTTCATCATGCATTTCCCCTTTCCCCCAACCTTGGAACGGACCGGTGTAAAAGATCCTATCTTTACATCGTTCCTTCCATTAAAGGTTCACGATTTCTTTGGAAAGGGATAACCTTGAACCCTATATCTCCGATTATCGCTTAAGAAAGAGTATGAAGCCTCTATACGAGCTCGACCGTCTTAAAGCGTAGGATTGATGGGCTAAGGACCCTCCTTTTCTAAAGAACCTCATCTTTGACCAAAAGAGAGTCATTCTCTCGATCACGCAAGTCCCGAGGGTCCCGAGGTTAAAATGCGATGATCACAAGTCATAAGATGAGGACGGGATCATAATCCCAAATACATAAAATTCCAAGGAATCCCGAGCGACAACCAACAAATGGTTTGTACGTCCGGAAGACAACTTGGGACATTCCCCCCTTTTTCTCAAACACATGCACACAAGAAAGCACGCAAGCAAGCACGATTACTGAAATCTTGGGAGACTTGCTCCGGCAAGGCACTTTGGGTGAACGCCAAACGTTCTTCCCAAGGGGTAACTTAACCTCCGAACCCAAGTAAAAACCTTTTTTTCAAAGTTTTGAGGTAATCAAAATGGCGTGGCGACTCCGTTTTTCAAATAACTCGGATGTCTTCAAACTCGCGTGAATCCACAAAATTTGGGCACACATTCACACTCTCCAGTTACGGTAAGTTGGGTGCGCGATCCGATCCCCGGTGCTCGTTTGGTTCACGTCTTTGAGGCAGTTGCAGTTTCAGCAGAGCTCACACCCGATTCAGTTTCAGAGATGTCTAGTGCAGAGAAGGGTATGACCACTCAGTCCGGAGGTTTATCTGCCATGGGTCAACAAGGTATGCATGATCTGTCCATGGAAGAGATGAGGGCTAATTTGGAAGCCGCTCTAGTTAGAGAGCGTGAGGCTCAGTTACTCGCTCAAGCCGCTAAAGCTAGAGAAGAGGTAGCACATTCTACGTTGGTGGAAGCAATGAGAAGCCGTGGTATTGCCGTGATCCGACGTACTGATGGGACTTATGAGGAGGTTACTGATGCCAACGAGTTTGATGTCAAGACCAAGAATGTCTCCCTTCCTCCCTTTGCTCCAACATATCATCAAGTTCCGAGTCATGGTGTGTAGCCAAGCTCTCAAACAAGTTTTGGTTCAGTTGGAGGACCACATCCAATCTTCTATGATTTGACCTCCTCACCAATCCCTAATGCTTTCGTGCCTCTAAGCCAACTTGGGTCCCAGCTTTCGAACAGTAAAAGCTTGTTGTTTATGAATTCTCAGTATCAGTAGGGTCAATTTCATGGTCCTCACTTCCAGGGTAACCCCCAATATCAGAGTCATCACCCTTACTTCGGGAATCAATTAAGCCAAGATGGATTTCTGCAGCTTCCAGCTAGCCAGGCTCAATCTCAGGGATATCAGTCTCAGCCTTTGATGTGTTCCGCTTTTGGATTTGGATCATCATCTATACAACATCCGGGGTCAACTCCTTACGTGCCTGCCGGTGCTTTTCCGCAGAATCGGAATTCTTCAACCGGTCAGTTTAATCATTTGCCAGCTCTAGCATCTGGGTCAGTTTAGCCGCCTCTCTTCCAATCAACTAGTTTTGAGCCTTCTTCAACCGCTGCTCCCTCTATCCCTCAGCTTCCTGGGATGACCCCAGAGGTGACCGCGTTGTTAAAACAGATGCAGCAGCAAATTGACAGGTTGACTGTAGGGTCAAGTGGACTTAAATTGTTGATCCAAGGCAAGTAGAGCCTCTCCCTTATAAGTTCAAGATGCCCAAAATACAATTTGATGGCTCAGCATGCCCGAAAACTCATGTGGACACATATGTGATGACTATGGGAGCAATGGGTTGTACTCCCGAGTTTATGGCTCAGCAATTTCATCTCACGCTTAAGGGACCTGCCTTGACCTGGTTTCTAACTCTTAAGCCAGAAGCTCGATCTACTTGGAGTCAGACCACTGTGGCCTTTCTTGAAAAGTACCGTCGGAACCTTGAATGGCGTACAACTAGAGACGACTTGGTCGGTACAATTCAGAAACAAGATGAGTCAATCACCGAGTTCTACAAGAGGTGGAATGCTAAGCTGAATGAGCTTTCTAAGCCAATCCCTTTGCAGGATCAAAAAGACATTTTCTGTCATGTGTGAAGCCAGTTCTCCGTAAAGCTATCGGGAGTGGTTGTTACCCCGATTTAAGGGAGATGGTAGGCATGGGAGCTCGCAGCGAGAATCGACTCTTTAACCTTACCCCGAAAGCCAAGGTCGGCATTGTTAGTGGTTATCGTTCCAAGATGGTCAACCCAGTTCCCATGGTCCCAAAAGAAAATAGTATCAACAACCTTCAGAGGGGAAGCACTGGCCCAAGCAGTGGGAAATTTCAACCTCGTCAGCCACGGAAGTTTGATAATCTTGGCATGACTACGGAGGAAGCATTTAATGGTCTGGTTAAGACAGGGATGGTTCAGCCCCTTGATAATTATCGCCCTATGCATCGTAACCCAAAACTGGACACAAGCAAGTATTGCTGCTACCACCAGTTTCCTAGCCATGTCACCAATGATTGCATCCCCCTGAAGATGCTCATTCAGAAGCTTATCGATGAGGGTAAGATTGAGAAAGCTCTCCCCAATGTTGTTACCGGTCTTCTTCCATGATTCAAAGAGACTCTCCCATTCGAAGCCAAAGAAATCAGTCAGTCAGTACTGTAGGTTCTAGAGTGTCCTTTATGTTGTTATGAGTCTGTTGAGTCCAAGTTGGACCAATTTTTGCTTTGCAGTAATAAAAGTCTTTATTTCTTTTCCTGCTAGACTCGAGGCATCACTTGCACACCCACATTACATTTAATTGAAATGGTTTTATTCTAAATGATCACTTGTGCTGCTCAATCACTCATGCATTGAAATGACTAATGTTTAAATTAATCGGAGTGAGAAAATCAACGGATATCTTTTTCAAATTAGGGCTCACCAACTCCCCATCTCGCATCTCATATGCTCACATCTCTTTCATCATCCTCAGCATTTCGTTGATCAAGAATTTGCACTAATTTCTCGCAAGTAAGCTTAAGCAAGCAATGAGGCCTTAATTTCATTTAGGTCATCCGGTAGGGATTGTGGTTGGAGCCTTTCACCCATAGGAAAGCCATTACCTCGCCCTCACTAAACAATACCCCTTCATTTCAAGATCGGCATGTTTGAAACCATGTTTAGCCATCATCCTTTCTCCATGCTAAGAGAAGTCCAAGCAAGGCCAAGAAGCTAGCTTCGAGAGTCAGCGATGCAAAATGCTCAAGTCATGAAAGAAGGACAAAGATAATCCTCAACTCCTCAAGAGGCCTTCCAAGTTATCAAAAGAAGGATTTTAAATCCTCACAATTCAGCAAGAATCCTCAAGAGGCTTTTCAAAAGAAGGACGTTAGATCCTCACAATTCAGCAAAAGTTCCCGACTTCTCAAGAAGCTCTCCAATGTTCAAAAGGAGCCTGAATCCTCACGAGTTCACCAAAAGTTCTCAACAGCATGGATGTCCCTCACCATTACCTCTAACCAATTCCAAGCCATCCTCTCATTTTTAGAGGATACTAGTGCTACACCCGTGCGTTAAACGCACGGATAAAAAACTATTTCAAAGAAAGTTATAATTAGTAGGAAAAGTTGCTCTCCATAAAACACGTCACACATCTATCCCTTTTATTTTTCCCCTTTTTCTTTATAGCAAGTCACTATCTTACAAATGTGAAATGACAAAATGGACCAAGTTTCCAATTCCAAAAATGGTTGTGAGCAGGAAACGAAAATGGAAAGCTTTCTTGAGAAATTAAGGAGCTATGAAAAGTCTTAGATAAGGAGACATTTGGCGGTGATTAGGCGCCCTAGGCGTGACCTAGGCGCGCCCAACGCCAAGAAAGCTGGTGTTCACAAAGGAGCCAAAGGCCCCAAAATTTGTACTATTTCAATTCCTAGCACTATGCTAAGGCCACTCAATATATACTACTTAATTTTCTAGCATTTCAATTCCTAGATGATGTGTGATTAATGTCCAATTTGGTTTTCAAATGCTATGGCCTCTCAATATATACTACTCCATTTCATAGCATTTCAATTTCTAGACGATGTGGGATTAATATCCAATTTGGTTTTCAAATGCTAAGGGCTCTCAATATATACTAAATGGAAAGCTGTCTTGAGAAATTAAGGAGCTATGTTTTGTCTTAGTTAAGGAGCCATTTGGCGGTGATTATGCGCCCTAGGCGTGACCTAGGCATGCCCAACACAAAGAAAGCTGGTGTTCACTAAGGAGCCAAAGGCCCCAAAATTTATACTACTCAATTTCCTAGCATTTAAATTCCTAGACGATGTGGAATTATTATCTCATTTGGTTTTCAAATGGTAAGGCCTCTCAATATATAATACTCCATTTCCTAATATTTCAATTCCTAGACAATGTGAGATTAATATCCCATTTGGTTTTCAAATGCTAAGGCCTCTCAATATATACTAAATGTAAAGCTTTCTTGAGAAATTAAGGAGATATAAAAAGTCTTAGTTAAGGAGCCATTTGGCGGTGATTAAGTTCCCTAGGTGTGACCTAGGCGCGCCCAACACCAAGAAAGCCGGTGTTCACTAAGGAGCCAAGGGCCTCAAAATTTATACATCAAGAAAGCTGGTGTTCACTAAGGAGCTAAAGACCCCAAAATTTATACTACTCCATTTCCTAGCATTTCAATTTCTAGACGATGTGGGATTAATATCCCAATTGCTTTTCAAATGCTAAGACTTCTCAATATATACTACTCCATTTCATAGCATTTCAATTCCTAGATGATGTGGGATTAATATCCCTCAGATTTTTCAAATTTTATTTCGGGTTATTAAAGGGGGTGTGTTTAGTAAATGAGTAATGAACCTAGCCTCTATTTAGTATCGGTTCTAGTTTGAGCGGGAAAATGGGGGGTGTGCTGAAATGCTTTGCACTTCAGCCTTTATATAGTTATAGATTCTCATTACCCTTGCCTTTAGCCAAAGCCAAGATTGACCCCTTATTCTTAGAGGCAAATCAATTCACTCACCTTAGAAATCCCAAACACATCCCCAAAAGCCAACCTCTCATCTTTAGAGGTTCAGTCTGCAAAAAGCCCAACCGACCTCTCGTCTTAAGAGGTCATGATGTTCCAAATCACCCGAGGGCCAATCGAAACCCTGAAACCCAGCTACAGTTTCTGCCGGATAGCAGTTTCATTCTAATATCTTCAAGATCTAAATCAGATTAATGCTTCGTTGCTTGCTTAAGTTGGAATCAAATCCATATCGGTTCAAGATCATCAATCAGAGATTGTGCAAATTCAATCCATTCATTCGACACTTCATGTGAGCATATTTCATTTCTCCTCCACAAACACTTGCCGTGGATGTCCCACTGGGGCTTCGCATCCGTGTCTTTCATCGACACTCTAAGGAGATTTGTGCGTCAACCCTCCGATTCTCAAAAGATCCTCGAATCTCCGCATTCATTCTCTCTTCATTCGGGACTTGCCCGAACTACGGGGACCTGAGCTCCTCCCAAGGAGGGGAACATAGGCAACCATAATTGGTCCGGTCAAAATCACAAACAAATCTCAGAAAATCCGGTCTCCTCAAAGGGCTGTCCCTATATATAGATCATCTGTTCCATATTTCAGAGTTTGATTCTTGATATCAGTCGGCTTTCTCCTCAGGATGGATCAAAATATTTGTTCATATCTGGATTAGTTTTTGAATAACCCGAACATTAATAAAGGGTTTTAAGTAGCCTTGTGATCATCACGAAAAAGACAAGTTTTCAAGTGTCTCGACAAGTCTTCTCTTTCTACATCATAGGAAGATAGAGCCAAACACTATTTTTCTGTCAGCAGGGGCTTCCATACACTTTTCCACACCTTGTGATGCTTATACTCTCCCAAAAGAGTCAAACCCAAAAGCGAGAGTGTCATACACAAATTCGGGATCCATTCCCACTTTTCAAAAGATGCGCCCCTGCACGTAAACATTTCCGAGTCTTATACAATGACTGATTGACTAATGTCTGAAATGATGAGTTTCCTCTTTGGCCAAAAGATCACTCTGTCTGCAACAAGACTGCATCGAATCTCTTCAAGCTGGGGCTTCGCCATGGTCACCTCATCAAGAACTAGGGCTTCACCCAGTCATCTCCTCAAAATAGGGACATTCTCTGCACTACATATGATGCTTACTGTTCTTATCAATCACCGACTCAACTGCTGCCAGTTACACTCCCAGGGTATGCCCCGACTTTCCTAGGATGCACCATATCATCCATCGCTCATACATTTTCCCACCTCATGGGAGAGGGTCCAACCCATACATCATCATATAAACACATTCGTTCCATACACAATCCATCATAGCACAACTGCTACATACATATCCGCTTGTCAGGCCGTGCAAAATTCTCACTTCTTTTTCATCCCCAGATGAGATGGACTCGTGCAATAAAAGTTAATAATGCATAAGATTAACAATAATCAGCAAATAAAATGCAAAATTGCCTAGAGTGTTGTGTTGTCCCCCTGCAGGATACAATAATCATTTGATCATAATCTGATCGTGAGGATTTCCCTTCAAATCACAATCTGAACAAAGACTTCAAATCCTGGAGGTGGCATATTCCACCTTTATCATCTTCATCAGTCTTCAGATTCATCAGCATTATCTGAAAGAGCCTTAGCTGCCTCAGTCTCCAAGCAATGCTTGTCAAAAAAGGCTTCAGCTGCCCCAATAACCAAGCAATAATGCTCATCAGTCTCAGCGACATCAAAGCCTATTCCGCATGACGAGTCATCATCAAAGCTTGTTCTGCCTGGTGAGTCATCATCAAAGCTTGTTCTGCCTGATGAATTATCAAAACCCATTCTGCATAACAAATCATCAACAAAGACCGTCCCGTGAATGGCCATCCAGCAACTCTTCAACAAGCAGTAGCCCAAGTCCTCTGACAGCTACCATTCCTCATCAACAACAGTGGTACCATTCCTCATCAACAACAGTGGTATAGGTCCTTTCGGCAGCCACGATCATCAGCGACAGTGGTATAGGTCCCTCCGGCAGCCACGATCATCATCAATTGTAGCATAAGTCCCTCCGGTAGCTACAACCCTCCACGATCATCAGCAATAGCATCATTCCCTCCGGCAGCTACAGGTAAGCATAGCACAGGTATGACATCATATCTCAGTCAATTACTTTTCAAATAATCCCTTTCAGGTTGTGATGCCTTCAAATAATCTCATTCAGGTCAAGAGATCTTCAAATGATCCCGTTCACGTCAAGAGACCTTCAAATAATCCCTTTCAGGTTGTGATGTCTTCAAATGATCTCTTTTAGGTCAAGAGACCTTCAAATGATCTCATTCAGGTCAAGAGACCTTCAAATGATCCCTTTCAGGTCAAGAGACCTTCAAATGATCCCTTTCATGTTGTGATGCCTTCAAATAATCTCGTTCAGGTCAAGAGACCTTTAAATGATCCTATTCAAGTCAAGAGACCTTCAAATAATCCCTTTCAGGTCAAGAGACCTTCAAATGATCCTTTTCAGGTCAAGAGACCTTCAAATAATCCCTTTCAGGTTGTGATGACTTCAAATAATCTCGTTCAGGTCAAGAGACCTTCAAATGATTCCGTTCAGGTCAAGAGACCTTCAAATAATCCCTTTCAGGTTGTGATGCCTTCAAATAATCTTGTTCAGGTCAAGAGACCTTCAAATGATCCTTTTTAGGTCAAGAGACCTTCAAATGATCCTTTTTAGGTTATGAGGCCTTCAAATGATCTCGTTCAGGTCAAGAGACCTTCAAATGATCCCTTTCAGGTTGTGATGCCTTCAAATGATCTCATCCAGGTCAAGAGACCTTCAAATGACCCCTTTCAGGTTGTGGTGCCTTCAAATGATCTCACACCCAGGTTCAAACACCTTCAAATAGTTTCCCCTATGATTCAGACTCCTTCAAACAGTTTCGTCTTCAAACTACGACAGCTTGATTCCCTCCTAGGGATACGCAGGAATCCCTTCTCCAAAAGGTCCAGCCATCCGATCTCACCAGATCATCATCCAGCCATACGCCATATCCCCAGCCGCTCATTGGGATTGGGTCTTATCTTATCGATAACCTCACTTCTTCCATAAGTGATGTTGCCGAGGAGCTCTGTAAGTACGCCAATCCAATTCGCGACCCTTTATAGGTGCATTTTAATATGATAAAATTGCACTAGGGGCATTTTGGTAAATTCCTGATCCATTTCGAGACTTTTGGGAGCTTTTATAAGTTTCTCGCTAAGAAAGGACCTACAAGGAATTATTGGCTTTGGACCTTTAAGGAATTAGCTCAGAATGATCCAGAACCAGTTGTTGGTGCCCAAAAACGGTTATTGCCTTGTTGTGTCACGCGACAACTCGAGCCACGGAAAATAGACACAGAATGCCGTGCGACACAACTCAACCATGATCTGCAGTTATAAATAGAGCCCTTCCCCTCATATTTCAGGATCCTTTTTCGACCTCCCAAAGTCACTCTGCCAAAATTCCTCCATAAATGTATCTCTCCTCCTTCCACCTAAACCTTCACCAATTCCCTTCCAATTCCTTCATCTCTCATACACCTCACCCATCTACCTTGATAGACTTCACACACCACTGAAGATCCAAGACCAGAAGCTCTTCATGTGCACAAATTCATGTACTACAGCTGAATCGAAGGCCAATGCACCTGACTTGGTGTAGTGGTGGTGGATCTACAAGGGTAACAAATCCCTCACCCTCATATCTCTCTCATCCATTTGTTCATTAATCAATTCAGTTCAATCTGTTCCTTGGACTTGATAATTAGGCTCCATCCGCCTTTAATTATCAAGTCCCAATCGCCATCTCTCTATTTAACTTGCTGTGTTTGTTATTGTTCATGCTTGTGATGTGATTAGTTGGAATTATTTCTTGTTTGCCAAGGGAGTGTGGATCTCTCCAAATCCACACCCCTTTGGTCGATTCGTGATTACTTCATTGTTTCTGAGTTGAATTGGTATTGTGTTTGGATCTGAATCGATCTCTATTGTTTCTGATTTTGAATTGTAAGGTTCCTGCAGATGGGTGACCTGTGTCACGCGACACAATTGAACATGTGGAGTCCTGTGTCACGTGACACAAGTATCCCTCTATAGAGACCATCCTTTCATTTTTATGTTGTTCATCTAGTGCACCTGTCATTTAAAACAGAGTGTGGATTCTCAATATACACACTCATTTGAAGTGATCTGTGTTGATCTCTGTGTTCAATCTATGTTGTAATGTAGCCTTGTGATTAACTGATGTTGCTATAGTTGAGTCTTGTAAAGCCTCTGCAGGTGACCATTGGTGTCACGCGACACAACCTGCCTCCCAGGTCCTGTGTCACGCGACACAAGTAGTCCTTTGCAGAAGTCTCAGTTTCAGTTGTAATCTCTTTTCAGTCCTCGTTGTATTCGGGATGTGGCTTCCCTAATCAAATGATTCACAAGTTGTAATCCCTCCCTTTGAGCAATAAAACGAAGCATTAATGTGCATTTTATTACATACTTTGTCACACACATTTCGCACACACATTTGGATGTTTTGAATGTTGAACATAGAAAGACTCGTCTACGGACGAGGCACGTTGGGTGAACTCTCGGTTCTTCCCAACACGTAACCTGACCCCCGAACCCATTTTCTCTTTTCAAAGGTTTTCAATGTTTCCATAAAAACGGCGTGGTGACTCTCAAAACATATTTTTTCGGCGAGCGTACATTCAGCGTCTAAACCTAAATGGAGACTATTGTGAGGCATCTGAACCTAAGTGAGATTATTCCGAATTTGACGGAAAGGCTTTCTTGAAAGGTCGTTGTGTGGGCTTACGTTGATTGGCCGCTCGTGTCCTGCCTGTTGGGGATATGGTGTTCGGGCTTACGATGATGGCCGAAGAGGGATTGTTGTACGGGCTTACCTTGATGGCCGCTGAAATGGGATGGTCGGGCTTACAATTGACGGCCGGAGAGGTGAGCGTTCACTTGCTGGAGTGAAAAGATATTCGGGCTTACTAGGGAGCCGAAGAGGGATTTAACGTCCGAAGACAGAGTGTTAGTGAGAACTAACAAGAATTTTAACGTCTGGAGACGGAACGTTAGTGAGAACTAACGGGAAATTTAACATCTGGAGACGGAAATGTGATTTAACGTCCGAAGACGGAATGTTAGTGAGAACTAACGGGAAATTTAACGTCTGGAGACGGAACGTTAGTGAGAACTAACCGGAAATTTAACGTGGGGAGACGGAACGTTAGTGAGAACTAACAGGAAATTTAATGTCCGAAGACGGTTTAAGATTTAACGTCTGTAGACGAAACGTTAGTGAGAACTAACGGGAATTTAACGTCTGGAGACGAAACATTAGAAATGTCTAACTGGGATTTAACCTCGGGTGAGGGGGTGTTAGAAATGTCTAATTGGGGAAATTTTACACTTTTGAGGGCCAAAAGGGGTAAATTTAAATTATGGGAAGCTGAGGGACCAAAGTGGCAAAGAAACTTTTAGGCTGTAAAAGAGTCCGGCCGGACTGGGACTCAATTTGGACAGGTTTTAATCAGCGCCAAGGCCGACGCAAATCAGTCCAACTTCCATTGTTTCATGCGAGAGAGAAGAGAGAAAAATCTTCCCCCTTTTGCGAGTTTTGTTCGAATCTTTGCGAGTTAATCATTATGGACGCCAGATTAGGGCCACGGGCTCGTCACAGAAGGACTAACAATGAGAGAGCGAGGTTGATGAGGACCGTACTGACCACCGCTCTTCCCATGGATCCAACCGAGTTTTATCCGGCTCGGGACACTCATAAATCCAAGGAAGGGATCGCGAGACAGGTAAATATCCTCTAAATTTCGTTAATTTTTAGAATGTGCATTCTTGAATATTAGGAATCTGATTAGGATTGAGTTAGGGCTTTTGACTTTACGATGTGCCTTTGTCGAAATTGACTAGAGCTTAGTTCAATTGACATTACGGGTAGACAACATAAAAATTTTGGTTGCAAAATTCCATGTCTAGGGGTGTTTTTCAAAATTAAAGTAAGTTTAATTTGGGACGGAGTAATTTTTTGAAATGTTCGAAATGTTTGAAAGTTCCAACTTCGACGGATTTTTCGAGATGTTCTGAAAGTTCCAAGTTCGACTGATTTTTCGAAATGTTTTGAAAGTTCCGAATTCGACGGATTTTTCAAAAGGTTTTGAAAGTTCCGATTTCGACGGGTTTTTCGAAATGTTTTGAAAGTTCCGAATTCGATGGATTTTTTCGAAATGTTTTGAAAGTTCCGAATTCGACGGATTTTTTGAAATGTTTTGAATGTTCCGAATTCGACGGATTTTTTTGAAATGTTTTGAAAAGCTTGGACCGTGAATATTCTGACTGGGATAGGAATATTTTTAGGAGAAGATAGCTATATCTGTGTTTTATCATCTTGATATGCGCCTGTGTATTCTGTACATGTTATCTCTGTAGTAACGTACTTTTGCCATGTTCACCTGCAGGGGCGAGGGCCGGTCGATGTACGTAACTTGAAGAGCAGGGGAGCCTTTGAGGCGGTTCATGCACTGTGGGAGATATTCCCAGACGAGGCTCGAGATGGAGAGAGGAGTCCACGGCAGTTCGTGGTTGACTCCAGTTTGGCAGGATTTATTAGCGCAGTAGCCGCGGTGGCTTCGACGCAGAGGGCGAGGGTTCGGCATGTTGCTCTTAGCGAGTACTGGTGGGATACGACCCACACGTTCCATTTCAGATGGGGGGAGGCGACCATGGCTCCCACTGACTTTGCAGCGATTATTGGGTTGCCATTCTGGGGCAATACTGTTTTGTGGGTGGATGGCTACACCCAGGAGCAGTTGTTGGGGCTGCTTGGTTTTGACATTACCGATGCCAGGGGCTTGGGTATTCGGTACAGGCCGATGGAGGCTCATCTGAGGAGGGGCATTGAGGCGTATATGGCAGGGTCCCTGAGGATGACAGCAGAGCGCTTGGCTCGAGGGTTTTTATGGTTCGCTTTATCAGCTACCCTGTTTCCCACTGCTGACACGTCATGTTATTTTCCTCTGCTCGACTCACCGACCGACCTGGAGGTCGTGAGAGGGTTTGCATGGGGAGAGGCTGGTCTGGCCAAGCTCTATCATGCTTTGGATAGGTTCTCGCGGGGAGAGGAGAACACCTTAGGCTGCTTTCAGTTTGGCTTGGATGTGAGTTTCTTTCTTTTTTTCTCTTCCTTGTCTCGTTTGTACTCGTATGTATCTGCTTTGTAGCTGATATAACTTTCCATGTGTTTGACAGGTGAGGTTCTTGGAGGTGTTCCACCCGCAGAGGCGGGAGACCAAGGAGGAGTATGCGTCCTTGTTCCCTGCTATGTTGATTTGGCAGAAGGAGGAGAGGAAGCCGGCAAAGTCGAGGGAGAGCACTCGGCTGACTTACGAGGAGGTGTCTTTGGCCATGAGCCGATGCTTTTCTCCGCGAATCCATCTGACTTGGTGGAGTCAGATTGATGCCTTTGTGGTGCATGCCGCTAGAGATGTTACACGTCGGCGAAAGCTGCTGGTAGGGCTTCATTGCGACGCGATGTACTTGGGTGAGTGGGTGACTTGTCAGCATGGTCCGGGGTCCATTCCTTTGGTTCCGATGGACCCGCCTCTTCACATGCATCATCCTATGTTGATACCGATGGAGGATTTGCAGCGGTACAGGCAGGGCATGTCATACGCCGAATTTATCCTAGAGGATGCGGATTATGAGATTTTCCAAAGGACGAGGCTGAGGAGCCCGCAGGTATTGCACAGAGAGGGCGAGGGCTCTGCATATCCCCGGGACTACCCGCTCCCTTGCACTCGGCTGGCGTATGAGGGGCCTGATGGTTCTCGCAGGCGACTGGCTGTTCCCATTCCGGAGGAGGCGAGGCCTCGGTACAGAGTGGATCCTGATGCTTCGGTGAGTGCTTTGTTTCAATTTTATGTACTTGATAGTAGCATTTTGCAAATGTTGCATCTGTGCTGTCTGTTTGTCTTTTGACGGCTTTCCTGATTTGCAGGTGTCTGGCCGTACTTACAACCAGGCTGTGAGACGTATGGATGGGATAGCCAACTATGCCAGGAGACTCGTGGAGTTCCTGTGGTGTAGTTCTCGGAGGAGCGCGGCTGTGCATGAGCCGATGTCGTCTAGGCCGTCTTCAGCGAGAGACTCATCTGCCTTCACGACTGGTGGGGCAGATTTCACGCAAGGGTTCAGCCAGTTCTCTGGTGAGACGGCGGGGTTCGGAGCTCGTCACTCTTCGTATTCGGGACATGAGCGAGGAGAGTCCTCTGGGACGTATGTGCAGAGGCGGCATTTCTCGTATTCCCGCCTTGAGGAATTTGGAGATTACCTGTCCTCTGTGGATCCGGCTGCGGCGGGGCAGTATTACGAGTGCTCGGATGACAAGCGGGACTCTGAGTAGTCCCCCTTTTTTTAGACAATTAGGTGTATTGCCCAAATGATTTGATTTGTATTTGAAAGGGCTTTTGAGGCGAACCCTTGTATTTTGAATATTTATTTAGTGATTACCTTCCTTTATTTTGGCAAATAAGCAAGTAGGTTGATCAAAAATAAATAATAATGGGACATGCATAAAAATTTGAACTGGTCAAAATTTATATCTATATGCACTGTTATTTAATTAATTGCACTGTTGCATGAGCCCGGGGCGGATGTGGTGTCGGCAGTGGATGATTAATCATACGGATGCATGTAATTTAGACAAGGCTTGAACAGGAGGCTATTTGGAAATGTTCCTAAGTTTTGAGGCAGCTGGCTGTAGAGTTGACCAAGTCAACCAAAAAAACAGTCCGGCCGAACTGGGACTCATTTCCAGTTTGTTTTAAATTGCAGTCCAGTTTTTGCAATTTAGAAAACACTACGTTTGCTTCTGATCAAAGCTGATTTCTCCTTTGAGTTCTTGGAGGTTTCCTTTGCTTTTCATGGCTCCATTTACCAGGTTATCGTCTCAAATGCAAGAGCGATATTTGGATAGTTTCCAGTCGTGGGTACGACACCACATGAGGCAAAGCAAGGGATTTTTCGAGGGCTGCTATAGGATGAAAGCGATTTGGGCTTTGAAGGAGCTCATGCCGGATTGGGATCTCTTAAGAGCTGCTGCTCGTTTTTGGGACGTAAGGAAGCACGTGTACAACTTTTCGTACAACGAGATTATGCCCACATTTGAAGATTTCCGGGCCCTACTTGGAGGACCGGAGGCGGAGCAACTGGTTCTTCCTTTGACGGGCGGCATGACCACCGTTGAGAAGTTAGTGTCTTTACTTGGCGTCTCAGCTGAAGAAGCATACATGATGCTAATACCGAACACGGATTATGATGACATTTCGGGGCTGCCCGATAAATTTATCGGTGTTGAGGGGATCTTTTTTGCGTGGAACGCTTTTGCTCTGTGCGCAATTGCCACTTTGTTCACGTTCACGCCCCTGGATGTGTGCAATCACAGCGTACTGGACCTGGTGAGGCAGTGCCGGAACGGAGGAGACATTGTGCCTTTGATCTTGGGCAAGATGTTCCTTGGCATAGGTTGGATGGCGACCGGCAGCCGATACATGTGGGGAGGGAGTCCCGCTGTGCTTACTCTGTGGTTGAGGGAGCGATTGCAGATGGTGCCTGAGGTGCCAATGTCATGTGATCCCTGGTCCTTTTCTCGACGTCCTTTGGTGATAGGAGGCGATCAGGCTGAATTAGAGCTTTGGATGGCCAGACTCCGCACGCATCATTTGCGATGGTGGGTTCCTCATTGGAAGTTACAAACTTGCCGGACCGCTCAGGAGGGTCTTCTTGTTGTCAGAGTCCCGGGGGTGTCCCAGACTTCTTTCTATATTCCATCATTGGTGCTGCGACAGTTCGGGCTGGATCAGGTGTCGTTGACGTGTTGGATAATGCTGCTACCTTTGAGGTGGGATCTCTTCTGATGGAAGATCCTTCGACGCTATCACTGCTCATACGGTTGTGGCAGTATACGTCCTTTCCTGCCAGGGCTCTCTTTTACCGGAGAGGGGGCATTGTTCTGTTAACGCAATATTTGAACTGGTATGAGGAGTGTATGGGGGAGACACAGATGGCTATTTTGTGGAGACAAAGGGAGTTGTTGGGCCTTGATTACCCTGACGGCTCGACTCTGAGGAGGGCCGAAGCGGCAGCTAACCCTCAGGATTGTACTGGGATGATATGGCTGATTATGAGGCCAACGCTAGTCGGGCGGCCGATCAGAGCATAGATATGATGACTCGGAGAGAGGCAGCTCGTGATAGAGCTAGGGAAGGGGCTGCGTTGGCAGCTACAGGTTTGACGGAGGCATCGGGAAGGGTCCCAGAGCCAGGTAGAAGGACTATGGGGATATTCCCTGTGAAAGTGAAGAATACCCGTCGTGGAAAAGGGAAGGGGGAGAAGGATGAAGGACCAAGTACGGGGGACTAGGTTGACCTTGCTGTCTGGAATATCCACCCATTGTCATTGCAGATACATTAATTGATTAATGTATATTGTATTTTTGCTAGCGTGTAGCGAGTCAAGAGTTGACCGTGCTTGAACTCATATCTGTAGGTTAATTTAAAGAGTTTTTCGAAACACAAGCGATTGGTGCTTATTTGTTTTTTTTTAATTTTTGAGACCGAACCAATGATGGCTACCTACGTTCCCCTTTTACAATTAGACTAAGGGGCTCAGGTCACCGTAGTTCGACACTTTAGGTGAAATTTGAGAAAAAGACAAAAGAAGTGCGACCCTATTTTTTACGTGGATCATTATCGGGAATGTATCCAGTTGGGTATTACTCTTTTAGCACTTTAATTTTACTGAGGGGTGGTGTATGGGGAAGGAGAGTTGACTCGTGCTCTTCCTCAAACGAAGTATCTGCGGAGCCTGCTTCCCTTTACGGGGTTAACGAAAGGGTTCCCATACAAATCTGCTAACTTCATGGCTCCTCTGGAGAATATTCTTTGTACCACGAATGGGCCTATCCAGGTAGGCTCCCATTTTCCGAGGGGATTGGTCTGTGTAGGAGGCTTTTCCTTGAGCACCAAGTCGCCTTCTCTGATGTCTCGAATCTTGACTTTCTTATCAAATGCTCGGGCCATTCTTCTTTGGTAGGCACGAGTATGCTCCATGGCTTTCAATCTGCGCTCGTCGAGTAGAGCTAGTTCGTCGTGACAGATCTGGAGCCATTCGACTTTATTGATTCCATTTTCCAAGAGGACTCGGAGGGATGGAATTTCTAATTCCACTAGTAACATTGCTTCCATTCCGTATGTGAGTGCGAAGGGAGTCTCCCCTGTGGCGGTTCTGACTGATGTTCTGTATCCCCAAAGCGCTAGATGTAGCTTTTCGGGCCAATCCCGACCTCTGACGGCCATTTTTCTGATTATCATTACGAGAGTCTTATTTGCTGCCTCTACTACACCATTAGTCTGCGGTCTGTAGGGAGAAGACTTATGGCGTGTAACTCTGAACTCGGTCAACAGTTGGTCACAATCTCCTTCAAAGCGGGTCCCATTGTCGGATATGATCTCGTTGGGTACCCCGTATCTACACAAGATGTTCTCTTTGATGAACTCGGCCACCTTCTTAGAATTCAGTACTTTGTATGATCTGGCTTCTACTCATTTGGTGAAGTAGTCGACTGCGACTAGTATGAACTCGTGACCATTGCTCCCTGGTGGAGTGATTTTGCCGATGACGTCGTTTCCTCACGTGGCGAAAGGCCATGGCGTAGTCATGCAATAGAGCTCGTGAGGAGGAATGTGATTAAGGTTGGAGAACCGTTGACATTTGTCGCAGCTTCTAACGAACTGGATGCAGTCTGTTTCCATTGATACCCAATAGTAACCCATACAGAGGATGATCTGTGTTAATGCTCTGGCATTCATGTGCGGACCGCAGGTTCCGTTGTGAACTTCGTTCATCAGCTCGCTGGCTTTTCTTTATTTACACACCGGAGGAGTGGTCCTTGGTGGCGCTTCTTGTACAACATACCCTCCAGAATGACGAAATGGGATGCCAGGCGTTTTAGTGCCATCATGTTTTTGGCTTTAATCCCTTCATTGTATTTTCCATCTTCATTTGTGAAGGACGCTTCTCCGTTTTGGAGGTATTGGTAGATTTGATTGTACCAGGGTTCGTCGATCGGTTCATGTTCAACTTGGATCTCGCAGCAATAAGCGGATGTTTACCGTCTGCCTATTCTGAGGGGTTATACTGATTTCCCTTCGGGAATTTCGACAAGAGATGCTAGAGTAGCCAGGGCATTTGCAAAGCGGTTCCTGTCTCTTGGCAAGTAGTGGAAAGAGATGTCCTTGAACTGAGCAATGAGCTCCTCCATGTACGTGTGGTACTTCTGGAGGCCAGAATCCATTGTCTTCCATTTGTTGGACACTTGATTGATGATCAATGCTGAGTCTCCGTATACTTCCAATTCTGAGATGCTGCTCTCAAGAACGACTTCTAGGCCGACTGCACAAGCGTCATACTATGCTGCATTGTTGGTTGCTTCAAAGTTCAGTTTGATGGCTATGGGAGTGTGCTTGTCTTTAGGATAGACCAAAAGCATTCCTATACCATTTCCCTTCTTGTTGGATGCCCCATTGAAGAAGAGTTGCCAGCGGTTTGCGCTGTCGAGTGAGAAAATCCCATCATTCGGAAACTGCGGATCAGGACCCTTGAGTTCACTACTTGGGAAGTATGCCAGTTGATCTGCCATTACTCTGCCCTTTGTTGATTTTCTGACCATGTACTTGATGTCGAACTCAGCCAAGAAGAATGACCACTTGGCTAGTCTCATTGATAGAGATGGCTTGTCGAAGAGATATCTGACGGGGTCCATCTTGGAGACCAGGAGCACTGAATGTGACTGCATGTAGTGTTTCAGTTTCCCGACTACCCATACCAAGGCGGTACAAGTTTTCTCTAATGCTGAGTAACTGAGTTCATTTCCCTGAAGCTTTCAGCTTACGAAGTAGATTGCATGCTCAACTCTGGAATCTTTCTGTTCTTACACCAACATTGCTCCAATTGATGTGTCTGTCACTTTCAGTACAGGAGGAGTGGTTTATCTTCATGTGGTGGGCACAAGATTGGGGGATTCACTAAGTATGTATTGATTTTCTCGAAAGCTGTCTAGCACTCGGAGTCCCATTTGATGTCAGCATTCTTCTTCATTAGTTTGAACATTGGCTCGCAGAGAGATGTCAACTGGTTGATGAAGCGGCTGATGTACTGAAATCTTCCCATAAAACTCTTCACTTCTGTCAGTGTCTGCGGCGACTTCATGTTGATGATAGCCTTGTTTTTCCTTGGGATCGGCTTCGATACCTCTTTCTGTAACCATGTACCCCTGTACTTTGCCTCGCTTGACGCTGAAGGTGCACTTTGCAGGGTTCAATCTCAAGGAGTGCTTTCTGAGTCTGTTGAAGAACTTTTTCAAATCTATCATGTACTGCATGTCTGATCCTCTGGAGTGGATGATCATGTCATCGACATATACTTCGATTTCCTTGTGAATCATGTCATGGAAGAGGGCTATTGCAGCCTGCTGGTAAGTAGCCCCAGCGTTCTTTAAACCGAATGGCATGACCGTGTAACAGTATGTCCCCCACGGAGTGGTGAAAGCAGTCTTGGCTTGATCTTCCTCGAACATCTTGATCTGATTTTATCCGGCAAACCCATCCACGAAGGATTTTAATTCGAAATTTGCCGTGTGTCGACTAGCATGTCGATGTTGGGCAGTGGGAAATCATCTTTAGGACTGGCCTTGTTAAGATCTCGGAAATCCACACAGCATCTGACCTTTCCATTGACCTTGGTGACCGTCACAATGTTTGAGAGCCAGGTCGGGTACTCAATTACTCTGATGAAGCCGACGTGGAGCATCTTCTCAATTTCTTCTTTCACTTGCAAGGACCATTCTGGCTTAATCTTGCGCAATTTCTGTTTGATAGGCTTGGATTCTGGATCCAGGGGAATTCTGTGCTCTACGATTGAGGGATCGAGTCCTGGCATGTCCTCATATGACCAGGCGAACACGTCAACATATTCTTTGAGTAGATTTATCAGGGATTTTTTTTCTGCACCGGCGAAGAAACTGCCCACTTGTGTCTCTTTTGGCTCTTGCACCGTCCCCAAGTTCACTTTGGTCATAACCTCTTCGGCAGCTTGGGCCCGATTGTCCTCTTGGTTTACTACACGCTTGAGAACTTCTTTAATGTATTGTTCGTTTAGTGTGTCTGCTTCTTTATCAAGTGAGTCATTATTAACGTCTTTTAAGTTGTTTGTTAACTTATCAGTTGTTAAAGTGGCAATGAGGGGATAATCCGAAAGGTCAGACTTTTCATTAAATGCGAACGAAAATACATTGTTGGCTACATTATCATAGTCTTCCGGCGTGAGGCCGTTGGACGACTCAGAAGGGCTGGACTTTGATAAGGGCGGCTCGAGAGGGTTTGAGACCGGGTTTAGGGAGATGTGGGTGCGAGGCCCGGCTTGTCTTCCATTTACGTGCGGCTTGCCCTTGGTCGGTGAAAGTTACCCGGTTTTCGGTGGCATTCTTTGGATGCTTGGTGAGGGTTCGGGGTCGAGAGGCTTGGCCTGTTGTCCCGATCATGGCGATCATCTTGTTTTCGGAGCCCGGAGTCAATCGGGTTTGGCACCTCCATGACTTCTTCAAAAGACTTTGTAGAGCGGGTCCAGCGAGAGCGTCTTCTATGAATTTTGGTTCCTACGCTTTGGAGTTCTTGTCTCGAATGTGGCCCCGGCGGCTGACCCGAACAGTCTGTTTCCCGTGAAGAGTGTCTCGAGCTGCTCTTCTATGTCTGGGATTCCTTTGAATATGTATTCATGTTGAACTGTGGTGGCAATTGGTCCAGGTAGAGCTGTTATGTCGAGGAACGCTCCCCTTATCGGATTAGCCTTGAGTCCTCCAAAACGCTTGAGGTCCCGTGCTAGCTTTCCCATCCTTCTTGTAGTCTACTGTCTTTCTTTCCCTGCTTCTTTCTCATCTTCATCAGTTTCACTTTCGGTCCCCTCGGTTACTGTCGGTTCATTTGTCGGTTCCCTCGGTTCGTCGGTTCCCTTGTCGGTTCCCTTGACGGTTCCCTCAGTTCCGCTGTCGATTCCCTTGGTGAAGTAATGAGCGAGGTCAAAACTGTAAGGTTGGAGGCTGGGTCTGCCGTTGGAGGTCCCCCTTTTGCGGGCTGCTGCCTTGGTGATGGCGAGCCTTTTTTTTTCTTTGATATCAGCTGGTGTTGGCACATAACCGAGCCCCTGGACTGTAGTGTGGTCCTTAACCTCGATTACTTGGTGTTGGCCTTGTAACCTTTGCGAGCCCTAGTCACGGGATGAAGTTCATGAGTTTCATCATCTTCATGGCGGGAGGGATTTTGTCCCGAAGCAGTGGAAGGTCCACGTGCATATTTGGATCTTGGAGGTTTCCAAGGTGAATACAGTTAATGCCATATCATCACCATGCTTGATCTCTAACACTGGAATGTCGTTGGTGTTGGTCCCCTCGGTGGTGACACTGTCGCCATAGACTGTTGTTAGCTCATTGCCTTGCATGAACTTGATAAACTGATGAAGGGTGGATGCCACACCATTTATTTGATGCAACCAGGGTCGCCCTAGGATGTCTGTGAAAGTGATAGGAATGTCCAACACTTGGAATTCGGTGGGAATCATCCGCTTGCCGAACCAAATATTTAGAGTAGCAACCCCGAGAACTGTGCGGGAAGTAGAGTCATAGGCCTTAACAGTGTGGACTAAAGGCTTCAGATCTGTGAGCTTGATGTCGAGCAGGTCCATCATCTTGGCGGGCAAGACATTCATTCCGGAACCTCCATCTACCAGCATACGGGGAAGGCGACGCTCGTCCAGCTGAACTGTGATGTAGAGCGGCTCATTGTGATCAGCCCCAACTTTTTGGCAGGTCCAAATCTGTGAAGGTGATGATGTTGCCGTAGTGGATGTTGTCGATCATCTGAATTACTTCGTCTGGAGTTGCGTCCACGGGGTCCATGGAGCGGGCCAAACTTTCCTCTAGCTTAAGCTTGTGAGGGTATGAAGATGTAAGCAGAGACCAAAGAGAAATGTTTGCCTGGGTCTGCTTGAGCTGAGTGAGGATCGGGTCCTCCTTCACGGAATTTGTGTCTTCGAGCAAGTCGGGTTGCGGTTCTGGCTCCGTTGGCTTTTTGGTGGCCTTGGGTGGTAATACATGGATTTGACCCGATCGGGTCAAGACGCTGACATCGGGCTTGGTCCCTTCTGAACAGGTCGCTCTAAGCTGAGCCATAGTCAGAGGAGGATTTCTCGAAGCATAGGGCCATATGTCCTCTCTCAATTCGTTCACTGTAGATGTGTTCCCGAAGGCTTCGGCAGCTTTCCGGATTCTATTCCAGGATACTAGTTTGGGTGCCTCCGCGGGGAGGGATTCTATGGTTTGCTGCAGCTGTTCGAACGTCAGTGCGCAGCAGTGGTTGCCAGGACTGGATTGTGCATTGCTGACCCTCCGGGGGAGGTTAGAGAGTTCTTGGTTCAAGCGACCGGTCTCTTTAATCTCTTCACGGTATACCGCACTTCTTTCCTTCTTGCTGAGCATGCTCAGGGCATTCTGGAGTTGGGTTAGGCGATAGTCATGATTTGCTAATTTTCCTCCACTTTTATCCCATATCAGCTCTCTTGCAGTAGAGCCTACGTCGAGAGTTAGCGCCTGCGTTTCTTCCCATGTGAGAATAGCCAGTGCTTCCTTGAGCTGTATGCGGCAGTCTAGATAAACTTCCATCGGGGAGAGCTTTCTCTCCTGCTTTAAGTGAGTGGCGGGTATGTCGGAAAGTGAGTACACGGCTTCCCGAACGTCTGCCCATGTGACTGGTTTTTGCCCCAGTTGGTCGTTTCTGTAAACGAATGCCGTAGTATGTGGAATCTCCCTTAGCAGCTGCTGGAGATGTATTTCCATCTTTCTTTTCTTTTTGAGTAGAACTTCCTCCTTCAGTTGGCCTTTTAATTTGAGAGCGGAAATGATCCGCTCCCATCCTCCCAGGACCCTTGGGATTTCGGTTTTGTTGACTTCATGACCGGCTTGGAAGAGAATGGTTTCATTGTCTTCATCGTCGCTTTCACAGAGGACTTGCTTTTCTCGGGGAGATAAGCGCTTGTATTCTTCCAGTTGTTTGGCTAGGTATTCCTTGTGCTGTGCCATTCCATCTCCTAGGTCGTAGGGACCGTTGACCGCCCTCCCTTGCTAGAGGGGGTTTGATGATAAGTGATGGTAGCCCAGGAAGTTGCCATGGGCAAAACCTTTGAGGTTTAACTGGTCTAGAGTGGCCTCTAGTTTGCTGTCTGAAACTGCCTATGACGCTTTAAGGGCTTGGTCCCTATGAGTCTGCTGAGCTTTGTTTTCATCCCAGAGGCGGTTCTCCTGAGCGGCTAGTTCCAAGAGGGCTTTCCTGGCGAGAGCTAAACAGTCTCCATAGGTGCGTGCCGTCTGACTGGTGTCTAGAACATTAATCACATCCAAATCCCCGAATGGCGGAAACACTTGGGTTATATTGACGAAGGAATTCGAGCTGGGACATTCCATGCGGCCTTCCCTGTTCTCAGTTATCAAGAATTTTGCCCATATCTGTTTGATTAAACCTATGGGGGTATTGAATTCTGAGATGTTGATGGTCTCGTGATCTCACTGGATAGCCAGGTCTATCAGAGCTAGTAGTTTGCTGGCGGGATGCCTAAATTTGGGGCCGTGATGGCTGGGAGCAGGGTCGAACTTGAGCATGTTGATGCTAAGGTGATCATTCCTTTCTTAGGAAGCTTGATCTGTCTTGCGGGGAAGACTCTCACAGATGTTTTCAGGGTGGCTGCTGGAAGCGTTCCCGTGGTTGATCTGATTTGTAGCAGAGTGAGGAGCTCTGTCTCCTTCGCTGATGCCTTTGGCCTTGGCGGCGCTCTTGGCTGTAAGCTTGACTGACGGTACAGGCCGGTTGCCACTGGGGCTGGTAATTAGAAGTGATAATGAGCTTTGAGCTCGCTTGGCCAGGGCCTCATTACCATGAGCAGGCAATCGTCGAGGGTAACTTCGGCATTGCAGAATATTATAATAAGGACCGGATCCTTGGCATCATCGGGATATCTGGAAAAGATAATGTTGACGAAGTCGTCGTCAGTCACATGACCAGAGGGGTTCTTTGTCGTGTCAACCAGTTGTTTCCATTCGCCGGATAAATGCATGTACTGGATGTTGAGCTTGAAAATTTCCATGGTATTGGATCCCTCTTCGTAGGTGACTTCATCGGAACTGGTGCCATCCTAAAACTGAGCATATGTATGTAGGGATCTTCCTATGGATCCACCGCATCTTCGACTCCGGAGAGTCCTGATTCGTTGTCGTCTGACGGCTCAACCCAGACATAAGGAAGTCTCGCGTCCTGCTGTGAAGCTGGAGCTGCTAGAAAAACATCATGCCCTTCGCTTGAGAAAAGGTGCTTGGCGGGCAATTCCTCGTGTAGGACATCCCATACGACTGACATGCATTCATCACGAGTGTGCCGATGCTTGTTGACCTTTATCACGAAGATTTCTTCGCCTGGCGGGGCCAGAGAGTTGGCTTGGAGGATGCTGACAAATCTCCGACCGGAGACAGGGGGTTTGTGTGCCCGCATCATTGCGATGCTCAGGGTTTCTTTCCAGTCTGCATCCAAGTTTCGAAAACGGCAGTTGAACTTGATGAATCTGACTGCTTCAGGATCTGCCTGTTCGAGGACGTTGACATAGTTAGCACCTACGGACTCTGAGGGATTCTGATGAGATTTGCCCCGATAGTCCCTTGGTCGACTTGAAGGAGGTAACCCCGGTGCCTGGCTGCGGGCAAGCTTGGCTGTTGTCTCGGCTTCGTTGCCTATGAGGAAACTGTCCCCTCTGATGACTTCATGACATCAAGATCTCCATGCCGGTTAATGAACTTGACGCACTGATGGAGAGTGGAAGCTATGGCTTTCATGTGGTGTAGCCATGGGTGTCCCAACAGAGCTGTAAATTTGGACGGGATGTCCATCACATGGAATTTTGCTGGCACCATTTAGGTTTCGAACCAGAGCTCCAGAGTCACCGTTCCCAGGATGGGCCGAGACGTGCTATCGTAGGCTTTGATAGTTTGGGCAGATGGGATCATGTGGCCTTCGTCGATGCGTAGAGCTCGCATCATGCTGAGGGGGAGGACATTGACTGCTGATCCATTGTCTACCAATACCCCGGGGAGAGAGATGGTGTTGAGCCGGAGAGTGATGTACAAAGCTTCATTGTGCCATGAGGCCTCTTTCGGCAAGTCTTCGTTACAGATGGTGAGCATACTACCGTACAACTGGGAATCGTAGATCTGGTCTCTTTTCGGAGAAGGAGAGTCATCGAGCCATCCATTTCCTGTCTTTCTCTTGAGAGGCAAAGCTTTTGGTGGTGCCTCGGGATTGTGTCGAGGTAGCTTGTGGCGGTGGCCGCCCTTGGTCAGCACGTTGATTGAGTGCGAATGCCAAGTTGACTTTGACTTTCCTTTGCCGGCCTATGCTCTGAAGTTGGGCAAATTGAACCTTGGCTGATCCCGCGGGGGATTAGGCTTCTGGCTGGCGGTAAGGTTGCCAAGATTTGAGCTATTCCGGTGTTCTGAGGCCTGAACTTTGGCGTCAGCAGGATTTTTTGGCTTTTCCACCCCTGTCTGCTGTAAAGCTGCGTGGCCTGAAGGAAGGGAGGACTGGCTGGAGTAGAGTATGTAGTAATCGAACTTCTCGGATGGTTCTCCGAGTGTACCCACTCTGGTGTCTCTAGCTTCATATCTTTATTTTAGTTTCTGTTGAGAAGACTTCTTCTTATGCTTTCTAGGAGAATCACCCCTGATCATGTCTTGGAACTCGTACTCAAGGCATTCAGAGCAGTCACAAACATCGTAACTGATGTGGACGTTTGATGAGGACCTGGCTGGAAGAGGAGGAGGAACTTTCTCTGCGGCAATCTTCTTTGGCACCCATTCGATGGAGTTCACACTGTTGTTGTTTGGAAAAGGGTTTCCGACTGTGTTAGGTCCACGGGGATGCTCCAATTTTCCTTCCTCGATCAAATTCTGGATTTCGTACCGTAGCCCCACGCAGTTGTCAGTGGTGTGCCCATCATACTGGTGGAGGCACAGTATTTGCTTTTATCAGCGTTGACTACGGAATTCTTGGGCGTGTAATTTTCAACAGGCTTGAGGAGGCCTTCTTTGATCAACCCTTTCAGCATCTTACTCAGAGGCATGTCCAACTTGTTGAAGTGCACGAAAGGCTACTTCGGGGTGGAGTTGTTGCTTTACGATACTGGGTTTCTGTTGCACGACTGCTGTCCCTGATGGATGTAGTTGACGGACGTATCTTTCCCTTTGCTGGGAGCCGGTGCGGGATTGAATGTAGCTGCTGATCTGTATTTGTACGGTTGTACTGTGGCCAGTTTTTCCTTGAGATCCTTTTCAAACTGTGAGCCGGCATTGACCATGGCTCGGAGATCTGGAAAGAAGTGATGGCTGATGAGCGTTTAGATGGACGGCCTCAAGCAGGACTTGAAAATCCGCATATGTTCATCCTTGGAGAGTGGCTCCATAATTTCAGAGAGTTTCCAACACCACTTCTTGTAGAATTCTCCGACGCTTTCATCTTCTTTCTGCTCGGTGGTGATTAAGTCCTCACGGCTTGTTTCCCACTCTAGGTTGGATCTGTACCGCTCTAGGAAGATATTGCTGATTTGATCGCAGGTATGGCGATCTGCAGGCTTGACCCTTAGGAACCACCGTAACGCTGAACTTTTGAGCGTATGCTGGAAGTGATCGGCCATTTGTTGGAGGTTTGCTCGTTTCGCTCTCATGCCGAGAACGTAGGTGTCAACATGCGTCTGTGGACATTCGGTTCCGTCGAATCGGTCCATCTCCAGCATTCTGAACTTGGCAGGGAGAGGCATGACCATTCCCGGATATGTGGATCTGAGCGTTTCTTGCATTGAGCTGCTTATGCTAGCTTTCAGGTCTTTAATCTTTTCGACCATCCAGGCTAGGGCTGGGTCCTGTGGTGGACTTAGAGGCTCGATGCCGGGTGCTGCCATATGAGCGGCAGTAATTGGAGGTGGGAGGCTTGATATATGTGGATATATGGGGGCCTTTTTTGGACTATATCGGGGTTTGTCCCCGGTGTTTAGAGGTTCATGTATAGGAAATGGGTTGAACCCGGGAGGGTATTGGAGGATATTGACATTTGTTTGGGATGGTCCAGCGGTGCGCTAGTTGTACTGAGTGATGGGAGTAGTACTGGCTTGGCCGTATATGACAGGGGTGCCTTGAGAGGTGGCAACATGAAGCCTCGGTCGGCTGTTTCCTTGGTTCGAAGGCATCCCGTAAGTTGGCAGGGGAGGAACCTGGTTGAAGGTTTGAGGAGTTGATCGGGGAGGATCATCTTCCTCGATTAAGTTGAAAGTACCATCTGACTAGGGAATAGCTGTTATACCTCGCTCATTCAGAAGTTGTACCACGAAATTCTGCTGATCTTCTTTCTGTTTCTTGTGAACCTCGCAGGCCCGGATGGCCTCTTCCAATGTCATATCTATTACCGGTGGCGGGGTTCCATTCCCGCCACGATTTCTCGGTGAGCTTGACATGTCGGAGAGTCTGGCTGAAGGAACTGAGGGAACCGAAGAACTGTCTAACGCTGCCGTAACTGTGACTCTGGCGAGGTGCTGACCCGGAATTCTGAACCACTTTCTGCTCGCTACAGGGAATGAAAGGAAGGGTTTAGGCATCGAAAAGGGTATTTGGCTCAAGGTTTCGGGCTAGTGCAATGTGCAGTTACCGATTAATGTTTATTTAAAACGTATTTTCTCAGAGTCCTAATCGGTTGGAAAAGATCGTGTCTTCTTTTTCCCAACTAACCTAAGGCTCTAATCAGTGAATCTCGTCACTACGTTTATAAGCCCCTCGTTTTCACCTGTAAATCGTCTTCCCGGGACGGACAATCCCAAGTGAGGGTCCTATAAGGCAAGCGAGTTCCACCGACAAAGGAAAAAAGTGAACTTAAGGCTAGCTGGTTATGCAAACTTCCAACGTATGTGACACGCGGGCCACGGTCGAAGTCAACGTCCATGAGCTAAGGTAGAAATCATGCCGAAATTTCGGTATGACCTCTCCTGACTCGCTTACGAGAGGGACCTTAGCTTTTGGCGTTGGCCAAGTTGTGGCTGGTACTGCGCATACGTTGAGGGTTTGGTGACATGGTGTCACATTGAACCTTCGGGTAAGTTTTTCGGCAGGGCTCCGCGTCAAAGTCAAGGCTGAAAAGTTTAAGACTTCGGGTCGGGAACGACCTTCGGTCTGAACTTTTAAGTTTGACTTGTGAGGAAAACTGAATGTACGCTCGTCGAAATTTTTGGAAAAAAATCATTTTTGGGAGTCGCCACGCCATATTTTAAGGTACACTTTGAAAAACCTTTAAAAAGAGAAAAGGGTTCGGGGGTCAGGTAACGTGTTGGGAAGAACTTGAGAGTTCACCCAACACGCCTCGTCCGTAAACGAGTCTTTCGAAATAAACATCCAAACATTCATAATGTGTGCAAACAATAATGACAAACAAGTGTGGTAAAATGAATTTTATTGATTGAATGAGATCCTTACAACTTGTAGACCATTTGATAAGGAAGGCCACATCCCAATTACAAAGCTCAAAACAGATTACAACTGAAAAGGATCTCTGCAAACAGACAAGATGTGTCGCGTGACACAGAACCTGTCTGGCCCGATGTGTCGCGTGACACAGGATCCAACCAGACAAATTGTGTCACGCAACCAGACAAATTGTGTCACGTGACACAGGTTGTCCATCTACAGAGATCTTACAAACTGAACACAGATGAACCAAAAACCAATACAGATCCAATTATATTATCAATTCAGCTTCGGAAATGAATGAATCAACAATTATTCAACTAAGGGGGTGTGGATATAGGAAGATCCACACTCCCTTGGGAATCAAACAACAATTCCAACAATATTAACTCATGAGCATGACATTAGACTAAACAAAATGTATTAAACAGAGAGATTGCGACTGGATTTGAGTAAGCAAGACAGATGGAGTCGAATTACTGAATCAAATGAGAATATAATGCTTGAATTATGAAAATGACATGATAAGAGAGAGAAGTAGGAAATTGGTGAATTACCCTTCAAGATTCCACGAATCCTATACCAAGTCTGGAATAGAACCCTTCAACAAGCAGCTTCTGAGACTGATTGAGCTGGGGAGGAATGGTTGATGGAGGATCTAAATGGTAGCGGGTGACTTGGGTTGAATTGGAGGAGGGTTGGAGGGATTTTGGGTAGGAGAGAGAGAGGTATGCGTTTGCAGTGTGTGTGTTACATTTCTAATTTTGCAGAGTAACAGTATGCAAAAGAGGGATCCAAATATGAGAGGGGTAGGGTCTTATTTAAAGGCTGCTGATGGTGGTTAACTTGTGTTGCACGACCTCCTGCATCCATTTTCCACGGCTCGAGATGTCGCACGACTGAGCACGCCCATAATCGTTTCTGGCGCCAAAACCTGGTTCTGGAACCTTCCAGGTTAATTCCCAACAGGTCCAAACTGGTTTATTCCTTGTAGGTCCTTCTGCATGAGAAAAGTACTTAAAAGTACTTCCTTCGCAAGAAACTTATAAAAAGTTTTCGGAAGTCTCGGGATGGACCGGGAATTTACCAAAGCGCCCCGAGTGCGATTTTATCATATTAAAATGCACCTATAAAGGGTCGCGAATTGGATTGGCGTACTTACAGAGCCCCTCGGCAACGTCACTTATGGAAGAAGTGAGGTTGTCGATAAGACAAGACCCAATCCCTATGAGCGGCTGGGGGATATGGCGGATGGCTAGACAATGATTGATGAGATCGGATGGCTGGACCTTTGGAGAAAGGATTCCTACGTATCCCTAGGAGGGAATCAAGCCGGTCGTAGTTCAGACTATTCGGAGGTGTCTGACCCAAATGAGACTGTTAGGAGGCGTCTGAACCCGGTGGAAGACTGTTGGGAGGCGTCTGAACCCTGTGAAAGACTATTTGGAGGTGTCTGAACCCTGTGAAAGACTGTTTGGAGGCGTCTGAACCCTGTGGAAGACTATTTGGAGGCGTTTGAACCCTGTAAAAGACTGTTTGGAGGCGTCTGAACCCGGTGGAAGACTATTTGGAGGCGTCTGAACCCGGTGGAAGACTACTTGGAGGCGTCTGAACCCGGTGGAAGACTATTTGGAGTCGTCTGAACCCTGTGAAAGACTATTGGGAGGTGTCTGAACCCTGTGGAAGACTATTTTGAGGTCCTGAACCCTGTGGAAGACTATTGGGAGGCATCTAAACCCTGTGAAAGACTATTTGGAGGCGTCTGAACCCTGTGAAAGACTGTTTGGAGGCGTCTGAACCCTGTGAAAGACTATTTGGAGGCATCTGTACCCTGTTGCGCGAGATGAACTGAAAGAAGCGATTTTTTCGAGAATGGGAGACATGATGATTTGTAATTTGAATGAGATATGATTTCATATCTGTGCTGTACTTACCTGTAGCTGCCGGAGGGACTAAGGCTATGGTTGGTTATGGTTAAGAGTTGTAGCTGTCGTAGGGTCTAAGGCTACAACTGCTGATGATCGTGTGGCTGCCGGAGGGACTTATACCACTGTTTGTTGAAGAGTTGTTGGATTGCCGTTTGCGGGATGGTCTTTGTTGGTGATTGACTGACTTTGGGAGCTTTTATCGGATAGGACATGAATTTTACTGTTAGATTTCCATGAAAAACAGATTTTGCTGATGATTTGGTGACGGGGCCAATGATCTTGATGAACCTTGCTGGGAGACTGCTAGATTGGGATTCTTTGGCTCGATTTTGGCTGAGGGATAGTCCTCATGATTCGAAGGTGTTCAGTTGATCATTGTACCTGCGGGGGGAAAATTGCAAAGTATGCCACAGGGGTTAAAGCTTGAAACAGCAAACCACATGGGTGGTTTTGGAAAATATGATCGGGGAACTATTAAGTCGCACGACGTATTAAAGAAAGCGGACAGTCCTTTTAAAACCTTGAACAATCACCATTTGAAAATTACACAGCTGAGAGGGAGACGAACAGCTTGAGAGGAAAAGGATGCTAAGCACGAATTGGTTGGAAAATCCAGGGAAATCAAGGGCTTGATTCGGATTCTTCTTGGGACAATGCCTCCTAGAACACACCCGACGAAGAAAGGGCCGCAACATGCCGAGTTAGCTGCTCGTCGGAAGGGCATTCAACGAAATCAGTGGCCATTCATCCCGCAAGCTGTGAGGGGAGAGTTTTATCCTCAACTTAAAGAACATACTTCTGCGACCGAGAAGAAATCCACGGTATGCTTCCTGTAACCCTCGCTTTCATTGGGACTGAATTGATTTTGAAATTGAATTTTTATGCCAAAAAGATTCGAATTTTGCATGCGAAATTATGAATTAACTGCATGAATTAAACTAGGAAAAGATGATGATTGCATGCTCTATGACTTTACCTAATTTTGTTTGAAAAAAAGGCAAGACAGATTAAATAGGAAAAAAAGACTATTTTTTATGTAAATTGGACATGTATGAACATTGATTGACATGCTTTTAAAGAGAAAATGAGATATTCATACCTGCGCTGTGTTTACCTGCAGAGATTGTGTACCCGAGGCTCTCCGGAGGTGATTGGCAGGTTGTGGGATAGCTTGCCCGGCAGCCAGGAGCTGATTCACTTGCCTAAGGGCATGATTTATGCTACTGGGCTAAGACAGTTCTTTGAGATGACGAAATCCATCGGAGATACCCAGAGGAGTGTTGAGTTGATGAGAGCTTTCTGGGAGTTCTGGTGGGAGACTACCCATTCTGACCACTTTTCTTGGGGCGAGGCGACTGTCACGCCGTACAATTTTGCAGCTATTACCGAATTACCATTCACTGCTGAGCCTCTCTATCTTGATGAGCCTGCGCCTGTTACTGATCCCCAGCCCCTCACTGATGTAGATTTTATGGGGTTGCTCGGTTTCATTCCCCGAGACAAGAAGGGGAATGGATATGAGCTGGGTGAGCTTCACGGCCATGTTGGGGAACAGAGCAGGGACTATCCTGCGAACTTGGATGATTCTGAGGAGAGCCGGCTGAGAGCCGAGAGACTAGAGCCGACCTTTGTGTGGGTTGGCCTCTCTGACATGCTGTTTGTCAACAGTGCTTCTATTACCCTGATTTCTTTGCTGGAGCTTTTGAGGATCTGGGCTGCTGTCGGGACCCGGTCTTGGGGTGAGGCCGGCCTAGCTGAGATGTACCTGGCTCTTGATGACATCATCAGGGGGAAGGCCATGACCTTCAACTGCTGCCACATGGCATTTGAGGTATTTCTCATCTTGACCTCTTTTCTTTGGCATATTTTCTGTCATTTATTACTGTTGTCTCACTTGCTTTGATATATCTTTTCAGGACTGGGCATATGAGATCTTCAGCTGCTACGCCTAGCAAGTCCAGGACGCATTTCCTGTTACCACATTTCCTGCTCTGATGCGGTGGGTGAAGGACGCAAGGAAGAAGAGGATGGCTGATTCGAGGGGCAGAGTGATAGACTCATATCAGGATACACTGGTGTGCTTGAGAGGGACTCCCCAGAGCTTGAGTCTATTCCCTTGGGCTGGCAGATATGATGATCATGATTTGGATTATGCTGCGCACTTGACAGGGTGTCGCAAGCTACTTGTTGGCTTGTCCGGGGATGCCTTATATTTGGGAGAGAGAGTTTATAGGCAGCACGGTCCAGATAGGATTGCTCAGGTCCCCGTTAATCCTCCGAGGGACATATGGTTTCCCAGGAAGCTGGATGATCTAATTACTTTGATCCAGGGTGATGGTGCCTATAACCATATTGTGGAGGGAGGAGATTATGCAGGGTATGTGGCGGAGAGGTTACGGTCACCTCAGGTGATGGCGAGGCGTGGTGCTCAGGATTGGAGCTTTGCTCGATCTTATACTAGAGCTCTGGACATGGTTGAGCAGCTGGAGAGGAGTGCCCGCTTCTGGAAGGAGCGGTACCTAGCCCATATTTCAGATGATGATGATTCCACACCTAGCTTGCCTGAGAGGAAGAGAGCTCGAGTTGACATGGCTATGAGCGGGCAGAAGAGACCCCGGACCAAGAATGCCTCATATACTTCTTCCAGCTCTTTTAGCTCAAAGTACGAGAGTGATGACGCTGATATTCCTATTGATCCTCATGAGATTGAGACGGTTGCCATCCCTGCCGTTGATGAGTTTTACCGAGTGGACCCTGTGATCAATCGAGCTCCTGCTGATGGTCCCGATCGTGTACTGGCTGAGGGGGACGATGAAGAGGGAGAGGACAACGATGAGGATGATGATAACGACTCGAATGATGATGATTTAGAGGGTGAAGATTCGGAGTAGCCCTTTGGATTCGATTGTGACTTGTTGATCATTGTACCTTGCAACAAACAAACACTTTTTGTCTAAACTATTTTCTACTCATTACTTTGCATTAGCTTTGAATTTGATTGCTTATTATCTTAATACATTATTATTAGTTTTTGTTATTTGCAAGAGTCCATCTTTCGGAAAATGGAGTAAAAGGTTATGATGTTGGTGTATATGTGATTTGTATGGTTTGATTGTGTGTATGGAATGATGGATTGATTGTGTATGTATGAAGTATATGGGGTGAATGAATGAATGAACCCTCTCCCAAGTTTTTTACAGATTGGTGGCTGATGATTGCAGCTTTGGACAAGTCGGGGTGTGCCCTGGTAAGAACTGATTGCAGATTGCTGATGTCTCATGTGAGGCAAGGGCTGTCGCACGACCCAAGACTCCTTGTGGTAAGTTGTGTCGCGTGACACAACAAGCCTCACTGACAAGTTTTCCCAACCAAGCTTTATACCTGTCTCACCATAATCCCTTTTGCCTAGGGTAAGAAATTTAGTAGTCCCCCCATGAAGTAGGCTTCAATTACAGAGCTATCCTCATGGATTGAGATTATAAAACTACCCCCACAATATGCACCGATGCACACACAATTTCTCCTTTACCTGACCAAGCCCTAGTATGACATAACTTTCAACGCAGCCCCAATGCAGATAGAAACGTCATGGCCAAGGAAGCAATTATCTTTCAAAATTGAGTCAATCAGTCGCTGAATAAGACTCAGAAATGTATATGTGAAGGGGCACATCTTCTTGAAAGTGGAATGAATTCTGATTTTGTGACACACTCGCTTTTGGGTTGACTCTATTGGGAGAGTATAAGCGTCACAAGGTGTGGAAAAGTGTATGGAAGCCCCTGCTGACAGAAAGACAGTGTTTAGCTCTATTTTCCTATGATGTAGGGAAAGAAGACTTGTCGAGACCCTTGAAAACCTGTCTTATTCGTGATGATCACAAGGCTGCTTAAAACCCTTTATTGATGTTCGGGTTATTCAATCGCTAATCCTGATATGAACAAATATTTCAATTAATCATGAGGAGAAAGCCAACTGATATCGGGATCAAATTAGGAAAGATGGATTTGTGTATAGGGACGGCCCTTGATGAGACCAGATTTTCTGAGATGTGAATGTATTTGCTTGTGATTTCGATCGGTCCAATTATGGTTGCCTACGTTCCCCTCCTTGGGAGGAGCTCAGGTCGCCGTAGTTCGGGGAAGTCCCGATTGAAGAGAAGGAATGTGGAGATTCGAGGATATTTTGAGAATTGGAGAGTTGAAGCACATGTCTCTTTGGAGTGTCCTTGAAAGACACGGATGTGAAGCCCCAGTGGGGCATCCACGGGAAGTGTCTCCAGAGAAGAAGTGGCATATGCTCACATGAGGTGCCAAATGAATGGTTTGAATTTGCACAATCTTTAATTGAGGACCTTGAATCGAGATGGATTTGATTCTTATTTAAGCAAGCAACGAAGCATTAATCTGATTTAGATCTCAAAGAGATTGGAATGAAACTGCTATCCGGTAGGAATTGTAGCTGGGTTTCGGGTTTTGATCGGTCATCGGGTGATTCGAAATGTCATGACCTCTTAAGATGAGAGGTCGGCTGGGCTTTTTACTGACTGAACCTCTAAAGATGAGAGGTTGTCTTGCAGGGATGTGTTTAGGATTTCTAAGGCGAGGAAATTGATTACCTCTAAGAATGAGAGGTCAACTCTTGATTTTGGCTAAAGGCAAGGGTAATGGGACTATCCTCTAAAAATGAGAGGATGCCTTGGGATCGGTTGGAGGTAATGGTGAGGGGACATCCGTGCTGTCTCTTTATTCGCTCTGAGACTCCCTTGGAGTACAACTGGATCCTTTAACTTTTGCTTTTGAGAAAATTGCTAGGGACTAGGATCTCCTTTTTTCTTTTGAATTGCGGGAGCCTCAAGGATAGTCCCTCTTTCTTTTGGAGATGGTTAAACAGGTTTCAAAACATGTCAATCTTGAAACGAGAGGGTATTGTTTGGTGAGGGTGAGGGTGAGGTAATGGCTTTTCTATGGGTGCAAGGTTTCAACTGCAGTTCATACCGGATGGTCTAAACGAGATTAAGGCCTCATTGCTTGCTTAAGCTTACTTGAGAAAGATTACTGCAAATTCATTGAGCAACGAAATGATGAATATGATAAAGGAGATGCGAGCATATGACATGTGAGGTGAGGAGTTGATAAGCCCCAAATTAAGAAAGAGATCAGTTAATTTGCTCACTCCGATTAATTTAAACATTAATCAATTCAAAGCATTAGTGATTGAGCAGCACAAGTGATCATATAGAATAAAACCATTTCAGTTAAATGTAATGTGGGTGTGCAAGTGATGTCTCGAGTTTAGCAAGAAAAGAAATAAAGAATTTTATTACTGAAAGACTCATAACATAGACATAACTGACTCAAGCCACAAAAGGGACATTTACTGCTATAAATGAAAAACAATCTAGACCCTACAATGACTGATCGACTATATTATCTTCAACTCAGGATGGGAGGATCCGTTGGAATCATGGAAGGAGACTGGTAACCACCTTGGGACGAGCCTTCTCAATCCTACCTTCATCAACAAGCCTTTGGATAAACAACTTCAGAGGGACACAGTCATTGGTGACGTGACCAGGATACTGATGATAGTAGCAATACTTGCTACGATCCAAATCCGGATTGGGTTTGGTGGGATGGTAATTGTCCAGTGGCTTGATCATTCCTCTTTGAACTAACCCATTGAAAGCCTCTTCGATTGTTATTCCGAGATCATTAAATTTTCGCTGCTTGCGAGGTGGAAACTGACCATGGTTCGAAACACCACTTTCTTCATGGAAGCCCTTTTCAATATTTCCTTCATCAACAAGCCCTTGGATAATCACCCTCAAAAGCTTGCAGTCGTGAGAAGTATGGCCGGGATATTGGTGATAGCAGCAGAATTTCCTTTTGTCCAGGTTGGGCCTAGGATTAGGAGGGCTATAATTGACCAACGGCTGAACCAAACCTCCGCTTACCAAGACCTTGAGGAATTCATCCATATGCATTCCCACATCACCACATTACTGCTTTCCTCCTTTCATCTGAACCGCTTTTGGAGGTGACTCGGGCGCTGGCGCTCCTTGCTGAATGGGATTCATGGCAGGAATGAAGGACATCTGATTAACGATTACGTATGGGGTTGGTTCTGAATACTCACCCTGCGTAGACGATGAGTTGAAATCATAAGATGAACCCGTTAACGGTTGAGAAAAACATCCTTGAAGCGAAGTTTGGTTAGTGGGGAATGGCAACAATCCTTTCTGGTGGAACTGGTTGTCCACATAATGCCATGGTCCTTGGGAACCTTGCTGATATTGACAGTGTGACTCAAACTGATTAGGAGATCCAAAAGCATTGGGGATCGGTTGTACACACTGAATCTTAGCTTGGCCAACTTGAGGTGCTGAAGGAGGAACCTTACCTTGCGCATTCACATTTATTCCTTTCATTCCATGCACCTGATAAGTTTGGGGAGTTGTAACATTAACGGTGGAATGAGAGGGATAGAAACATTTCCAGCCCCATAATCAGTGTTGCTAGCACCAATGATCTCCTCGTAAGACCCATCTTCGTGACGAATGAGTGTAATCCCTCGAACACGCATGGCTTCCACAAACCTAGCATGTGTTTCCTCTTCTCGGGTCCTAGCAATTTGAGCAAGCAACTGAGCCTTGCTTTCACGAACCAAGGCAGCCTCAAGAGAAGCTCGCAACTCGACCACAGATAAATTATTCAGATCTAGTTGACCCAAAGTAAAGGAACCTCCAGAATGAGCGGACGACATATCCTTTGTACCAGACATCTTAGATATTAAAATAAATGAGAGCTTCGCGAGAAACTGCAACTACTTCTGAGACACGAACCAAACGAGCACTGGAAGCCGGAGCACGCACCCAACATGCCGCGACTGCAGAGGTGGGTATGGATTGATAAGGTGGTGAAGGAAGAATCTTTTTGAGAAGGTACGGGAGAGGGAAGGATGAAGGGAAAGAAATACTCGTGCAAACAACTTATTTATATTCAAGTATAAATAGGTGTCTTTTAAGTCTTAAATAAGGTTGGAAAAGAATAAGCCTTTATTCACGCAATCTATACCTCGGGGGAACCTAAGGATGCAACATTCAAATTACATCAAATGTTTTGCAAAGAAATTAATAATAGGCAATAACACCTAGAACAAGACCTAAACACAGTGTGAGACGGACGAGTGATCCAAATTTCTGGGGAAATTTGGGCAGCATAACGGGTATTCCTGAAGAATTTCAAAGAAAAATCCGGCATGACCTCTTGTCGGCGCACGGTGACAATGCGACATGATCTCTCGTTTAGAACATGTCACAAGAGTGACATGTCCCCACGTGAAACCATGTTGCATTGGCAACATGCCCACAAGTGCAAGGTTTTGGGATAGGTACATACGTCCTATTACAAATTTCGAAACAACTCATTTTAGTGAAATTTTAAAAATGTTGTATCCAAAACCAACCATGGGTAAGCTCTAAAGTGTGGCGCCACCTATGATGCGCTGTGGGGATAGGTTTGATTTCAGGAGCTCAAGCGTAGGCGAATTACATGGCCGTCCGCGATGCCGTCAATCGCACCCGAGGGTTCTAGATCTACGTGAAGTAGTGTGCGGATGACTATGTTCTTTTATTTAGAAAAAAAAACAATTTTGAAACCATTTTATTTTATTTTCTTTGAAAAGGAAAAAAAATGGAAAACACACACACACACACACACACACACTAAGCAAGGGTACAATAATCAACTGCACTTGATCATTAGGGACTGCTCTAATACCAAAATCTGCAAAACTGCTCAGTGGCTAGTTCTGTCGCGTGACACAGGACAGAATGGTCCAAGCCTGTTGCACGACTTGGCTAGCCACTGAACCAGAACCTGAAACTGCAATCCAGCCCCTGCCTACTAAAAGCAAGGAACAAACACAAAGCCCCAGAACATGGCAACATAACAACAATGAAGCACACAAAGGCACACAAACCTCACAATCCCATAAAATGCATGTACCACACAAGGTCATTAATGATGCACACAATATGAACACATTGGATGTTTACAAGAACTGAAAGTTTGACCTTCTTAATTTTGAAAAACAGGTTTTCAAAAGTATAGTATCCCCAGTGGATTCGCCACTGAATGTACGCTCGCCGGAATTTTTGGAAAAAAATTGTTTTTGGGAGTCGCCACGCCATGTTTTAAGGTACACTTTGAAAAATCTTTGAAAAGAGAAAAGGGTTCGGGTGTCAGGTTACGTGTTGGGAAGAACTTGAGAGTTCACCCAACACACCTCATCCGTAAACGAGTCTTTCGAAATAAACATCCAAACATTCATAATGTGTGCAAACAATAATGACAAACAAGTGTGGTAAAATGAATTTTATTGATTGAATGAGATCCTTACAACTTGTAGACCATTTGATAAGGGAGGCCACATCCCAATTACAAAGCTCAAAACAGATTACAACTGAAAAGGATCTCTGCAAACAGACAAGATGTGTCGCGTGACACAGAACCTGTCTGGCCCGATGTGTCGCGAGACACAGGATCCAACTAGACAAATTGTGTCGCGTGACACAAGTTGCCCATTTGCAGAGATCTTACAAACTGAACACAGAAGAACCAGAAACCAATACAGATCCAACTATATTATCAATTCAGCTTTGGAAATGAATGAATCAACAATTATTCAACCAAGAGGGTGTGGATATAGGAAGATCCACACTCCCTTGGGAATCAAACAACAATTCCAACAATATCAACTCATGAGCATGCAATTAGACTAAACAAAACGTATTAAATAGAAAGATTGCAATTGGATTTCAGTAAGCAAGACAGATGGAGTCGAATTACTGAATCAAATAAGAATATAATGCTTGAATTATGAAAATGACAAGATAAGAGAGAGAAGTGGGAAATTGGTGAATTACCCTTGAGATTCCACAAATCCTATACCAAGTTTGGTATAAAACCCTTCAACAAGCAGCTTATGAAACTGATTGATCTGGGTAGGAGTGGTTGATGGAGGATCTAAATGGTAGTGGGTGACTTAGGTTGAATTGGAGGAGGATTAAAGGGATTTTGGGTAGGAGAGAGAGAGAGAGAGGTGTATGTTTGCAGTGTGTGTGTTACATTTCTAATTTGGCAGAGTAACAGTATGCAAAAGAGGGATCCAAATATGAGAGGGGCAGGGTCTTATTTATAGGCTGCTGATGGTGGTTAACTTGTGTCACACGACCTCCTGCATCCATTTTTCATGGCTCGAGATGTCGCAGGACTGAGCACGCCCATAACCGTTTCTGGTGCCAAAACCTGGTTCTGAAACCTTCCAGGTTAATTCCTAATAGGTCCAAAATGGTTTATTCCTTGTAGGTCCTTCTGCATGAGAAAAGTACTTTAAAGTACTTCCTTCGCAAGAAACTTATAAAAAGTTTTCGGAAGTCTTGGGATGGACTGGGAATTTACCAAAATGCCCCGAGTGCAATTTTATCATATTAAAATGCACCTATAAAGGGTCGCGAATTGGATTGGCGTACTTACAGAAACCGGCGTAAAAAACATACACTTGGGCTTTATGACACGTACTAAGCCAAAAACCAACCGAGGTCTTGGACGAAGTGTGACACAAAGAGTGCATGGCTTACACGGGCTAGGATGGGATGTTTGGGACGACCCCATGCGTGCTCGAAAGGTGTCTGGCAGACCAACCGAGCTGCAACTGAACGGTCATCCCGAGTTACGGGTCGTAGTGTGCAGTGTACCGAGGCAGCAAGTGCGCGTAGCGTGCGGTGTACCGAGGCAGCAGTGCAAGTAGTGTGCGGTCACTAAATTCTTTTTCTGAGTAAAACAGAGATTTTCAGAATGTGTTTTAAAGAATTTATGCGCAGTTCAAAACGTAACATGAAAATCAAGTATGAACGGGAATGCACGAACATGTTATGATTTTAGATGAAAAATGCAACACATTTTTTTTGCTTCGAAGAACCGTTCGATATTTTGAACAACACAGACAAAAACGACAAAGGGTAAACAAAAGTTTGACCCACGAAATGCTTTTTGAAAATGACGGTAGTTTTGAAAAAGTATCCTTGTCCCCAGCGGAGTCGCCAACTAAAATTGCCCAGATCGTGCGGGGCTGAGCGCGAGCGGTTATCTTTCGCGGTGTTTGGGACCTCAATTTTGGGAAGGAGAGGAGTCGCCATGCGGTTTTGTATTTTGAGCCCAAACGTTGAAAATGGCTTTGAAAAACGTGTCGTTTTGTATTTTGAGCCCAAACTTTGGAAATGGCTTTTTGAAAACGTGTTGTTTTGTATTTTGAACCCAAACTTTTGAAATGGCTTTGAAAAAGTGTCGTTTTGTATTTTGAGCCCAAACTTTGGAAAATGGCTTTCAGTACCAGAGATTGTTAGGTTCGGAGGTCACGTGACGTTTCGGGAAGAGTATGTTGAGATCACTCGAAATGCCTCGTATGACGAGTCTTTCTACCTTTCTCAAAATTGTGTGTGTGTGTGTGCGTGTTTGCATTTTGAAAATGGGGGCTTGAATGACAAGCTTAATCTTGGTTTGAATGCCAAACGTTGAATTTATGATTCTTGGAAAAAGCGCGTTTGAATGACAAACGTCGATTTTAGAGTTTTTTAGGAAAAAGGGGTGCCAGTGGCGAGTTTGAATCTTTAGCTTAAGTGTCAAATGTTGAATTTTAAGAAAAGAGCGTTGAATGTCAAACGTCGAGTTTTGAGTTTAAAAGTGATCGTTTGGATGCCAAACGTCACTTTTATGCGTTTTGAAAGAGAGTTCGAATGACGAACTCCGTTTTTGAACTGGGCACTACATTGTTAGAGATTTTTATGAAAAAAGGCATTAAATGAGATGCGATCAACAAATCGTTTTGCGACTTGGACTTTGATAAGTAAATACTATCACGAGCCAAATGGCTCGGACTTGTAAATAACAGTATTTAAAATGCGATATCGACGAAATCGAACGATCCGGACATTAAAGGTGCGATCAACAAGTCAAACGACTCGGACTTGTAAAGTTGCATAATTTAAATGACAATAACAACGGATCAAATGATCCAGACTTTGTAAATAACTATCACGACCAAATGGTTCGGACTGTAAAGTAGCAAATCAACGGATCAAACGATCCGGATCGTAAATGACATAAACGTAAAGAACGGGGCCGGAACGCCGTTTTAACCCGAGTATACTTCTCTTACTAGAGAGAAGATGATCTTGGACTAAAATGTATCGGACCTCGTAGACGGCGTTACGTCTACATTTCAAGGATTTTGACCGAAGCGGTTATAGCGTTTGACGTGTAAACCGAGACGGAACGAGTATTTAGGGAAAGGGTGTTACCTATGGCTAGAGGTTGACTCTTTTGGCTCGGATGACGTATACGGGATACAGTTTAGTGTTTGAAAGGGTGTTTTGAGTTTGTTTGGTTCGTGTTTGGTTGAAAAAAGAGGTTTTCATGCAAATCGAGGCAAAACGGGTCTCGGGAGAGGGTAGGATGTGCTTATGCCGTGGGCTTTGGTGAAAATGGTTAATATTTTTCCTCCTTTGAAATGTTTGATAGCCCTCGGTATTTATAGGGTGAAATTGTAAAACAGTCCGGATGGACTTTTCCTCAATTTGGGGAGGTTTTCTGGTATTTTGAAAAATTGGGGGACTTGTTGGCAATTCTAGATTTTTTGTAAAACAGTCCGTCCGGACTGTCACTCAATCTGAGGGGCATTTTGGTCTTTTCACTTTGAAATCTGATTTATATTGACTAGAGGGCCTTGGCATGTGTGCCACGTGCCCCTGTGACTCACCTAGGGTAGGGTTTTCGTCCCGTTATTCCCGGTTTTGTCCGTTTTTTAAATAAATATTCGGAAAATGTCCGAAACGCGCCCGAAAAGTGCCGAAAAGTGTGTTTTTTGGGAAAAGCTGTACTTTTTTGTGTGATCACGTGTGTTGAGTACGCTTTGACGTTGGGATGCACGGGGCAGTCCCGGGACGTCTCGTTGGCTTGAGAACGGGGAGTTTAACGGGTTCCGGTTAACATGGTAAGGGCCAGTTAACGGATTCCGGTTAACTTCTAAAGGATTTTGACGTTCCGAATTTGGGTACTTACAGGCGCCATTAGGCGTGACTAGGTGTGAATAGGCGTTGACTAGGCGGGCTTAGGCGTTGACTAGGCGGGGGTTTGGAATTAATTTACCCAAGCCCAATTGCCCAAAGCCAAGCCCAATTGCGCAAGCCCATTGATACAAGCTCACCCCTTTGCTTAATCCTCTTTATATAGCCACATCAACATTTAAGTTTGATTATCTTTCGATGTGGGATTATTTCCAAGGCAAGGCCAAGACCGGCCGAGCCAAGGCAAGGCCAAGGCCTAGGCTGTTTTAGTTTAATTTTATTTCGATGTGGGATTCTTCCAAGGCAAGGACAAGGCGGCCAAGGCCGGTTGAGCCAAGGCAAGGCCAAGGCCTAGGCCGCCTAGCATCCGCCTAGCGCTTTTTAGAACACTGTATAAGAGTTGTAATGTGTAAATTATGAGATTAATTCGTTGTTATTACTGAAATTTTATTTTTTGGTTGAAAAAATTGTTTTATAAGTCAATTATAAAGATGAATTAGTCATATAAGTCACTTATAAGAGTTGTAATGTGTAAATTATGAAATTAATTTGTTGTTATTATTGAAATTTTGATTTTTTTTTTTGTTGAAAAAATTGTCATATAACTGAATTATAAGGGATTAATTAGTCTTATAATTCAGTTATAAGAGTTTTAATATATAAATTATCAAACTATTCAAGGCTATTATTGGAATCTTTGATTTTTTGGTTGAATATTTTTACTTATAACTGAATTATAAGAAGTGAATTGTTCTTATACTTCAGCTATAAAAGTTGTAATGTGTAAATTATGAGATTAATTTGTTGTTGTTACTGAAATTTTTTATTTTTTTGTTTTAAAAAAGTTGTCGTATAAGTCAATTATAAGAGATGAATTAGTCTTATACTTCATCTATAAGAGCTTTAATATATAAATTATCCGATTATTCATAGCTATTATTGGAATTTTTGATTTTTTTGGTTGAAAAAATTGTCTTATAACTGAACTATAGGAAATGAATTGGTTTTAAACTTCAGCTATAAGAGTTGCATAGGGAGTGAGATAGCAATTCTGTAAATAAATGTTTTGGGTGGCATTTCTATAAATAAGTGACTTAACTTTTGGCATTTTTGTAAATAAGTGACTTAATTGGAGTGTAATAATGTGAAAAATATAAAAAATGAAGTGTTTGGGGAAGTCAAGGATTGTTGTGATGATCTGAAAAATTTAGTGATTAATTTGTAATTTTTGAGATTGAAGTGATCAGACTGAAACTATTTTGATTCTAGTGTATGATCGAAAATGTCAAAAAGTATAGTGACCAATATATAATTTTAAAAATTTCAATGACTAAAATATATTTTTCAGTTTTGGACTTGGGTCAGTTTAGTCGTCCAAAACTCTTTCGTGCGTGCAAAGAGGGGCATGTATGTCTTTGTGTTACCGAGGGGTGTCCGGTGAATTATTCAAATGTTGTTTACTAAATTGGGTTTAAATATCGCTTGAGGGGGTATAGAGGAAATCACCCTTAAAATAACTATGATCTTGTTTTTGTTGAAAACTATGAAGCCCAAGAATGTGATAGAGAATGATCAAGGCATGCAACTTGCAAATTCAAAATGTTTGTGAAAGCCTTGGTAGATTAAAGATAGTGTGGCATTGCAAATACTTCCTATCATATCACTTGGTATGGAGAATCAACTTGGATATTGAAGGGAAGGGCTGAATCTGATACAAAGGCGGGCTAAGCCTTTGACAGCCATTGTTCATCATCATTCTTATCATATCACTTGGTATGGAGAATCTACTTGGATATTGAAGGGACACCAAAGTGACTGGTGGTTCATGGGACTTTGGAGGAACCTATTTGGATTAACGAGAGAAATTAGACATGATCGAAATGCTATGAAAAGATCGTTGATGACTTACACTATTGGCACATAAGCTCAGGCTCGGCCATGGCTAGAGACAAGTGAGGTTATGGCCTATTGCCACAAAAAATGGGTTAATTTGTGGGCATTCAATTTTTTGTGTGTATATATTAGATATGTCCAATTTTAACTTAAAAACTTAACACAAGTCTATTTGGCCCACACAAATTCAACATCATCTCACATTAAATAAACCCCAAATTTTGTTTTTCCCTAATCCTTTTGATTGGGAATTACTTCATAAAAAAATGAAAATTCAGAAACTAGATAAAGAGAGCGATGCTTACCGGCTTACGCTACAAGCCTACAACACCGCTGCCACCTGCTACTCGAGCCACAACACCACCAATGCAGTCGCACCACGCCATCATTGAATAATCGGGTAAGTCGTTCCCCATCCCCTACTTGATTTCGAAAATCTTAATTGAATAATGTGAGTATTGAAAATGGTTTGTGGTTTTCTAAAAATTAGAAATTTATTTTGGATGTATTATTGGTTGATTGATTATTATACTGATGTGGTTTGATATTGAATGAACAAGTGAAATTGCAAAATATGATTTTGTTTGTTGTCGTTAAATTGTAAAATTTGTTTTTTCTTATTCAATTGTTGTTATTTCTAGGAATTATAATATGTAAACACGAAAACATATTCCTGAAATTGAAAAAATGAGGAATAAAAAGAGATGATCAATTAACTTAATCTCTAAGTGGTTCTCTCAGGTAATTTACATGTAGTAAGACGTCTGAGGGGGAATCAATTCCAGTTGACAATGTGGTGAGTGAAGAACCGATGAATCTGATTAATGGTGAACCACTTTATGCAAAATAATGATTAATGGTGAACCACTTTATTCGAAATAATGAATGTTTTTCAAACATGGAGATTGCTAATTCGGATTTCGTTGAATATTTCAGTTACAGTTGCATCCGGTGAAAGAAATTTTTCGAAGTTAGAATTGTTAGAATAATTACAGAATAATATTACAGAAACAGAAAATGAACCAAAACATATGATGTCTGAGTCGTGTGTAATCACACTCACCTTAAGACAATTTATGCCCCCTCACCAAGTTGTGCTTGAGTTCAGATTGGACGCTTGTCTCCCATGATGAGACGGATCGAACCGGACATCAACCGCACAATAGTACATTCGGCAAACTGAATGTATGCTTGGACAGTATCACCACGCAATGCAAATGCAAGAGGCCAAAGGAAGATTTTATCAATATGCAACAAAGGGAGAAAGTGAGAGGAACTACTGGAAATTCGTGTATATGAACTGATGTTTGTGTCTCCCTTATAAACTGCTCAAAATCCAAGAGACTATGTATTGAATTTGGAAGCTAAAGTGTTTTTCAGTTTACAAAAATTGCTTGGAAAACCAAAGGACTGGACAGTCCAAATTCTCCTGGAAAACCAAAGGACTGGACTGTCTGAATTCTCCTGTCTATTCTAGTCCAGTTCAAAATAAAAAATGGCAAAAGGTGGGCTTGCGCGGACAGGCAATTTCGGAGCTCCATTCGTGTCCGCAGGACGCGCATGCACATGAGTTCGGTAGCCTGAAGCCCATTTCGGTCCATGATTTGCACCCCCTACGCACATGTGCGTGAGAGAGAGCCTCTATGCTCCACAATCTTACTCCCTACTAAAGTGTAGGAGTATATAAACTAACCAACTTTTCCATCTTTTTCCAATGTGGGATAACCACATTTTCCCATTTCCAACCCACTCACTTGGAGCTTCATATCTCATTCATCCCTTAATCATTTTGGACAAATGAATATTCAATCTCTATCTCCTCATGAAGTAGAACACAAACCCATAATCAATTTGTCATTTTGAAAAATAACTCATAGCTATGTTCATTCACGACCTTTAACATAATGCCTGGTTATGTGAGAGGGTTTAAGAATGGAGAATTACGCAATTCTCCTCAAAGCGGTCAAACTTTTCTCTCACATAGGTGATTCTTATAAGTAACTCGTATTACCCAGCTCGGCATTTCCGAAGCATAGGATTCATTAAAAGATCTAAGATTAACCTTTTCTTTCGTGATGTCATTTAAATAATGGGATTAGGGATGATTCCCTCACATTGACACTACAAGTCTTTTAACAGTTAGGAGTTAGGTTGTCCCTTTGAAAACCTAGATCTTGGGATCTTCAGTCAACTAGGTTGGGTTTTTCATTGTGTTTAACTTCTCAAGAGGCTTTAGTTCCATTCCAAATGTCAATATTTCAACTACCTCTTTGGTTAACCGATCCGCTAAGTTATCTTTTGACTTCACATAGTCAATAGATATAATATCAGTTGGGAGTAGTTGTCTTATGATATTATGTCTACTACGTATATGTATAGACCTACCATTATAAATATTGCTTTGTTTCGTACAAATTGCAGATTGCCTATCACAATGGGTACAAATTGCTGGCACATGTTTCTTCAATTTTGGAATATCTTTTTGAAATTGGCATAGCCATTCAGATTCTTCACCACACTAATCCAACGCTATAAACTCATATTCCATAGTAGATCTGGCTATAACAGTTTGTTTATAAAATTTTCATGATATAGTGCACCTGCTAATGTAAATACATATCCACTTGTAGACCTAAAGTCTTTGATATCTGATATCCAATTAGCATCGATATATCCTTCAATCATAGCTGGATGTCTAGTATAATTCATAGTCACAGGTATATCTCAAGTACCTTAGTACTCTCACAATATCCTTCCAATGGTCCGTCACAAGAATACTTGTATACCGACTCAGTTTGCTCACAACATAAGCAATATCTAGCCTTGTACAACTCATTAAGTATATTAAACTTCCAATGATCCTTGAATACTCTAATTGAGACACAGGTTCGCCTCTATTCTTTGTTAAATGTAGGTTTGTGTCAATTAGAGTATTTATGGTTCTATTGTCATCCTTGTTAAATTTCTCAAGAATTTTATCCAAATAAGGTGATTGACTTATTACAAGTCCATCGGATATTATAAAAATTTTCACACAAAGGATCACATCCGCTAAACCCATATCTTTCATGTCAAACTTCTATTTCAACATATTTTTTTGTGGATTTAATCATTTTATCACATCTTCCAATAATAGGCATGTCGTATACATAAATACACAAAATGATATAGCCATTTTTCGTGTTTTTTGACATAGACACATTTGTCACATTCATTGATTTTAAATCCACTTTCAATCATGATTTGATCAAACTTTTGATGCCATTATTTTGGTGCTTGTTTGAGGCCTTACAATGATTTCACAAACTTGCACACTTTATTTTCTTTCCCTGTGTAAGTACGTCAATCCAATTCGCTACCCTTTTCTGGTGCATTTTAATGTGATAAAATTGCACTAAGGGGCGTTTTGGTAAATTCTTGGTCCGTTCTGAGACTTCCGAAAACATTCCATAAGTTTTTTGTGAAGGAAGTATTTTTTAGTATTTTTCCCGGACAAAAGGACCTACAGGGAATTAACTGCTTTGGGATTTTAAAGAATTAACTCGGAATGTTCCAGAAGCAGGTTTTGGCGCCAGAAATAGTTATGGGCGTAATCATAGTTGCGAAAGGCTAGCGCCTCACTCGCCCGCCTCGCCGTTTTGGCGCCTTTAGGGGTCGACCGCCTTTTGGTTTTATGGCGGGCTGTTGTGCGCCTTTTAGGCCAGGCGAGGCGTTTCTTGGTTATGGTGCGAGGCGTGAAGAGTCCGCCTTTGTCAAAAGGCATAATAAGCGTATGTGTAGTGTTAAACTAAGTCATTTTGTAATTCTAGTTTTAATTATTTAAACTACCCAATGCATTGTTTTGGGATAATATGGAGTAAAGATAGCTTGTGACGTATATGAGAAAGAAAGATATCCATAATTTCTCTCGAGCGATCAAAAGAAAATACGTGCGATAAATAACAAATTAGAACGACGACAAAGGAGTGAGACAAAAGCACTACAAATAGCTTACTTTATTCAATTTTTCAAAGGGAATTTTAATATGTTTACTAATTTAATTTGTTTTTTCGATTTACTTTGGGTCTCATTTGTTATTTGAAGTTTTAACTATATCTTATGTTCATCTCTAGTAATGAAATTATACATTTGAAATTTTATATTCGAATTCACATATTTTCACGCTTTTAAACGACTACTTGTTTACTGATTTGAACATAAAATGTGTTTTTTGTCTTAGAATTCTCACTTTTGGGTGTTTCAGTTGTGTTAAGTTGCTATTACATTTGAAATTGTGACCTTTATTTAATGCAAAATTCTTGTTTTTAACATGTTTAAACTTTGTTTAATATATTTTATATATATATTATTTTACTATTCCTTTTGTTCTATTTTACCGCCTTGCTCGCCTTTCGACCGCCTTTCAACCGCCTCGCCATTCGCCTTTTCTAGGAACTTCTCGCCCGCCTCTCGCTTTTTGCCTTTAACAACTATGGGCGTAATCAGTCGTGCGACAGCTCGAAGCTTGGAAAACGGACACAGGAGGTCGTACGACATATTAATTTAATTCCTATCAGCATTTAAATAAAGGAATTCGTTCATTTGGTGAAGGGGGCTCACTACTCTCTCTCTCTCTAAAACGGTTTACTCCCTATCTCTCTCTAAATGCAAAATCTCTCTCTCTCTCTCTCACTACTCTCTCTCTAGCCAAATCCTCTCTCCCAAAATCTATACTCCGGCGACCCAAATCCAACCACAATCGCCCAAAGACCGATCTAAATCCACTCCTCACCGTTCCTCTTCTCTTCCCCAGCCACGGCGACAACCCAATTCCTCCAATCTCAATCGCCCATCACCACCTAGCTCTGCCTCCCACGAAACCTCCGCCACCATCTCCGCCGGTGACAAGCTCCTTGAATCTCCCTCACCATTCTCCGGCTAAATGGAAACATAATTCAACCCTCTCACAACCGCTCCTTCACCCATTCTCTTCCTCTCTCCAACCATCGCCATCTCCCCTATTTCCAGCCCCTAAACTGTTCACCACCACCGTCTCCAACAACGCCAATCACAGCCACCATTGTTTCCTATCTACACCAAAAAACCTAATACCATCCTCAATTGCTTCCCCGTTACAGACTTTGAGCTGCTCACCACCAATTTCTATCCACTACACTTCCGATCCCTTTGAGTCTCTCTGTCCAATTGACACCGAATCTAAGACCTGAGCTTGGCTGGAAGCTGATTTGAAGATCCTTCTACCTAACGTGGTTTAAGGATCGTGGACACTACGAGGGTAACGACTCCTTCCATCTCTATCTCATATTTTCTGTTTATTTGTTTCATTGCAATTACTGTTCCTTGGACTTGATAATTGGGCTCCATCCGCCTCCAATTATCAAGTCCCAACTGCCATCTCTCTGTTTAATTTGCTTGGCTTGGTATAATTGATATTCATGATGTGATTTCGTTGGATTTGTTGCTTATTGGCCAAGGGAGTGTGGATCTCCCTATATCCACATCCCCTTGGTCAATTTATTGTGAATTCATTGATTTCTGAGTTGTTTGGGTGTTGTTGTTTGATTTAAATCGTTCTCTGTTGGATCTGTTGTTCAAATTGTAAAGTCTCTGCAGATGGCAAGGTTATGTCACGCGACACTATAGATCTCATCCGTCCTGTGTATCACGACATAACATGTCCTATGCAGAGATTGCCTTTTTCATTTGTAAGTTGTTCATCCAGTTTTCTTGTCACTCAAGATAGAGTGTGGATCTCTCCATATCCACATTCACTTGGAGTGTTTGGGTAGATCTCAGTCCATCCTGTGTGTAATGATGTAAAGCCTCTGTAAAGTGTCTTGTAGTGTCATGCGACACTAATGACCCATCAGGTCCTGTGTCACGCGACACAACGAGCCCTCTGCAGCAGGTTCAATTTCAGTTGTAAGTTTTGTTCCTCCTCTTTGTAAATGGGATGTGGCCTCCCATGGCAAATGGCTTACAAGTTGTAATCCCCCTTCTCGAGCAATAAAGCAAAGCATTAATGTGCATTTTATACATATTTTGTCACACACAATTGCACACACGTTTGAATGATTTGAATGTTGAACATAGAAAGACTCGTCTACGGACGAGGCGTGTTGGGTGAACTCTCGGTTCTTCCCAACACGTAACCTGACCCCCGAACCCATTTTCTCTTTCAAAAAGGTTTTCAATGTTTTCTTAAAAACGGCGTGGCGACTCCTATTTTTTCGGCGAGCGTACATTCAGTGGCGACTCCGCTGGGGACTTGAAACTTGGTTTTCAAAAAGTGGGTCAAACTTTCGTGCTTGTTCAACATTCACTTCATTCATATATGTGTGCATTGTTGGTGACTTTATATGTGCATAAATGCATGTTAGTTCTTTGCTTTATCCCTTACCCTTCTTGGCTTCCTGCTTTGTTGCATTGGTGCTTGGGGCTGGGGCTGTTTTGGCTTTTGTTCGGATTCTGGATGTGTGAATCCTTATGTCACGCGACAGGATTGACCTCATCAGTCCTGCGTCACGCGACATAAGTGGACAGTTGGCAGGATTTGTTTTCTCAAATGCAGGTTGTGATTGTGGGGCAGTCCCCCATGATCAATATTATTGATCCTTGATTATTGTATCTCTGTGGGGTTTAGTGGGTGTGTGTTTTCCATTTATCCCCCCTTTTCTGAAAAAAAAATAAATAAAAAAAATCATTTTTTGCAAATAAAGGAAGATAGTCATCCGCACACTACATCACGTAGATCTAGAACCCTCGGGTGCGATTGACGGCATCACAGACGCTGATGTATGTCGCCTATGCTTTAGCGCCTAATGTCAAACCTATCCCCCTAGTGCGTTATAGGTGGCGCCACACTTTAAAAGCTTACCCAAAATGGTTGGTTTTTGACACGCCATTTTTCAAATACACTAAAATGAATTGTTTCAAAAATTTTAATAGGCCTTCGTACCTACCCCAAAACCTAGCACGTGTGGGCATGTTGCCAACGCAACATGGTTTCACGAAAGGACATGTCGTTCCCACGGCATGTTCTAACGAGAGATCATGTCACTTTGTCAACGTGCACCGACGAGAGGTCATGCAGAATTTTTCCTTGAAATTCTTCAGGAATACCCGTTATGCTGCCCAAATTTCTCCAGAAATTGGGGCTGCTCGTCTGTCCCATAAATGCTTCGGTTTTGATTAGGTATTATTGCCTATTATTAATTTTTAATCAATACATTTGGTGTATTTTTGGATGATGTGTCCTAGGTTCCCCCGAGGTCTAGATTGCATGAAATAAAGAATTAGCCTTTCCCAACAGTTCATAGGACTTAAAAGACACCAATTTTTTACTTGAACAATAATAAGATGTTGCATGAGTCCATCTCCTTCCGTACTCCTCCCTCTCCCATACCTCCTCAAGGTTCTCTATCCTCTACCCTATACTCGCTCCCACCTCTTCACCTCCGCAAGGCTACGGCAAGTTGGGTGTGTGCTCTCATTTCCGGCGCTCATTGGTCCATATTCCCGAGGCGGAAGCAGTTCAAGTGTCCAAGCGATTGTTTATCTGATTCGGTATTCGAGATGTTTGGTGCAGAGAAGAGTATGGCCCACCAGTCTGGAAGTTCGTATCCCATGGGTCAGCAGAGTGCAAATTGTGCGTCCATCGAAAAGTTGCGAGTTTTTTCTTGTGAACGGGAGGCCCGGTTGCTTGCTCAGATTGCTAAAGCTAAGGAAGACGAATTAAGAAGGACAGAAAGTTTGAGAAGGGTCCTCTCCCCATCGGTGTCAACGATGCTCTCCCTCCCATCCAAAGTTGATGCAGTCAATCAGTCCTCGTAGGATCTAGAATGTCCGCTGTCGGACATGAGTCTGTCGAGTCCGCTTTGGACCAATTTTTGCTTTGCAGTAATAAAATCTTTATTTCTTTTCTTGCTAGACTCGAGACATTACTTTCACACCTGCATTACACTCAATTGAAATGGTTTTATCCTGGATGATCACTTGTGCTGCTCAATTACTAATGTGTTAAAATGACTGATATTTAAATTGATCGGAGTGAGAAAATCGACTGATATCTTTCTCAGATTGGGGCTTGCCAACTCCCCACCTCGCATCTCCTGTGCTCGCATATCTTCCTTCGTCCTCACCATCTCGTTGTTTGATGAATTTGCATGGATCTTCCTCAAAGTAAGCTTAAGCAAGCAATGAAGACTCAATCTCGTTCGGATCATCGGCCGGTAGGGACTGCGGTTGAAACCTTTCACCCCTAGGGAAGCCATTACCTCACCCTCACTAAACAATACCCTTTCATTTCAAGATCGGCACGTTTTTGAAACGCGTCTAACCATCTCCAGAAGAAGAAGGACTATCCCTGAGACTCTCATGATTCGAAAGAAGGTTGGCCGCCTCCAAGCTCAAGAACGACGGAAAGCAATGATCCATCCTGGGGACTAGCTGAAATTATCCTCTCAAAAACAAAATTGAAAAAAAGAGAGACAAGAACAAAAAAAAAGAAGAAGAAAAGAAAAAAGAAGAAGAAAAGAAAGAGAGCCTAGTCCCTAGCGATCCTCTCGAAAGCAAAAGTCAAAGGATCCGGTCGTTACTCAAGAGGAGTCTCAGAGTGAATAAAGAGACAGCATGGATGTCCCCTCACCTTCCAAAACCAATCCCAAGCCATCCTCTCGATTTTAGAGGTGTTGGTCCCAAAGGTGGCAACAAGGGTGAAAAAACAGCTAGAGGGGGGGTGAATAGCTGTTACAAATTTTTCGCCCTCTTTAAAAACTAAACCTCTAAGCTTACAAAACCTCTTGCAGTGTGTAAGAAACTGCAAGTAGAGTTGTAAAATGCACAGCGGAATATATAAGTTATAAAGCGGTTTTGGGAGAGGCGGTTTTGCAAAGCGGTTTGATAGTACGGTTGTGAAATTACCCGGATCCGGGAGGCAGCGCGATCGCGCCCCGGCATCTGGCATTTCCCCGCTTTGCAGCGGTTTTTAGGTTGGAGGTGTCTCGCCGTTTGTTTTCGCATTTGTAGAGTCGCCACGCCGTTTTTATTAAGCCCAAAACATTGAAAAAGGGCATCAGTTTAAAGATAAATTTAAACTGTTTTTGTGTGATGAGATTTTGAGTTCGGAGGTCAGATGACTCCTCGGGAAGAGAATATTAGAATATTAGAGCTCACCCAAGTCGCCTCGTAAAACGAGTCTTTCGGATACCCCTAATATCCTTTAAAATGTTGTGTGTGTGTGTGCTTTTAAAAATGCATGCTGTGTCGGATGTCTACATTGTACACTACGTATTGAAATGTATTGAAATAGTAATGGAAGGAAGCCTTACCAATGTTGGTTCGTGTCTGTCTTCCGTTGAGAAATAGTGTTTGAGGTCGAAGTAGCGTTCCGGTACGGATCGGGATTGCTTCGGGAGGGACCGGTTGTCTGCGGACAGAGTTTCGGCGTGAGTTGATGTTGCAGGCTGCGTTCGGGCAGAGGTTCGGCGTGCGTGGGGATCGCAGGGATCACTCGGGCAGAGGTTCGGCGTGCGTTGAGGTGGCAGGAGTCACTCGGGCAGAGTTTCGGCGTGGTTTGGGATCGCCGGTTTGACTCGGAAAGAGCCGGGACACCGTGAAAAGACCAGGCAAGGCCTCGGAGTACCACGAGGGGCCTCAGAGTACCTCGAGAGTGCCTCGGGGCAGCGTGGGAGCATCGCGGGAGCGCTCGAAGAGGCTTCGAAGCACCACAAGGGAGCTCGGAAGGCCTCGGAAGGATCCAAAAGGGGCCGGGAGTGCCTCGAGAGGACTTAGAGGGGAAGCCAGAAGGCTTAGGGAGGAAGAGAGAAGTGGGAGGTGTGTGAAAATGAGGAGGGGGAGCCCTCTATTTATAGTGCCAGATTTGGTGCAAGAAGGTCCGTACGGACCTCCCTGGTAATCCAGAATTTTGGTTTTCCTCGATTTGAGGGAATCTGTGATGATGGTGAATATTCTGCAATTATGATGTCCCCTGAGCAATAAGGTCCGTACGGACCAACTTGACATGCAAAGAGGTCCGTACGGACCAACTCTGCAGGAGGGTAATTATTTTCCCCGGAATTTGAGGGAATATTGTGGACTTTAAGAGGATTCAGTAATTATTAAAGCAAAGAGGTCCGTACGGACCATGTATGCTTTTCCAATTTCCTGAAAATTCCCAAAAGGTCCTTTTGTCCCTTTTTGTCCCAGAAAGGCCCCTCCCTTGGTTTGGCTTGGGGTTTTGAGAGGGTTTTGAGTGCCAGAGGTCGTCGAGACTGCGTTGATGAGTCTGCGGTGTTTCTCGTGTGCTTGAAAGGGGGTGATCCAGATTGGGGTACTTACAGAAGCCCCTCGACGACGTCACTTATGAAAGAAGTGGGGTCGCCGATAAGATAAGGGTCCTAATCTGGATTGCGTGCTGGGAGATAAAGTGACCGGGGAGGTCAGTGTGAGGACGTGGTGGTATCCTATTGTGTGGCCGTTTAGGCCGCAGGGCCGGACCCCGTGATAGGATTCCTACGTATCCCTGGCGGGAATCAATCCTGGTCGTAGTTCGGGTGTAGGGTGAGTGTTTTGTGAGTGCGGGCGTGGTAGTGCCCTGAAGTGTCGTGTGACCGCCGAGGTCAGTGGTAAGGACGTGGTAGTGTCCTGGGTGACTGCATAGGTCGATGGCTGGACCCTGTGATAGGATTCCTACGTATCCCTGGCGGGAATCAAGCCTGGTCATAGTTCATAGGTCGTGAAATTGTGAGTGCGGGCGTGGTGGTGCCCTGAAGTGTCGTGTGACCGCCGAGGTCAGTCATAAGGACATGGTGGTGTCCTAAGATGTGGTGACCGCCGAGGTCAATTGTGAGGACGTGGTGGTGTCCTGGGATGGAAATTTTACGATTTTCCTAATCGGGTGGTTTAAGGCCTTCCGGGTCGGAGATAGTGATTTGGGAGGTTTATACGGTCTTTCGGACCGTGTGGTTTAAAGCCTTCTGGGCTGGAGGTAATATGAAGACTTGAGTCGTTTAAAGCCTTCGGCTGGCCATGCGAGACTTTGAATCGTCTTCCGGTTGCGGCTGGTGCCATGCGTGAGGACTTTGAATCATCTTTCCTGGCCGCGGTGAGGACATGTATGAGGACTTTGAGTCGTCGCGGTGCCGTGAGGACTTTGAATCGTCTTCTCGGCTGTGGTTTGCCATGTGTGAGGACTTGAATCGTCTTGTGCCATGCGCGAGGACTTTGAATCGCGGTTTGCCATGCGCGAGGACTTTGAATCGTCTTCGGGCCGTGGTTTGCCACGCGAGGACTTTGACTCATTTTCTGGCTGCGATTTGCCATGCGTGAGGACTTTGAATCGTCTTTTTGGGCCGTGGTTTGCCATGTGTGAGGAGGACTTTGAATCGTCTTCTGGCTGCGGTGGTGTCATGTATGAAAACTTGAGTCGTCTTCTGACTGCGGTTGTGGAGGCATGGCTGCCTTGAGCTTTGATTGCGAGAGGTTTAGATGCCTCGCGCTTTGTCCATTGGGGAGAAGGTTGGACTTACGATGGCTGCCGGTGTTCATCCGTTGGGGATTTATCGTGGCCTTGTAGGGGCTTGCAAGGATTCCCTTTTTGACTTGCTGAGGAAGGGGCTCGGGCTTACTTTGATGGCCGGTGTTCATCTGCTGGGGATATGTGGCCTTGTAGGGGCTTTTTCTGCTGAGCAAGTGTCTTCGGACCTGCTTTAAGGGCCGGTGGTTGAGTTGCCGTTGAATGTTTTGGAGGCGTTTTGTGCCTTGAGATTTGTGCTGGGAGGTGTTGGCTCCTTCTTGCGCTTGAATTGCCGTTGAGGGGGCGAGGTGTTTGCGTTGCCGTTGAGATGGCGAAGTTTGGGCTTACACTGACTGCCGGTTCTTGCGTTGCCGTTGGAGTGGGCGAAGTTCGGGCTTACATTGACTGCTGGTGGGTTGAATTGCCGTTGAGTGGGCGAGGTCCGGTCTTACATTGACGGCCGGTGGTTGAATTGCCGTTGGAGTGGGCGAGGTCCGGTCTTACATTGACGGCCGGGGGTTGAATTGCCGTTGGAGTGGGCGAGGACCGGTCTTACACTGACGGCCGGTGGTTGAATTGCCGTTGGAGTGGGCGAGGTCCGGTCTTACATTGACGGCCGGGGGTTGAATTGCCGTTGGAGTGGGCGAGGACCGCCTTACATCGACGGCCGGTGGTTGAATTGCCATTGGAGTGGGCGAGGTCCGGGCTTACGTTGACGGCCGGTGCTTGCGTTGCCGTTGAAGTGGGCGAGGTCCGGTCTTACATTGACGGCCGGTGGTTGAATTGCCGTTGGAGTGGGCGAGGTCCGGTCTTACATTGACGACCGGTGGTTGAATTGAAGGGTTAGGGACCATTCTGCACTTGGATTTGCTGAAAAAGGCCTTAGGACAGCCAGGGGCAAAGATTATAAGGGCAGGAAAGTAATTTGGCCCTCCCTTGCAAGAAGGTCCGTACGGACCAACCTGGGATGCAAAGAGGTCCGTACGAACCACTTTGATTTTTTACAGTTCCCAGGTTTTGATCGGGTTAAAAAGCCGAGGCATCCCCTTCATTTCCCATTCCCAGTTTCACGAACCAGCCGAGAGAGAGAGAGGAAAAACCCTCCATTGTTAACCAAAATCTTCCATTTTTCGCTTGAATCGCTTGCAATGGCGGAAGGATCTCGAAGGAATCGCCGACAACGCAGTCAAGAAGTGGTCGAGCAACGGATGGAGCTCCAAAGAATTTGGATCTCATTTGTTACATCTTCAAAGAATCCGGATGTCTTGTATCCAAATCCGGAGGTGCACAATCGTCGTTCTAGGAACGTCGGGGAGGTAAGAAATCCGTTCCGTTTTGATTCCCTGCTCGAATTTTTTGAATGCTAGAACTAGGTTTTAGTTTTTCGCATTTTTGAATTTTTGTTATTTTTTATGCCTTTTGTGAAATTCTTGATGAATTGTTGAAAATGGACATGTAAAAATTGTGGGTATGTGTATTTTGTGCAGAAATGTGTAGATTAGCTTTTATTTGTGAAAATAAAGTGCCTCTCTACTGAAATGTATGCTTTGGTGTTTTGTACCTAATGCTATTTATGTATGTATATTATGAGAAAAGTTTGTCGTGTAGTGACAAATTTTATGAAAAAAAATGTGACATGTGCCGTATTTTGTGACGGGTTTTGTCTGAAAGTGTGTGCCGTGTAGGGACGGATTTTTGAAAATGTGTTATGCAGTGTGTGCCGTGTTCTTGGGTGACGGACTTTGTGGGGAAAACATGTGCAATATGTGCCGTGTTTTTGTGACGGTTTATTTTGAAAATGTGTCGTGTAGTGCTTGATCCCTCTGTTTGAGAAAATCTGTACAGTGTGTGCCGTGTTTTGTGACGGACTGCATGGAAAAAATTATGTATAATGCATGTCATTTTTTTGAGTTGCATGTAAAAAGTATGTGCAATATGTGCAGTGTTTCGTGACGAGATATATGTGAGAATTGCATGTGAAAATTATGTGCAATATGTTCCGTGTTTTGTGACGGGTTATATGTGAAAAGTATGTGCAATGTGTGCCGTGTTTCGTGACGGGATATGTATGCTTTGATTTTCTTTTGCATTAAGTACTGCGAATGATGTACCTTTGCTGTGTTTACCTGCAGGATGAGGGGCTCATGGCTGGGAAGGCCAAGAGGATGAAGACTCGGGGATCGCTCGAGGCTGTTGTTGAGTTGTGGCAGCGGATGCCGGATATTTCTGTGGATGGTAGGCCGAGTCCTAGGAGGCTGGTCTACGCTTCTGGCTTGGGTGTGTTCGTAGAGAACCTGGCCGGGGTTTCTGACACGAGGAAGAACAAGAGCGTCTTCCTTGGCCTTTCTGAGTATTGGTGGGATACCACCCACACCTTCCATCTGAGCTGGGGAGAGGTGACGGTGACGCCTACCGACTTTGCTGCGACACGGCTTTCCTTCAAAGGAGGGCCAGTGCGGTGGAGGGATATGATAGCTGATGATGTGTTGACCGAGCTGCTGGGCTTTGAGCCTCGTCCTCGCAGGGGCCTGGGCATGTTGTATAGCGATGTGGAGCTGAGGATCACGTCCAACATTGGGGCCTATGTTCGGGGTACCGGCCAGTGACGGCGGAGAGCCGGGCGCGCTCCTTTTTATGGTTTGCACTTTCCGAGACTTTGTTCTCGAACCACGCGACTGCGGCTCCTTTTGCTCTGTTGGAGAGCTTGGTTGATCTGGAGAGAGTTTGTGATATTGCTTGGGGCGAGGCGGGCCTGGCCGAGCTCTACTTCTCCTTGGACCGGTTTAGCCGGGGTGTGGCCAGTTCTTTGGCCTGTTTTGACTTTGCTTTGGAGGTATGAGTTTATTGCTGTTTTTGATTTAGCAACTTGTCGTTTCTCCGTTTTCTTTTGCACTGAGCCTTTTCTGTTTTTGTCACAGGTGTGGTTCTACGAGATCTTCCAGTGCTTCCCGTGGGATAGAGATCCTGGGGCCGTAGCTGCGTATCCTGCTATGTTGGGCTGGGCTCGTACGGCGAGGAAGAGGAGGAGCAGCAGGGGGAAGCTCACCATCGCCTACGGGGATGTGCAGGAGCGTCTGGAGAGAGGTAGCCCGGAGGGGTTTATTTTGTTCCCGTGGGCTCGGTATGAGGCTGATGAGTTCGAGGGGGCTCCTGAGGTGACAGCGCAGCCGGAAGATGCCGAGGGGCCCGACTTGTGATGTCATGTATCCGGGAGAGCGGGTCTTCTCGGCAAAGATGGCCTGTGCGTGCTTCCTGTGGCTCCGAGGGACCCTCCTTTTGGGATGCTTGATTCTCGGGATATGGATGTGTTGGATTTTGAGAGGTACCTTGGCGGTGTGGGTGCCGAGGAGTTTATTTTGTATGGAGAGGAGTATGGGGCCTTCGTGAGGAGGAAGTTGAGGACGCCACAGGTATTGGCGAGGGAGAGAGAGAGGCCGGCCCGCAGTGTTCCCCTGCAGGTTCCGATGCCGGGGCCGGATTTCACGTATGTCCGTGGGGACGGATCGAGGAGGAGGGTGTCTCACCCGCTTCGAACAGCTCCCCGCCGCATACCGAGTGGATCCCGATAGATCGGTGAGTGTGCCGACTCTTTTCCATCTTGGCATCTTTTCGTATTTTTCTTTTTTGTTGTTGAGTATAATTGTATTGCCGAGCGTTTCTTCGTCGCTTGCTTGTGCAGTCCCGGGAGAGCCTATGATATGCCGACTCGCCGTTATGTGGCGATGAGGTCGTTTGCGAAGAAGATGGCGTCGAAGCCGTCTTGCCGGTCTTCCCGACGCGTGCCGGCGTACGAGCCTATGCCTTCGAGGCATTCTCGAGACGTTCCTCCACCGAGAGCCGAGCCGGAGCCACAGCCAGAGGGACCTTCGAGGGGGCGGCATAGCATGGATGCCGGACATCTTCTGAGCTCCGAGGCGCAGCCCTTTTATCGCTCTTCCTCCGCCAGATGCACAGTGGTGAGGGTTCGTCGTGAGCCTTCTTTCTTTGATCCTTTCGCCGGATTTGATCCTTCGAGTACTTTGAGTACCAGCCTCCTGAGGGGGCTCGGTACTCGACGACGAGGACGTGACGGGCGAGTTCACCGGATGCCCGACTTCTCTCTCGGGAGGACCTTGGCGAGGATGATGATGCCGAGGAGTCCGATTAGTATTCATTTGCTTTCCCTCTTTTCATATCTTCTCTCTTTTTTTTTTTTTGTTTAGCAAATGTACATTTGATGTACCTGTAATAAAACACTCGTATTTGCACGGAAAACAGCATTTTATTTTAAGATGTAATGTCATTTTTGTGATTCCCGGGAGTTGTCCTAGGAATTGTTGCTATTATTATTATTATTTATTTTTTGTGCATGCCACGTGAGCTGAGAGTGCGTTTGCGGGTAGTGTATGTTTGCCTGAAATGGCTTTGGCCAGTGTTTGGGCTGTTTGGAGCAAGGTCCTGCTGAGAACAGTGGTTGTTGTACTGTTTGCTGGAGAAATGGGTTCTGGTTGCAAAGAGGTCCGTACGGACATACTTAGCATGCAAAGAGGTCCGTACGGACCAACCTTGCTTTTGGGAAGGAGATAAATGCTTTCCAGTGTCTGGTTCTTCCCCATTTCCCCATTTGCAGCCATTTTCGAGCTTTCTTCCCCATTTTCTCTAGGAACCTCCATTTTTGCCATGGATTCTTCGTATGTTCCTAGAATTTTGCCGAGGCTTTCGCAGGAGAGGCAAGCACACTTCCTTGAGCAGCTGAAAACGTGGATGCGGCGCCGTATGAGGCATCGTAGACGGGCTTTCGAGGTAAGGTTTCATCTTTGCTCGATTTGGTCTTTTAAGGAGTTGGTTCCCGATTGGGATTTGTTGCGGGCCGCCGCGAAGTTCGGGATGTTAGGAGGCATGTGTACTGTTTCTCCTACAATGAAATGGTGCCCACTTTTGAGGATTTTCGGGCTTTGATGGGGACCTGAGGTGGAGGCCATCTCGCTTCCTTTGATTGGTGGTGCCGCGGTGAGCGTGAAGCTTGCAAGTGCTTTCTTCGTACTTCGTTGGAAGAAGTGCAGGCATGATCCTTGATTCGGGTCATATTGACATTTCCGAGCCGCCTGAGCGGTTCATGGTTGATGATGAGAGTGATGTCTCTTGGGACGCATTTGCCTTGTGCGTGACGGCGACGCTTTTCCCGGTCGCCTCCCTCGGCATTTGCGATGGTGCTTTGCTAGATGTGGTCAGGGCACCGCAGAGCCGGAGAGGATATTGTCCCGTTGGTGCCGGGGGAGACTCTTCATGGTATCGACCGTCCGGCGACCGGGGATCGTTTCATGAGAGGGGGAAGCCCCGCTTTGCTCACCTTGTGGCCGCGAGAGAGACTTCAGGCCATGCCCGAGGCTCCGACATCGTTTAGCCCGTGGTCATTTGCTCGCCGACCTCTTGTGTTGGATATGGATCAATCCGCCCGGGAGAGATGGATGGCACAGCCTTGGTACGCATCGTATCCGCCGGTGGGTTCCGCACCGGAGGATTGAGACTAGGAGGGTCTTGCAGAAGGATCCTACGTTGTTAGAGTTCCAGGTTTGTCGTGGTCCTCCTTCTATATTCCGTCGCTTGTTTCCTGCTTTGGGATGAAGCAGAGCCTTTGTTGGCCGGGATGACCTTGCTACCGCGGAGGTAGTTCCTCTTTGTATGGCAGCCTTCAGTGCCTTCTTGTATTTTCTCGAGGGTATGGAAGTATTCCGCTTTCCCTCCCGCGGTACTCCTTAGACGTCTGGGAGTGTCGTATTGACGACTCGCACTCCGGCCCGGTATGAGCAAACCGTGGGGCGCTCCCAAGTGGCTTTGGAGAGCAGTGCGTGTAGCGATTCTGGGACCCGCTGCCGTAGTAGCTATTGCCTTAGGAGTGCCGAAGCCCGGTCTCGACCCTTTCGATGTGACGGGAGACACTTTGTTTGACTACGAGACTAGAGTTGACCGACCGACGGGGAGAGGTCCTCTTTGCGCACTCGCAGGGAGGAGATCCGAGCCGAAGCACGGGCGAATGAAGCCCCGAGAGCCGCCGGATTGTTTGACTCTACGGGAGGACCCCGCATCTCTGACCGAGAGACGCAGAGTTGGTTCACGTGAGCGAAAGAAGACTCGCCGGGGACGAGGGAAGAAAGGAAAGAATGGCGAGGGGACAAGCGCAGAGGGCGCGGAATGGCCTCCTAGGTATCCATTCATTGCATTGCAAACACATTATTTATTAAATGTATTAATCTGTCTTTTAGCATGTTGTGAGCTTGAGAGTAGACCGTGCTTGAACTCATCAAGAAATGTTGTAACCAAGTTAGTGATTTGTGATTTACTTTTAAAGCTTTGTCGAGACGCAAGATCTCTTGTTTGCCTTTGTTTCTTTTGTGAACCTTGTCGGCGTCCATCTTTGGACTTTTCTCGCTGCATTTGTGGACCGAAGGCCTGCCATGACGGCAATCCCTTTGCTTAGGCTTTCAGTGCTTGGCCGAGAGGTTGAATGATCCCCCGACAAGTCGTTTTGACGGTCTTTTTCGTAGCTTCCTTGCCTCTTGTTGGCGCGGGCTCTTGACCTCTTTTTGTAGCTTCGCTTGAGCTTCTTTTATTTATTGTTTTTTTTTTTGTGAGCCCTTGCTCGAGCTCTTTTTGTGAGCCCTTGCTCGAGCTCTCTTTTTTTTTTTTGAAGCGCGTGAGGGCGAAGACAAGCCCCGGCTTGGAAGCGCATGAGCCGGGCTGCTTGATGCCGAGTGACCCTGATGTCCTTTGATGTTGCCGCCGTCGTTTGACTTGGTCAAGGTGACTGTGGGGCGTGTTCTTGAAAAGTGCGTAGCTTGATGGAGGTCTTGATTGACATTCAAACTTTTGACTTTTTGTGTATTTTTAGACCGGACCAATTAAGGTTGCCTACGTTCTCCTGACTAGAGGGCTCAGTTCGCGTAGTTCGACACTACATGGAGTGCCAAGAGATGCACAGCTTGTTCTTCTTTAGGCGAAGTATCTCGCGAAGTTTGCTTCCGTTGACCGGATTCATGAAGGGATTGCCGTCTAGGTCCTGTCGCCTTCATGGCACCTCCGGAGAAGATCTTTTGTACCACGAAAGGGCCGATCCATGTGGGTTCCCATTTTCCCAGCTGGTTGGTTCGAGCGGGAGGCTTTTCTTGAGTACAAGGTCGCCTTCCCCGATGTCTCGGGATTTGACTTTCTTGTCGAAAGCTCTAGCCATCCCGCTTTGATAGGCTCGGACGTGTTCCATGGCCTTGGCCTTTAGTCGCTCGTCTAGCGTGAGCCAATTCATCATGTCGGCTGGAGCCATTCGACTTCGTTGATGTCATTTTCCAAAGAAGACTCTGAGTGAGGGAATTTCCAATTCAACGGGAAGGACTGCTTCCATCCCGTATGTCGTGGCGAATGGGGTTTCTCCCGTGGCCGTTTCCGACCGATGTGCGGTAGCCCCAAAGTGCAAGGTGCAGCTTCTGGGCCAATCTCGTCCTCGGGTGGTCATTTTTCTGATGATCCGTTCGAGGGTTTTGTTTGCCGCTTCCACGGCGCCGTTTGTTTGTGGCCGGTAGGGAGAAGATTTGTGGCGTGTGATCTTGAATTCAGCCGCTAGCCTGTCGAATTCCCTTCGAAGTGTGAACCATTGTCCGATATGACCTCATTTGGGATGCCGTATCGGCAGATGATGTTTTCCTTGAGGAAATGCGCGACCTTCTTGGAGGTGAGTACCTTGTAGGACTTGGCTTCGACCCATTTGGTGAAGTAGTCGATGGCTACTAAGATGAACTCGTGACCGTTGCCGCTCGGCGGAGCAATTTTCCCGATGACGTCAATTCCCAAGTGGCAAATGGCCAGGTGTAGTCATGCAAGAGAGATCGTGGGGCGGCAGATGATTGAGGTTGGAGAACCGTTGACACTTGTCGCAGCCTTTTCTGACAAAGTGGATGCAATCCGCTCCACGGAGATCCAAGAGTAGCCCATCCCGAGAATGATTTGCATCGTGGCTCGGCGTTCATGTGGGGACCGCAAGCCCCATTGTGGACTTCTGCTCATGAACTTGTTTGCTTCTTCTTGGCCGATGCAGGGTAGGAGTGGCCCATGGTAGCGTTTCTTGTATAGCATGTCCCCGAGGATGACGAAGTGAGAGGCGAGGCGTTTTAGTGGCCATGATGCTCTTGGTTTTGACCCCTTCGTGTGTGGGTCTTCCTTGTTCATGAAGGTAGTTTCCGTTCTTGAGGTATTGGAAGATCCGGTTATACCATGGCTCATTGACGGGCTTAGGTTCCGGTTCGATCTCACAACAAGAGGCGTGAATTTCCTTTCGTCCGACTTTGAAGGGTTTGATTGCTTTTCCTTCGTGGATTTCCACAAGGGAAGCCAAGGTGGCTAAGGCATCCGCAAACCCGTTTCGGTCTCTTGGCAAGTAGTGGAAGGTGACCTCTTCGAATTGTGTGATGAGGTCTTCCATGCAGCATGGTATTTTTGCAAGCCCGGGTCTATGGTTTTCCACTTGTTGGAGACTTGGTTGATGATCAAGGCCGAGTCCCCATAAACTTCGAAGTTTCGGACATTCCTCTCGAGTGCGGCTTGTAGTCCTAAGAAATAAGCAGCTTCATATTCGGCGGCATTGTTGGTTACCTCGAAATTGAGCTTTATAGTAATTGGGGTGTGCTCGTCCTTGGGATCTACCAAGAGCATACCGATGCCGTTTCCCTTTTTGTTGGATGCTCCGTCGAAGAAAAGTTGCCATCGATTTTCGCCTTCGATTGCGAAGATTCCCTCGTCTGGAAATTGTGGTTCGGGGCCTCGAGCCTCGTCGGCTGGGAAATCGCCCGCTTGTTCACCCATGGCCCGTCCCTTGATTGACTTTTGGTTCACGTACTTGATGTCAAATTCCGCTAGGAAGAAAGACCATTTGGCAAGCCTCATTGACAGAGATGGTTTGTCGAAGAGGTATTTGACTGGATCCATTTTGGAAACCAAGTGTACCGTGTGCGACTGCATGTAGTGCCGTAGTTTCTCGACAACCCATACCAGAGCTGCGCAGGTTTTCTCGAGGGCTGAGTAATTGAGTTCGCCGCCTTGAAACTTTCGACCGACGAAGTAGATGGCGTTTTCGACTCGTGACTCCTTCTTTTCTTGACAGAGCATGGCTCCAATCGCGGTGTCTGGCCACGCTAGGTATAGCAACAAAGCTGGCTTTTCCTCGTGGGAGGACAGAGAATCGGAGGACTCACAAGGTATGCTTTTATTTTCTCAAAGGCATCTTGGCATTCTCGAGTTCCATTCGATGTCGGCGTTCTTCTTCATCGCTTGAAGATTGGCTCGCACATGGAGGTCAATTGGTTGACGAAGCGGCCGATATACCGTAGGCGGCCCATGAAGCTTTTCACCTCTCGTCCGAGTTTGCGGTGGTCTCATTTCGATGATGGCCTTGATCTTTGAGGATCAACCTCGATGCCTCTCTCGGTGACCATGTATCCTAAGACCTTGCCTCGATAACCCCAAATGTGCATTTGCGTGGTTTAGCCTCATTGAGTGTTTTCGGAGGCGATTGAAGAATTTTCTCAGTCCGTGAGGTGTTGTCCATCCGATCCCTTTGAGCGGATGATCATGTCATCGACGTACACTTCGATCTCTTTGTGGATCATATCGTGGAAGAGGGCGGTTGCCGCCCGTTGGTAGGTAGCCCTGGCCGTTCTTTAGTCCGAACGGCATTACCGTGTAGCAAGAGGTTCCCAGGGGTTGTGAAAGCCGTCTTTTCTGGTCTTCTTCGGCCATCTTGATTTGATTGTAGCCGGCAAACCCGTCCACGAAGGACTTGACTTCAAATTGGTCAGAGTGCCTACCAACATGTCGATGTTGGGTAGTGGAAAATCGTCCTTGGGACTTGCTTTGTTGAGATCTCTAAGTCCACGCAACCGTACTTTTCCATTGGCCTTGGTGACCGTGGACGATATCGAGAGCCACGTGGGGTACTCGATCACCCCGATGAAGCCGACGCGGAGCATTTTTTCGATCTCTTTCTTTGACTTGTAAAGACCATTCCGGCTTGATTCGGCGTAGCTTTTGCTTGATGGGCTTAGCCTCTGGATTCAAGGGAATCCGGTGCTCTACAATGTTAGGATCTAATCCGGCATGTCTCGGTAAGACCAAGCGAACACGTCCACGAACTCTTTGAGCAAAGGCAGCCAATGCGTCTTGCTCGTGCCGGTGAAGAAACTTCCGATTTGCGTCTCTTTTGGCTCTTCAGCTCCCAAATTCACTTTGGTTAAAACCTCCTCGGCACTTGGGCCCGGTTTTTCTCTCGTTTGACAACATGCTTAAAGATGTGCTTAATGTATTGTTCGTTTAATGTGTCCGCTTTCTTTATCAAGTGAATCGTTATTAACCGTTTGTGTGTTAGTTAATTTATCGCTTGTTAAAGATGCAATGAGAGGATACTCGAAAGATCGAAGCATTCATTAAGAGCATACGGAATACATTATTGGCAATGAGCTCGTAATCTTCTCGGCGCGAGGCCATCGATGACTCGATAGACTCAAATTCAAAGATAATGGACTCAGATGAGTTTTGACACTAGACTCTAGGACTCGAGGGGTCGACCAAGTTGTTCGATCATGTCCTTTTGGCCGGGCAATGGGTCCGAGAAGGTGGCCCAGCTTATGGAGTGGCAATGAGCTTGATAGGAGATGGGGCTTCAAGGGCTTTATGTCACCATTCCCAATCATTGCTATCACAGAGTTATCGAAACAAAATCGATTAGATCCGGCATCTCGATTTCTTCTTTGAAGAGCAGTGGAGCAAAGGCTCGTCCCAAGCATCGTCTCGGAGTCTTTTGCTTTTGTCTTGGGCATTACTAGCTCGAATGCGCACTCGTCCCGCTTGTTGAAGGCAGGAGTGTTGACAGAGAGTTTTTCGAGTTCTTCCGCCAAAGAGGGGGTTTTCCCAAACCAAAATTCGTTGTGAATAGTGGTGGTCACGGATCCCAAGAGAGGCGGTGTGTCGAGAAATGCTCTTCTGACGGGATTTGGCTTGAGGCCTCGAATCTTGCTGTTCTCGCCGGAGCTTGTCCATGTTTGTCGGCCGCCTTTGTTTGGCGCCTCGATCGCCTCGTTCCCTTTCCCGGATCTTCTTCCAAGTTGCCGGCCTTCTTTGTGAAGTACTGGGTCATGTCGAAGCCGTAAGGACGAAGATCGGAGATTGCGTGCAAGCCTCTTTTGTTATCTCGTGGAGCGCGTGCAGCTCGCTTGTCCTCCGCAATGTGTTCGGGAGTAGGGAATGTATCCCAGCCGTGCAGGTATTCTCGTTCTTTGATATTGATGATTTGTTGGTGCCCTCACGGCGTTTCCCAAACCGAGCCCCGGATGTAGTTCATGTGCTTCATCATTTTCATCGGGGAGGGATCTTGTCCCAAATCAAAGGCGTGTCTATGTGGCATACCCGGGCCTTTGGGCTTTCGATGGTGAACCCCGTTAGCATCATGCCATCATCGTCGTGTTTGATCTCTAAGACCGGGACGCCGTTTGTGTCGGTCCTTTCGGTGACTACACTATCGCCGTAGATGATGGTTAGATCTGTTCCTTGGACGAACTTTATGCACCGATGGAGAGTGGATGCCACCCCATTGATCCGTGTAGCCAAGGGCGTCCCAAAATGGCAGTGAAGGTGATCGGGATGTCGATGACTTGGAAATCCGCTGGGACCATTTGCTTTTCCGAACCACAAGTTCAAGGTGGCTATTCCCAAGACTCGGGCGGGATGTTGAGTCGTATGCCTTGATTGCCCGAGTCGAGGGCTTTAGATCGCTTGCTTTGATCCCTAGCAAATCCATCATTTTGGCCGGAAGGACGTTCATGGATGATCCCCCATCTACCAAAACCCGCGGAGACGACGTCGTCCGCTGAACTGTTATGTAGAGAGGCTCATTGTGGTCGCCCCAAATTTTGGAAGGTCGAGCTCGTGAAAGTGATGATATTGCCGTAATTAACGTTGCCAATCATCTCGAACCGCTTCATCGTGTGTCACCGTGATGTGGAACCATGGTCCGGGCTGTGCTTTCTTCCAACTTGAGCTTGTGCGGGTAAGATGAAGTGAGTAAGGACCAGTGCGAGATGTTAGCCCGAGTGCGCTTGAGCTGTGTTAAGACAGATCTTCACCCTTTGGGGTCCAAGGTTTCACTTTCTTTGGCGTAGGGCCCCTTTTCGCCTCGTGGCTCTGGTATGGCCGGCCTTTTGTCCGTCCGTGGAGGATTCACTGGGATTTGACCGAACGTGTCGAACGTTCACTTCGGACTTATGGTTTTGCTTGTCTCTCCTATTTCGTGTAGTGGGAGGACCCCGATTGGCGTAAGGCCAGATCGCGCATTTTAATTCGTTCACCGTCATGGCTTTTATCAAGCATCAATAGTGGCTTTGAGATCTTCCCAAGACAGGGGTTGGATTATCTCGGACCTTTCCGGCCTCTGGCGGTGCGGAGCTCGTCCCACTCGATCATGGAGCAACATTGCCATGGCCTCAGGTGCAGAGCTAGGCTTGCTGGAGTAGATGACATAGTAGTCAAACTTTCCCGAGGGTTCTCCAAGGGTTCCGACTGTGGGATCACCGGATTCATACCTCTTTTTCGCCTTTTTGCCGAGAAGATAGCTTCTTCTTTCTTCGAGGACGGCCCTCGTTCATTTCATCATCGGAATTCCATTTCCGTAGACAAGCACCGCACCGCAGCACGTCCCACCTCGATGTGTGCGTTTGTTCTGGCGGTGGTACCGGGACCTCAGGAGGCCGAATGGGCACAGCTTTCCCCGGAGGGTCTCGTGGCCTTACGTCATAACTCGCATGGCTCGTACGAGGGTAACTGTGCTGACTTCTCGGGAGACAATGAGAGACGTTAGAGGCCGTAGGAGCAAAGCCATGACTTGGGAAGCCCTGTGTAGTTGGGTGGCTAATGTTCCGAAGTGGTGCATGGCACCTTCGCATCCAGCTTGTTGCTCACCTTGACGCTTTCTCAATAGCCATGAGGACCCGCCAAACTTCTTCCAATGTTGGGAAATTTCTGGGGGTAAGGTCCCGTTTCTATACCGTTGTTATCCACC